>LPNX010583635.1:15724-93038 GCA_001517045.1 Pseudotsuga menziesii | reverse complement strand
AAACCCACTTTTTAAAAGCCATTTGTGGTGGCGCTCCAACTATGGCATATTATATTGTTATAACATACCCATAATGGCAGCGCTCCAACCCATATAATGTAACCTGTTGAAGTTTGTTATAACACCATGGTCTCCACCCCATATTAGGTGGCATGTAACACATGGTCTCCAACCCATGTTAAGTGCCATAACCAACATTTTTTAAGAGCACGTGGTAAGTGGTTATGTGGTGGCGCGTTGAATGGGTCGTGAGCTCCACGTGACTTGTGGGTTGGAGTTGCAACAACTCCCCACGTATCTTGTTGTATTGGCAACCATGGCCTCGACTCCACTTTTTGTGTTATTATAAACTTTTCCAAGCTTCAATAACATAATGTTAACCCACATACCAATAATCATAAGTAGCCCAAGTGGTGAAGGCAGAGCGCTTATACAAGAGAGGTCACGGGGTCAAACCCCACGGAGGCCATAATTTTTGCCTTAGACATATTGGCCAATCCATGCTGCCACGTGGCGGCCCAGGATTGGTCCACCTCACTCCCAGTCAGCATCCAGTCAACCGCCAAGTCACTATTTGTATTGCCACGTCACCATCCATACGTCCAGTCACCATATGCCAGCTTGGATCCGTACTTCCACGTGTCACCTTGTGGCCCAGGATTGGTCCACCTCACTCCCAGTCAGCATCCAGTCAACCGCCAAGTCACTATTTGTATTGCCACGTCACCATCCATACGTCCAGTCACCATATGCCAGCTTGGATCCATACTTCCACGTGTCACCTTGTGGCTGGTCTGTACTACCACGTGTCACCATGTCAGTGGTGCCACGTGGCACCCCATTTCATCAATACAACAGAACGCGATAACTTTCTCATACGGAGTCCGTTTGAGGTGAAACAAATGCCGCTGGAATCGTCTCGACGAGCCCTTCGATTTGGTGCTAGTTTTACTGAGATTGGAGGAATTCAAAATTTTGCCTTCTTGGATCCTCCTGGATCAATAGATCCGGTGACCTCGGTCATTGAGAACGTTATGGGATTGTATCATCCTTGGGCACCTTCCCTAAAGTGATCTGGAGACCTCGGTCTTCGAGAATGAATAGGGATTGTATCATCCTGGGACATCTGTCCATAATAGATCCAGTGGCTTCGGTCCTCGAGAATGTGGTAGGATTGCATCATCCTTGGACACAGTCCTAAAGTGATAGGGAGTGATTATCCCGTAATTGTATCCAGTGACTTCGGTCGTAGAGAATGTGGTAGGATTGCATCATCCTTGGACTCAAGTCCTGAAGTGATAGGGAGTGATTATCCCGTAATTGTATTCAGTGACTTCGGTCGTTGAGAATGTGGTAGGATTGCATCATCCTTGGACATAGTCCTAAAGTGATAGGGAGTGATTATCCCGTAATTGTATCCGGTGACTTCGGTCATCAAGAATGTGGTAGGATTGCATCATCCTTGGACTCAAGTCCTAAAGTGATAGGGAGTGATTATCCCGTAATTGTATCCGGTGACTTCGGTCATCAAGAATGTGGTAGGATTGCATCATCCTTGGACTCAAGTCCTAAAGTGATAGGGAGTGATTATCTCGTAATTGTATCCGATGACTTCGGTCGTCGAAAATGTGGTAGGATTGCATCATCCTTGGACTTAGTCCTAAAGTGATAGGGACTGATTCTCCCGTAATCAATCCGGTAACTTCGGTTGTTGAGAATGTGGTGGGATTGTATCATCCCTGGACTTTAAGTCCAAAAGTGATCCAAAGACTTTTTGTATTTGAGTTGTGGATTGCAGGTTGTTGCTGATGATGATGATGCCGTACTGATCGAAAGATCAGAATATGATGATGATGACATACTGATCTAAAAGATCAGAGTATGATGATGACGCACTATGATTATGATGTTTCTGATCGAAAGGTCAGAGTATGATGATCGAAAGATCAGAGTATGATGATGATGCTTCTGATTGAAAGATCAGAGTATGTTGATGACGTTTCTGATCGAAAGATCAGAGTATGATGATGATGTTTCTGATCGAAAGATCAGAGTGTGATGATGATTATGCTCGACAGATCAGAATATGATGATGATGATGTTGCTACTAATCAAAAGGTCAAGGTGCTCAAGATGTTTTTGTTGATCGAAAAGTGAAAATGCTGAAGATGTTGCCGATCAAAAGGACAAAATGCTGAAGATGTTGTTGTTGATCGGAAAAATCAAAGTGCTGAAAATGTTGCTGATCGAAAGTTCAAAATGCTGAAGATGTCGTTACTAATTGAATAGTCAAAGTGCTGAAGATGTTGTTGATCGAAAGGTCCAAGTGCTGAAGATGTCGTCGCTAATTGAAAGATCAAAATACTGAAGATGTTGTTGCTGATCGAACCAGTCAAAGTGCTGAAGATGTTGCTGATCAAAAGGTCCAAGTGCTGAATATGTCGCTGCAAATTGAAAGATCAAAATGCTGAAAATGTTGTTGATGATGAAGACTGAAGATTGAAGATGAAGACTACATGATGCTGAAAAGCTTCCAATGATTTGTAGATGTGTTACCCTGCTGATGTTGATGATGTCTGTTATCTCTACTCTTGTTGTTGTTGATGTATAATACCCTTCTCGTTAAGGGGGAGTGTTGAAATATTGTAACTTCAAAGAATATTCTTTATGTATCTTTTGTGGTCCCCGATGGTCCAACCGGGAGAACCACTTGTATTACAGTGTACCCCGATGCTCCTAATCGGAAGAACTAATAAGAGTCATGAGGTAGTCCCCTCTATTTGTAAAGGTGGGTCATCAGCACCCCAGTGTGGTTACTTGAACCTACATGTGTAACTCGAGCCTACATGAGTTAACTTAAGTCGACATGTTGATTGAGTAAACTTTAAGTAAACGGATGAATATAAATAGAGGTGTTGTGCTCCTCATTTGAGACACACACTCACTTGGAATAGCGCACTTATGGAGGAGAGGAGTTGCTGGAGAAGGAGGAGAATCAGGTTTTTGATCTCCTTGTTGGTTTTACCTTTTTTTCCTTTTTGGGGCATCTATATTGAGGAAGCTTTTGCTGGGTTTTTCCCTTTATGGTTTTCCCAGGATAAATCTGTGTTGTTCTTGTGATACTGTTTCTTTCAGTGATCTTGCTTTATATGCTTTTATTATGAAAAATGAAATGATATACTTATGTCTTAGTTAAGCATATGAAAATTCAACACCACCAGTGATAGTTTTGAAAGCAGTTTGTTTCCTGATACAAATACTAAAGATAATAGAGAACATTTGTTTTCTGTGGACAACCATGTAGTAAATGATATGAGAAGACACACATGGGCTTATGTAAAGAGTATTGGAGGATTACCCATTATCCCTGATTTAACTCAAAGAGAGTACAAGAAGAAATATTGTCCCATCTTGGAAGATTTAGTGTTGGTTAGAGATTTGGAAGAGTTGGTAGAAGTAGCGTTAGAGGAAGTTGTTCAACCTTTAAATCAAGTAGGCCCAAACACACCTTACAGTTCTCCTATGTGGAATCCTGTTCCTTCACCTCCTCACTCTCCACCCAGACTCATGGCAGGTGTAAATGCAAACCAACCACCTAACCCACCAAATCCAGCGCTGGCTTGGAAGGCCAGATCACCCCTGAACTTGACACCTCTGTTGCATGATTTACCTCAAGCTTTTGAAAAGATGCTGCCCAATTTTGATCCAGATGAGAAGATGTTAGTAGATGACCATTTACAAAGTTTTTATTTGGAAATAGAAGGATTGATGGCCGGTGAGCATGAGGATGTCGTTTGTAGACTTTTTTCGCATACCCTTAAAGGAGCAGCAGCATCATGGTATTTCGGTTTTCCTACAAACTCTATCCCAGACTGGGATACCTTTGAAAGGATTTTTAGAAGTAAGTATGCAACCCAAAAAAACTCATGCAGCTCTCATGAAGGGACTGTGCGCCTTAAAGAAAGAAAGAAAAGAGAAGGTGCATAGTTTTACCCAAAGATTCGCAGCCTATCTTAAAATTTTTTTTGAAGCTGACAAACCCTCGGATAAAGTTCTGATTGAGTATTATACCTTAGCTCTAGGACCCAAGTTGTTCATGTTTGCCAAAATGAAAGCCAAACCTACACTAGCAGAGACTTATGAAGAAGCGGAGAGAGTAGCGGTTGAAAAAGAAAGCATCGAAGATTATCCTGAATAGTCATGAGAAATTTTTTTTTAGAGGAAAGCTTTGTTAGTTACTAAGCCTAAAGAGGAGCAATCACCAAATTTCAAAGGAATGGAAAAGATGATGCAGAAGCTCTCTAACAGAATCATAGACTTGGAAAAGGAAAAGGAAGCCCAAAAGTTCTATAAGCCTTATTACAAGAAAAGGGAAGATAACAATCAATCCCAAACCCCTCCGCACAGCCCTGCATCTATGAACTTAACGGAGGTAGGAATGGATAAATTTTGCACTTTCCACCAATAGCCCCATTCTGAAAAGAATTGTCCTCAATGGATAAATTTAATGACGTTGGTTATGAATCAGCTGTTGGATTCCAAATTAACTGAGGACAACGATGGAAGGGAAAGACAACAATAAATCAACCGAAAAAAAGGAGGATGAGGCCATTATTTTATGGGACTGTGTATCATTGTTTGATGTCGGGGAAGAAAAGGATCTGAGACACGAGGACATCCTGGAAAAAAATGTAACGATGAGAGGCTAGGGGTTGATTGAGGAAAGTAGTCTTATGCTCTTGAAGATTAAGAGACTTCAAAAGTGTTAAGAAATTTCAAAACAACTCCTTAGCTAATAAAATTCTGAAATTTACCATCACCAGTCAAAATCCTAGACAGATCAACATGCCTACTAAGCCCAATGAAGAAAAGATAAATAATGTTAAACCGAATCTCATGGGACATAAGATGGATTATGACATTGTAGAGGATATCAAAAAGGTAAGGGCAAACATCTCATTATTTGAAATGTGCAATGTGTCGCAGTAGAAAGAAAAGCTATTGAAAGCACTTGAAATATCAAAGGAGAGGCTTCCCACTGACAATCGGCCCCAAGAAGAAGAAATTGGTGAAGCAAGTATGGGAGGTAAGCCTAAATGCAAGACTCCACCTTTTCTCCTTAATTTTTAAATTTTCAACCACAACGTGCATAACTTCCTAGTAGACTCGGGGGAATCAATCAACATCATGCCGCTGTCAGTCTGCAAAGAGATAAATGGACAAACTAAACCATCTACCTGGAGGGTCATTTAGTTGGATAGAATGAATGTGAAGGTAATTGGGGAAATGGAGGATTTTCTTGTTCACTTATCTTCAAATGATAAGGTATGTCAATTCATTGATATTGTGGTGGCTAACATACCGGAAGCTTATGGACTTGTTTTGAGCAGAGATTGGTCGGCAAAGCTAAATGGATATTTTGCCTCGGACTGGTCACATCTGTGGCTACCTTATAAAGGAATCCCAAATCAAATTAAAGTTTTAAGGGAGCCGCACATGAAACACAATGTTACTCAGTTCGAAGAAAAAAATGAACCAGTGAATTCTGTTTTGGGAAATTACTTTATTGAGCTAGAACCAGGAAACTATCAAGCAGAAGAAGCCAGCGATACATCAGACGTTCAATCTCATCTCCTTCGGTTTTCACGGGCTGTGAAATTGATTGTAAAATAGTAGACTTAGCTGCATATGTAGGTATTGATTCATGCACAATAGTGGTAAGTGATTTTTGGACGCTTTTCTTTGATGGTTCCAAAACTTTGGAGGGGTCAGGAGCCGGCTGTGTCCTAATTGATCCTAAGAAAAATAAACATTTTCTTCATGTAGGTTAGAGTTTGAATGCACCAATAATGCAGCTGAATATGAAGCACTAGTTCAGGGACTAAGAAAATCAATTGAATTAAAGGTAAAAAATCTAAAAGTGTTTGGGGATTCTGAAATATAGTGTAAAACAAATTTGAAATCAAATACATTGCATTTCTCCTCATTTAAAGGCTTATCAAAATGAAGTATGGGATTTGCTTAAATATTTTCATGCATTTAACATTTTATCGATTTCTAGACTTAAGAATGCGGTGGCTGACTTACTGGCCACCTCAGCTGCGAGGCTTGTGCCCTCTAATAATCGGTGTTTTGTTGAATTTCTTTTCAAGCCTTCGATTCCAGATATGATCACCAATATACGAGTGTTTGATGATGATCAATAGATTCTAGAATGCCTGACAAATGACGAGACATTCAAAGGGGCGATTATTGACGATGAAGAACATCAAGCCGAGCTAAAATTCGATAATTTTATTCCTAAAGGAGTCAGGGATTTGGAGCGAATGTTTGATTTAAACGAGAAATTCAGGAGGCCAGTGAATGTGAAGACTCATATCTCATCTCTACAGTTCAAGTTGATTAATTTGGGGACTGAAATTGGGCCTAAATATGTGAATTTGGGAAAATGTTGCTCCCCAGGTGAAAGGAATAAGTTTATTAGTCTTTTCAAACAATACAAAGATGTTTTTTCCTAGACGTATGAAGATTTGAAGACATATGACACCAACATTATCCAACATGTTATCCCCATCAGATCTAGAATCAAACCTTATCAGCAGCTTTTAAGGAAAATGCATCCAAAATTAGAACCTTTAATCTAGAATGAAGTTAAGAAACTATTGGATGTTAGAATTATCTTCAAGGTTAGACACTTAGAATGGGTTTCAAATACCGGAAGAAATCCGGAGAAATTAGGCTATGTGTGGATTTTAGAAACTTAAATCGCACTTCAGATAAAGACAATTATCCTGTTCCACCCATGGAACAGATATTGCAAATGGTTTCGAGTTTTGAACTATTCTCTTTATTAGATGGATTCTCAGGCTACAATCAAGTATTAGTAGCTAAAGAAGACAAACATAAAATGACATTCAGAACCAGGTGGGGAACTTTTGCTTATAGAAGGATGCCCTTTGGACTCATAAACACTGGAGCTACTTTCTAGAGGGCTATGGACATAGCTTCCCGCGGTCTGATTAGCCGTAGTGCTGTAGTATGCCTCAATGACATCACAATATTCTCAAAGCAAAAAGAGGAACACGCATTTCATCTAAAATAGATTTTTGAACGCTGCCGAAAATATGGTATCTCGTTAAACCCCAAGAAGTGTGTGTTTGCCGTTACCGAAGGTAAGTTGTTGGGTCACTTGGTTTCTAAGAAAGAGATATCCATAGACCCAGAGAGGATCAAAGCTATTGAACAGATTCCCTTACCCCATAATAAAAAGGGCATGCAATCATTTATGGGGATGATAAATTTCATGCGAAGGTTTGTGCCAAATTTCGCTCAAATGGTTAAACCTTTGCAACAAATGATAAAACAAAGCATACAATTCAAGTGAACTGATGTTGAGAAGAATGCATTCAGTAAAATAAAGACAGCGGTTGTGCATGCACCCTCCCTTAAGAGTCTGGATTTTGAGAAAGATTTTATTTTGTACACTTTTGCATCTGACAATTCACTAGCTGCGGTGCTGACCCAGAAGGAAGATGGGGGAGATGAGTTCCCCATATCATTTATGAGCATTGGTCTGCAAGGGGCTAAATTGAATTACCCAACTGTGGATAAACAAGCTTACGCAGTGTTCAAAGCAGTGAAACAATTCAAACCATATATACTTAAGAACCGGACAAAGGTAATAGTTCCGCACCCAGCTGTGAGGTCTCTTTCCATACAAAAGGAGTTAGGAGAAATAAGAGGTAACTGGGTAACAAATCTACAGGAGTATGACCTTAAATTCAAGCTAAACTCCATAGTTAAAGGGCAAGGATTGTGCAAACTGATGACTGAAAGTAAAAACAATGAAGAACATGACTGGGAAGACGAAGTTGAGTTACATTTGATGGATGTATGTCCTCTTTTCATAGCTCCGGACTCTTGGTATCGAAACCTTGTGCATTACCTTCAAGCGGGATTGTTACCAAAACATTGGAATTCTAAGCAAAGAAGAGCACTGCGTCTTAAATCAGCCTCATATCATATTATTGAAGGAATATTATTCAGGAAGAATTATGATGGAGTTCTTCTTAGATGCTTAGAGAAAGAAGATGCAAAGAAGGTCATGATAGATTTACATGATGGGCCTGCTGGAGGACATTTCTCTGGAGATACCACAGCTCATAAAATTCTTAGAGTTGGGTACTATTGGCCCACACTGTTCAAATATGCACACGCCCATGTCAGAAAGTGTGACATTTGTCAAAGGTGTGGTGGAAGACAAGTTAAAGTAGCAGGACCATTAAAGCATGTGATGATAACAGAAACTTTTGAGCAGTGGGGGATGGATATCATTGGGGAGATAAGGCCAAAATCTTCCCTGCAACACAAGTATATTCTAACAGCAACCGATTACTTCACTTGTTGGGTTGAATCCATTCCGTTGCGTAAAGTGAATGAAGAAGCAGTCATGAACTTTTTGCAAGATCATATTATGACCAGGTTTGGAGTTCCAATTTCTCTAGTTTTTGATAACGCTACTTATTTTTCCTCTATTAGATTAACTGCATTTGCTCATGAAAAGGAAATTAAGTTGCATTACTCTACAAATTACTATCCACAAGGAAATGGTTTAGCTGAATCTTCGAACCAGAATCTGATTAGAATCTTAAAAAAGACTGTGATAGAAAACCAGAGAAGTTGGCATTCAGCATTACCAAATGCTCTTTGGGATGATAGGGTCACCCCCAAGACTTCGTTACGTGTGTCCCCATATACCCTTGTTTATGGAAAAGAGGCCATTCTACCCCCCAATATCATGCTACCTTCTTCCATAATCTCTCAAGAATCCAGAGGATCAGATAATGAAGTCTTGCAAATGAGGATACATAATCTTTTGAAGGCAGAAGAGTCTAGATCTAGGTCCAGAGAACATTTTAAACAACAACAGGAGGTAGTAAAGAGGTGGATTGATAAGCACAAAGCTGGAACAAAAGAATTTGAGGTGGGAGATTTGGTTCTCAAGTGGGATGACCCTCATCATGAGAAAGGAAAACACATGAAATTCCAACAGTTATGGGTAGGCCCTTTCCAGACTGCGGCAAAGCTTGTCACCTCAACCTATAAGTTGTAGGATTTACAGGGATGGGAAGAGAACTTACGAGTAAATGGTTTAGTTCTTAAACCTTATTTTTCTTGATTTTGATTTATTTTGTTCCGTTTTGTACATAAATAATTGACCTGTTCTGCCTTTTGGCTTGCTTGATTCCTGTTTTGTTCAGTTTAGATTTTGGTTGATTAAACTTTTGGTTGCATGGAGAGCATCATAATTCTGGATTAACTAAAATCCTTGATGATAAGACTATGTATGATTGTGTTATCTGAAAGATTTTCTTCTAGTTTAATGGTTTTTCCTAAATGGCTATGGACACATTGAAGTCCCGCTTGATCTCTGTAAAATAACTCAGGATCAAAAGGTCTGGAATACTATTTCGAGGCTCCATCCATATCACACTTAAAAATTTCCTATGGGGTTACAGCGAAAGACCCATGGAGAGGAAGCAAGGTAAACAGTAAATTATATATAAATGATCCCATGCCAAGAATTGAAAGCCAAAAGGCAGATAAGAGTCAAAAACTCCTATGAAAGAAATATGTATCAAAACAAAGTACTGACCCATATAAGTACTAAATTGCCAAAAAAATTTCTCCGTTTGTGATATGAAAGTTAAATACATCTCTCACACAAAAGGATACTATGGATAGAGGAGCCTAAATAAATAAAAAAATTCAGAAAGAAAGGCATGCAAGAGGACTATAATGAAAGGACAAAGTCCAAAAGCACAAAAAAGTGCAAAATGGCATGGGAATGAGGAACACATGAATATTTCTTTTTACCATATGTTATAATCCTGTGGTGTCTAGGCTGGAAGTATTAATTCTTGCACATGATCTAGGAACTAGGAATCAAAATCATCAAAGAATAATTAACAAATACTCATGAATTGGAAATAATCGGAACCAGAATTGGTTTCCTCTCTATATATTTAATAAACAATAATGGGTTACAATTCCAATGCTGAGCAATAGCTTAACTCCATGAAGAATTCGAATACCTAAGGAGACAATTCGAATTCAATGAGTGAGTCTAGCTTAACTGACTCTTTGCCATGCAATCTCACTCAGTTAACCACTTGACCAAAACCCTAATTGACTCACCAAACCCTAACTGAAGTTGGAGTGCAATAAATGACTGAATCTCAACTGAAGGAGATCAAACACATGTCATAGCAATCCAATCATCAAGTGCTAGTACTGTATGACTCCAATAAACCCTGATGAGGTTAACTGAAGCTGAACTGACCATCAGAAGTTGGTGGAGGCGCCTTGTTCACTCCAGTTCATTAAAATAATAATAAATAATCATTAAATAATCATTAAATAATATATTTAATGAATGGAGGCACCTTAACTGACTGTAACTGATTGGTTGAACTGAAAGTAACCACCAATTAGCAATTAGGTGCATTAATGTCACACAGATCACCCCTGGAGTGCTCCAGTTAGCCTCCTTGACTGTAGGAGAAGACTAAGTTAGACTCCTTGACTGTAGGTAGGCGTGAGAGTGACTAGGATGATGGTAATTAATGCTCCACTGATGTCAATTAAACTTAAGATAGTGGTTTAACTAGGCCAATTTGACCGAAAGAGTGAGTATGATGGTAAATGTATCCAACACCCCCCCTTAAGCTATACTCAGGAAGAGTTAGAAAACATAGATGCATAAAATGCTAGGGCCCTGGCGACTAAGGCCATAGGTCACCCTATACAATAAAGCAACTGAAACAATGCTCAAAAACAAACTAAGTGAGGAAAAGAGGGAAAACCCAGTGGGAACAAAACCCCCCCTCAAGCTGAACACTGAAAGTAGTCTGGATCACCTTGATGAACTCACCCCCAACAGTGAACGGAGGTAAGTGAACTTATTTTCTAAAAATCTCTTGGTGAAGATGTCTGCAATCTGCTCATTAGTCGGGCAGTATTGCAGAATGATGGTCCTATCATGCACTAGCTCCCTGATGTAGTGCATGTGAATCTCTACATGTTTGGTCCTCTGCCTGGTAACTGGATATGCGGATATCTTAATAGCACTCTGTTTGTCACAAAAGAGGACAGTGGACAAAGTACTACCAAGATCAAACTCTGAAAGAATGCCTTGCAACCAAACTGCTTGGATGCAAGCATTCACCGCTCCTCGATACTCGGCCTCTGCTGAAGATAGTGCTATGGAAGCCTGATTTTTGCTTGACCAGCGAATAGGGCCACCACCAAACATGAATACATATCTGGAATTTGACTTTCAATCAATAGAATCACCACCCAATCAGAATCTGTGTATCCAACCAGCTCTAGCTCGAAGTCTGCAGCATAGTGAATGCCATAGGTCCTGGTTCCCTGAATGTACTGGAGGATCCTCTTGGCTGCCTTCCAATGAAGATCATGAGGCTGCTGCATGTATCTTGATACAGCATTCATGGCATAACAAATATCATGCCTATAATGTGTCAAGTACAACAAGCTACCAATCAGCTGTCGATAGATAGTGCAGTCCATGGGAGGTGTGCTTTTTCCTTCTTCAAGGCTGATCCCTAAAAGGAAAGGGAATGGTGCAGGTCTACATTCAGCCATGTTAAACTTGACTAACAGGTCTGAAATGTATTTTGATTGAGTGACCATAATCCCATCATAATTTTGCTCGATTTCGAGCCCCAAAAATTGTTTTAGAAGCCCCAAATCACTCATTTCAAAGGCATTGTGGAGAGCAGTTTTGATGGCTGAAATGGAGGCAATTGTGCTACCTGTGATCAGTAAGTCATCAACATATAAAACAATAATAATAATATGGCCATCATGCTGCTGTAAATACACATTTGGATCTGATCTACATCTCTGAAAGTTTTGCGAGAGAAGGAAGGCATCCATCTTGTAATACCACTCTCTTGGGGCCTGTTTTAACCCGTATAGTGACTTCTTTAGCTTGCAAACCAAAGATGGATCAGTGATGTAGCCCTCAGGATGCTTCATGTATATCTCCTCATGAACATCTCCATGCAGAAAGGCTGACTTAACATCCATGTGATGCACCTCCCAGTGCTTGGATGCGGAAATAGCCAAAACAAGGCGGATGGAGTCCATTTTTGCAACCGGTGCAAAGGTCTCATGGTAGTCCACTCCTTGGACCTGAGAGAAACCTTTTGCTACAAGAATTGCATTATATTTGTAGGTGCTTCCATCAGCAGCAACCTTTGTCTGAAACACCCACTTGCATTGAACCAATTTCCTTCCCGGAGGAAGAGGAACTAGCTCCCAAGTAGTGTTTTTCTGAAGAGAATTCATCTCTTCATCCATGGCAACTTGCCATCTCGGATCCTTCTGAGCATGGTAGTAGGATTTTGGATCTAAATTAATCATCAAATAGGAAGTTTTGAACAGCAAAATATCAGAACAAGAGAGTGCAATACCTGCTCTTTGGAAATCAGACCGGGTTCTCCTTGGATCATCCGGATTTCCAATGGTGTGTCCTGCAGAAGAGAGTGTCTGTCGGGCCCATGTAGGAAGATGAGTTTGCACTTTAGGTTCTGATTCAATATCTGATGCTTGCTACACAATGATATCAGAAATCAGAGGATCCAAATCAGGGTCATCACCCCCAATTTCATTATCCAAATATTCAGTGGAATAGGAAGGAATTTCAGCAGTTTTCTCCTCCACTAGTTCCACCTCCTGAAGAGGCTCATCGAACTTGACACTTCTCTCGATGATGATCTGTTTGGTATTGATATCCAGCAGCTTGAATCCTTTAGATTCATCAGGATATCCAATAAACAGACATTCTATGCTCTGCGGTTGCAAAGCCCTTCTTTTATCAAGCGGAATCCGGGCCCATGCAGTGGACCCAAACACCCGTAGGTTCGACACATTTGGCTTGTGTCCAAAGTATGCTTTGAAAGGAGTCTTTCCTTTTACTGATGAATGTGTCACCCTGTTCTAAATGTATGCTGCAGCATGCATGGCTTCAGCCCAGAAATTTGCAGCAAGCTTCGTTGACTCCAACATGCAGGTGGTCATCTCTTTGAGAGACCGGTTCTTCCTTTCCGCTACACTGTTCTGCTGGGGAGTGTAGGGAATTGAAGTTGGACCTGAATACCACTTTGGGAGAAAATGTACAGAAACTCATTACTTAAATACTCCCCTCCATTATTAGATCTCAATATCTTGATCTTAATCCCAGAGGCATTTTCGATCAAGGCCTTCAATTCAGAAAATTTTTCACATACCTTTGATTTCTTTTTGAGAAAGAAACCCCATGTATACCTGGAAAAATCATCAATAAAGGTAAGGAGGTACCTTGATCCATTCATGGATGTGATAGGCATTGGACCACTGATATCAGAATGTATCAGCCCCAATATGCTTGTAGCTCGGTTTTCCTTCCCCCGATCGAACTTGTGCTCAGGGTGTTTTCCAATCACACAGCCCTTGCAGACTCCCATGGTTGCTTTGATGGCTGGGAGGCCTTCAACCATGGATTTTTTCTGTAGTTGCTGCAAATATTTGAAATTAAGATGGCCAAACCTTTCATGCCACAGCCTACTAACCTCATTTCCATGAGTTAGCAGAGTGGTGGGCTTTTCATCCGCAACAAAGTGAGAGAACTCATAGGCTTTTGCATGATGATTTGCATGGCCTTTTGCAATGAGTTTCCTGGATGAAATTTCTGTTATCTCAACATCATTTGGGCTGAAAGAGACTCTCTTAGGCATTCCTGTATGTGTCATTTGATAGACACTAAGGAGATTTGCTGCTAGATATGGTACATACAAAACTTTAGAAAAAAAACCATTTTCTAGATCTACAGTACCTTGTCCTTCGGAAATGATGGTGGAGTCATCTCCCAAGTGGATGGGAATGGATTTGCTGGTATCCAAGGATGAAAAGGAGTCTTTTTCAGCCATCATGTGATTCGAAGCTCCACTGTCAATAAGCAGTGATTTGGACTTTGAAGTGCTTTCCATGAGGGCATGACCTTTCTCATGCTGTGGTTCCCGGTCTTGGTGATCTCTCCTCCGAAAGCTCTCCAGAAGATTGATGTGATTCCTATCAAGGAGAGAGGTTTCTTCATCAAGATTTTTCTTCATGCAGGCATGTTCAGGGTGAAAACCCTTCCCGCGGTAAGAACCCTTAACTCTTTCTTTCCCATTGTGACCTTTTCCTTTGTTCTTCCTTGAACCGGAAGATTCATCATGCTGCTGATTTTCAAGTCTAGGCTTTGGAGTATCAAATTTAGTTTTCTGATTTTTCTGCTGCTTTCCTTTACCCTTCACATCTTTGGGCCCTGTGACATGGAGGGCTTGGTCACGGGAAGATCGGATGATCCCCATCTGGACAAGCTTGTCATGTTCACTAGTTAGGGACTCAATGAAGGCATTGAGTGTAGGCATCTTCCATTTGGGAGTTGTGAGCTTCCCCGCATGGAATGTAGAAACAAAAATTGAATAATCAGCCCCAATTTTGGAGAGGATGGCTAGGATGAGCTGATCATATTCCTTCTCCACTTTGCATTGCTTCAAGAGAAAAACAGTATGCTTGAACTTTGTAAAGAAATCATTCAGAGTCTCGAAATTGGAAGGTTGGAGAGACATGAGTTCTTTTTCGAGTTGATAAACTATCATGTCATCATGCTACCCATACAGAGATTCCAATTTGTCCCATATTTGTTTCGGTGTCTTCAGATTCGTAAGATGGAAGAGAAGGTCATCGAAAATAGAGAGGCACAAGAAACTGAAGGCTTCATCCTTCTTGTTCAAGAATCTTGATTTTTCTACGGTGGATCCAGGCTCAACTTCAGTGTCCATGGCGAATCTAAAGAGTCCTTTAGAATACAGTTGATGCTCCATTTTGAGTTTCCATGTGTGGAAATTGTATGGAGTCACAGGGGTACTGAGGATGCCATCTGGATATGCTGTAGCGAATGCTTCACCTGTAGAAACCTGAAAATCAAAACAGAAAAGACAAAATAAGGTCAGACAGCCTGCACATTCTAGGCTTTCATCACACCCAACATAGTCAATCAAGAAAGCTTGATCAACAAGTTCTTTACTTGGGGTATTAAGTGGTAAGCCTTGGCTTCTGGTGCAGTGCTGGAATATTGAGCTCTTGCTCACTTCTCATGGAGAAATCTGTCAAAAATCTTATTCTTGAGAGTTTGATCTTCATCCCGCCGTAAGCTCTGATACCATATTAATTCTTGCACATGATCTAGGAACTAGGAATCAAAATCATTAAAGAATAATTAACAAATACTCATGAATTGTAAATAATCGGAACCAAAATTGGTTTCCTCTCTGTATATTTAATAAACAATAATGGGTTACAATTCCAATGATGAGCAATAGCTTAACTCCATGAAGAATTTGAATACCTAAGGAGACAATTCGAATTCAATGAGTGAGTCTAGCTTAACTGACTCTTTGCCATGCAATCTCACTCAGTTAACCACTTGACCAAAACCCTAATTGACTCACCAAACCCTAACTGAAGTTGGAGTGCAATAAATGACTGAATCTCAACTGAAGGAGATCAAACACATGTCATAGCAATCCAATCATCAAGTTCTAGTACTGTATGACTCCAATAAACCCTGATGAGGTTAACTGAAGCTGAACTGAGCATCATAAGTTGGTGGAGGCGCCTTGTTCACTCCAATTCATTAAAATAATAATAAATAATCATTAAATAATATATTTAATGAATGGAGGCACCTTAACTGACTGTAACTGAGTGGTTGAACTGAAAGTAACCACCAGTTAGCAATTAGGTGCATTAATGTCACACAGATAACCCCTGGAGTGCTCCAGTTATCCTCCTTGACTGTAGGAGAAGGCTAAGTTAGCCTCCTTGACTGTAGGTAGGCGTGAGAGTGACTGGGATGATGGTAATTAATGCTCCATTGATGTCAATTAAACTTAGGATAGTGGTTTAACTAGGCCAATTTGACCGAAAGAGTGAGTATGATGGTAAATTTCTCCAACAGGAAGCTACTTGAAGATAGAGGTAAAAATGAAACTCATCTTCTTGGTCTCAAAAGAGTTATCTTGACTTTGAAATCTTGGGTTCCGTTTTCCTAAATTGGACTATCATCAATGATTAAAGGTACATAGATTTACCATTTGGGAAATCCAAACAACTAAAAGAATTCAACATGTTGGTTTTATTGTTAAACAGTCTGTTACTTAAGGAAGAAATTTTCCAGAGATTCTAGGTTCACCAGGTAGTCGCCAATTGTTGCAGCTACAATGTTTTCCCAAATTTTTAAAATTTTGGACCCTCCTTTTAATTTTGTTTTGCCTAGATTTGCTTTTGATTGCTGAACATGGTTATCCTCTGCAACAATTTTTTATCTTTTAAATAGCTGAATGAATATCTTTTGACTACTGATGTTGTTGACTCGAACTTGAAATTTTGGTTTGTCATTAATTTTCGCTGTCGGGAAGTCTGTTGACAGTGAATCGGGGCCGTATTCATCTACGCAGCCGCCGTTGCAGAAGCCTACTTATGAATGTTTCGATGGACAATTTTGATGTTCATCGATGTGATTCATTGCATTTGTTTCTTTGGACTGTCGGCATTTTTTATCGCGGTCGGAGCATCAGTCTTCTGTATCGCCGTCGTTTCAGAAGGCAGATAAAGAATGGGCCGATTGTTAGTTTTTCTTTCGCCAATTACGTGGCTTTATTAGTTTAAATTTTTTCTTTGCGATGACCTTTGATTTCACCCTTAGATCGGTTTTATGACTTTGATCGGAAGTCATTATCTATTTTTGTTCCACAGTTGCGGCTCCGAAGCAGACTAACCATCCGCCATATAACTCTTCTTTTTGTTGATGTGTGGTTCAACCTTTTGGCTTGCGATGATATATTTTTGTTTTTTATTGAAATTTTTTTGAACATTGAATTAGGGCCATAGTTCTTTACATGGCCGCCATTGCAGAAGCCAACGTATGAACATTCCGACGAATTAGTGCTTTTTCTCGCCAATAGACGATGCCTTTTTTCTTAGTGGGTAATGGTTCCAATTTTCGATGCATGGATGACATTGTTTAATGTTTTATTTCACCAACTTTTTATGTTGACCCAGGATCCTTAACCTATAAAGTTTCACCGTTGCGGTGGCTTAGGGAGCTAACTTTCCAACTTATAGTTTTCCCGTCAATGGGGTTTTCCTGCTGTTTTTTTTTGTGAGCTCTTAACATTTTTCATGGGCGATGGGAGTTCTCTGTTTTTTATTGAGTTAGGGTTTTGTGATGAGAACACTGGGTAGGGTCTCACATTTGATGATGATTCTTATTGGTAGTATAGTTTACATTTATCGAAGTTAGATGTTTCAAATGCGGTCCGCCTTAACATTGTATTTCTCGTTTAAACTGCAGATGGATTTAGAAGAATGTTCAGATCCAGTTTGATGATCGCTGTTGCAGAGAAGATGTATCTAAAGGACAAAGGAGAAGGGAGCTAGCTGAAGAAAAGAAAAATGAAGAAGCAAAAATAGAGAAAAGAAGAAGAAAGTCGTGTTTAAGCTCAACAGGATCTAGCAAGAGACCGACGGATTATTAAAAATAAATAAATAAATAGAGGCAGAGGCCTGGGCTTGGGGAAGTTCAGCAGTTACCAAGCTGGTCCCTTTTCATAAAAATGCTCTTAAGTCATAAATCTGAAATGTAACATTTGTATGAGTCATGAGCACTCACAAAATGACAAAACCGTGAGATTAAATGGTTGGGGAAGCCCAAAGGTCAGCTGGTGGGGCAACCCAAAGGTTTTGTTGTTTTTATATAAATATAGGAAAGTTAGAGGGAGGGAGGACTTTTTCCCAGTTATATTTGTGAAGACATATTGTAAGAAGAACTATTTCCTTTTGCAATAGATAATTACAATTTGCCTGTTGGAGAAAGCTTGGTGGAATGTTCAAATCATTGTGCTATGGATTTGTTGAAGAGGAACTATTTTGTTTTCAGCTTTGTGTCTATTAACTGTGAGATCGTTCTAACTCTTTGAACCTATGTTCTTGTATGAATGTTCTTTGGTTTATTTTATGAAAATTTCCACTATGAGTAATGAATGTTGTTCATAAACAATTGGCTATCTGGTTGTTCAAATATCTTTAAATGTTCATGTGTTTTGAAAGAAGTATCAGCTATATGTGATTTTTCATAACGCATGTACAAAATACATTACTCATTAATACATGATAATCTTTCTCCCTAGGGATAGGTTAGGTAGTTAGTTTTAATTTTTGCTGTGTGTGATTGAGATGCGAGAGAGTCTAGACGAGAGGTAAGAACCTGTGCATCACATTGTGACTACTCCTTGTATTCTCTATCAATCTGCATTTTAGATAGGCACTTGCATGTCATACTTAAAACTAAAAACACAAAAATATACATGGTGGACCGAGCCGCAACTGGTAAAACCTTTTATTTTTGTTACTTGACCTACGAAAGTCGGACCACAAACCGAACGGATTCCCTACACCAAACGGTCACGGGCTAGTTGGGAACATTGACTAGGGAGAATCCCTTGCTGTTATTTCCTGTGAATTTCCAGGCCTCAATAGACCTGTAGGAAATATGAGAGTGGTTATTTTTCGTTGACATGTTAGGAACAAAAACCTCCTCCCGTTTTTCCAACCGATTCTCCACTCGCTTAGAATCATCATTTGAAAATAATGACTCAGCATAGTAAAAACGCCATTTTTGCAGTAAATCTCCTCTAAAAGACTCTTAAAAAAATTAATAATACTTCATCTTAGTGACTTTATATCACTTAATAAAATAAATTTGACCAATTTATTTGAGGAGATAATAGATTGCATTAATCCAACCTTGTTGTCAATTATTTGTTTCACCTTCTTCAAATATTTGATTTGGTATGATATATAATTCCATTTCCTTATAAATATTGAATCAAAACATCAAGAAGATAGAGTTACCATAACCCATGATGGTTTGTGTGTGATGCCCCAGTATGAAACCTTGTATTAATATGGACTATAGGCATTAAGAACTAAGTAATATCTTCCCAAATCTTGAGAGAAGAGTTCAAGGCCAACACTTGAGTCAAAATCCCATGAATTAAAAGAATTTAAACACCCCCTATGCCGACTCGAGATCAATCCTCCTGATCCACTTCTAGATATGAACCCCCCAACATCTTTCCTAATTTGAACACTACTTTACTACCCTCACACGTTACTTCCT
Organism: Pseudotsuga menziesii; assembly: GCA_001517045.1. Lineage (NCBI taxonomy): Eukaryota > Viridiplantae > Streptophyta > Pinopsida > Pinales > Pinaceae > Pseudotsuga > Pseudotsuga menziesii. Next base: position 73,744 of record LPNX010583635.1, on the reverse strand, counting down.
ATAACAACAAATATATTGGTTATGTGATTTCATCAGGTTCTTTAGAACTAGCTTCATGGATTGGATAACCAACGCCCTATAGTTTAGGGATAGGCATATCATTTTCTAACCCCTTTGTCGCACTAAGAACCCCTACTAATGATAGATGTTTTCCAAAAACCACCTTATAGACCACTTTTTATTGGGCTAAATGAATATAATACTAATGACCTCTTCCCCTAGCATTAATATACCCATAATTTAACTCTTAATCCATAGGAATCCTAGAGATACCCAATAATACCCCTTGTTTTGACTCAAAATGTATTTAATCAAAATTATGTAAATGATGTAAATATGTTAGTATGGATTCCTAGTGTAGAGCTCAAGTCCAAGGCCTAACAAGTGAATGGATAGGCATGGATTTTGTAAATAAATTTATCTGGACTATGTTGTTCGTTTATCATGCCAAGTCAAATATATTTACATATTATATTGTAAAATAATAAAATCTTCCAATATAGATGTGTAAAAAGCACTAGAGGGGCTATGATTCCACTAGAGGTGAATACGAAAGGGGGCCTAAGGGAGACTAAATCCTTTGCTATGAAGTGCCAACCTTACAACTCATCTATATTCTGCCATGTGCCTTAAATGAGCCAATTAATTCATTTTAACCATTAAATCCAATCATTGAATGCATGTATGAGGTTGGTGGGAAAAGTCACCTCATGTAGTTATTAAAGAATGAGGCTGAATGCACTTTTGAGACAGTTCTATCAATTGCTAAAAGTTAGTTTTGAAATTCTCAGTAGTTATATTCTTCTATGGAAAAAAATTATGTCAATTGTATTTTCACCATTATCTCATACCCCTTGGAGTCAACACTCTTTCTATCATATTCTCTCATATTGTAGGTTTCTACACTACATAGAGCTTCCTATTACAATTGATGTCCATTACCAGACTATGTATAACCTAGAAATTCAAATTTAGAGGTCCATAATTGTAGATGTGAAGGTAAAATAAATGGTTGTAGGTGAGCATAGAGGTTGGGCAAGCGAGAAACCCTTAACCATTGGGTTTTTCTACTCATGGGTTTTATTCTATAGGCAGCTCTCCAACAACATACACCAACTTAGACTCTTACTACACACATTGGTAACAACTATTTAAGGGTTGAATTTCTTTGAGGGTAATGTGGATTCAGTGAAATTGTGGTTTGTGGGGTAGTTGGAAGGAGTTCCATAGCCGTGACGACTACGTGAGATCCCTGTAGAGTTCTGGATGAACATTTGGATGAGCATAGAGAGTAGAATGGGTTGTGGGCTGAGAGAGAGAAGATTGTAGGTGTTTCCTTCACCCTACTAGCCTCATAGTTTAGCTTGTGGGTGATCTTTTAGCAGAAATAAAATATGTTGGATAGAACACCTATTATTGGGTGGAAAATCAGTCTTACACAACCAATTGCTTAGATATTTATTGTTTAAAGATGAGAATTCTCTTGTATATGAATGTGCGATGCTTTTATTTGATGGTGTAATGATTATGTTGATATATGCATGCTAGATGTGTGTGGATAGAGTGTATTTGCACCGTGTACTTTTACTATGCATCAATACACGTATTTTAATTGTTATGAATTCGTGACTTGGATGTGGGTGAAATTTAGAATTTAGAGCTTAGTTATTGTCCCCTCCCATTGGTCGGATTAAGTAAAGAAGAGATCAAATATCTTCCTCATGACCACCTTTTCAAGGACTTAGGTTGTATTTAACAACTTCCTCCTCTAATGATGAGGAATAGTGTCTAAACTTACTAGAGTCATTTCTTATAAAATGATCTAAATTGATGCCATATGATACTTGTTATTCCATACCAAAAACTATAGGAGAGGGATTGTTTGGAATGACTCATAATTACTCTCCCTCAAGGATATACCCAAACCCACCAAAAAACCTTAGGAGTCCCCACAAGTAGACCGGTTCCCAAGAAACAAATCTCTTTGTGGGGAATATACATAATGTAAAGGGATCAAGTCACTAACCAACATACTTTTGTCACCCTAGTACAAAGAGGATGTTCTTGGGGAACAATAAGATGGTGGATAAATTAGATTCAACTAACTAGTATGTCATAATATTGTGATACACCACAAATACAAGCCCATGTAATGGTTCACCACCACTCCCAAATCTCCAACACAAGACTAGATCTAGAAACACCAATCAAAACATTCCCCATATTACTAAGGGGATCCTTACAACCCTCTATATCAACCACCTTGTAGTCCTAAGAGATTAAATTTCTTCATTCAAACTTGATTCCAAAAGGGAAGAGAGGGATCCACCACAATGTGTCCATAAATATATGTTGATTACACCTAAAGGGAAACCCCAAGTAGTCTAGCATATAAGTTTTCTTATGAAATCCCTTTTAAATGTCAATGGAGTCTACCAAATCCTCTTGTAAGTCCATTATAACCAATATTATATCCACTCTCATCATACATGGCTCCACTAAGGACATATCCTCCTCCAAGAAACAACCTAGATAATTCTCAGTCGCTTTGAATGCATTAAAGGAATAGAAATCAAGGGGAAGGTTCTACACCTTAACCCAAGCTAGTACAAGTCAAATATTTTTTCCTTGCATTAAAAAATGGTGTCCATTATTTTAGTAGTATATTGTTGATATCCTAGATCCATGAGCCCTTGAAAATTTTTGTTGCGTCGATCATCATCGATTGAAAAGTAAAAGAAATATATCCCCATGAAAGAATCAAGACACTAGGACACTAACCAACTATTGAGGCCTGGAAAATTGCAGGCGACAACAGTTAGGGATTCTCCCCAGTAAACGTTCCCAACTAGCCCGTTACTATTTGGTATGGCGAATCCGTTCAATTTACGGTCTGGCTACCGTAGGTCAAGTAACAAAATTAAGGCTTTTACCGGTTACAGCCCGGTCCACCGTGTGTATTTTTAGTTTTTTATGTTTAAGTATGATATGCAAGTGCCTATCTAAAAATGTATATTGATAGAGAATATGAGGAGTGGTCACAATGTGATGTGCAGGTTCTTACCTCTCGTCTTAACTCTCTCGCATGTAAATCACACATGGCAAGAAAACTAAAACTAACTATCTAACCTATCCCTAGGGAGCAAGATTATAATTCATCAATGAGTAATGTGTTTCTGCGCATGCATTAAGAAAAATCACAGATATCTGTTACTTATTTCAAAACACATGAACATTAATAGATATATGAACAACAAGATAGCTCATTGTTTATGAAAAGTATTCATTACTCACAGTGGAAATTTCATAAAATAAACTAGAGTGCATTCATAACAAGAAGATAGGTTCAAAGAGTTAGAATGATCTCATAGTTAATAGAGAACAACTGAAAATGAAATAGTTCACATTCAACAAATCCATAGCACAGCATTTCAAACATTCCACCAAGCTTTCTCCAATAGGCAACTTGTAATTCTTTATTACAAAAGGAAATAGTTCTTCTTACAACATACTCTCACAAACCTGTCTGGGAAAAAGTCCCTTATTACATCTAACTCTCCTATATTTATACAAAACAGCCAAAACCTTTGGGCTGCCCCTTGTGACCTTTGGGCTCCCCCCCAACCGTTTAATCTCACAATTTTGTCTTTTAGTGAGTGTTGTACAATACGTTACATTAAATTAAAATTTAATAGCACTTTTATAAAGAGAGACCAGCTTGGTTGTTGATGAACTTTTCCCAAGCCTGGGCCTCTGCTGCTATCGATTTGTTGAGATCTCAGACCCTTACTTTCTTCATCTTTGCTTCTTCATTTTCTTTCTCTTTCTTCCTTGCTGCCTCCTTTCTTTTGATTTGTCTTCTAGACATATCTTCTCTACAACAACAATCACCCTGTCATGAATAACCAAAAAAATGTATCAATCCATTTACCTTCTTCGTATGCATTCTATAAAATAAACTATATATAGTGTTAATGCATGACAAAAAAAAAAGAAATCCTGCGAGTTTGTGTCTTGAAATCCACTAAATCCGTTGTCCAAACTAAAATCACAAGCTCAATAAAAAGACTCTTTACCTCAATCCAGGCCACATCTAGACTAACTCGAAATCATGAAAGCATGAATCATAACAATGTAACCGCCAAATCTGAACCCTAAATTGTGCTCTTCATCTCGAAGAAACTTAGACTTGACCAAAACCCATGGAAAAACCTCGCCATCATCAAATAGAGTAAAAGCACACAAGAAAGGAGGAAAAAACCTTCTCGGCAAGTAGAACTACTAAGCATAGGGCGAAAACAAAACTCTCATCGACGGGCGAAAGCACTATATGTCGGATGGTTAGTTCACTAAGCCACCGCAACGACATAAACCATATAGACTAAGGGTTCCGGGACAAAATAAAACGTCGACGAAATAAAGCATTAAAAGATGTCATACATGCATCAGAGATCAGAACCACTACCCACCAAACACAACGGCATCGGCAAGCAAAGGACTAACCATAATGCGTCGGCAGAATAGTTCACTACGTAGCTGCAATGACGAATGACAGACAAACTATGGGCTTCGAGACTAACTAAAAACATCGATGATTAGAAGAACTAAGGACTATTGATCGACGAGTTTAAAACTAAGTAGCCGCCGTGTGGGAAACCAAAAAGACTATCCCTCCGATCAAAGTTAAACATTTTTTTGATAGCGAAAACAAAAACATTGCAAAGTAAAAGGTGTGATCAATAAACCCAGGCATCAGTGAAAATCGAAACAAACCATCAGCGAATGAAACAACTACATGTCAGATGGTTAGTTCACTAAGGAGCCGCAATGGCAGAAAACATTCAGACTACGACTTTCTATCAAAGTCATAAACCGTTCCAATAGTGAAGAAACAAAAATAATGAAAAGCAATAAACCATGGAATCGGCAAGGACAAGAACTAATTCGTCAGAACGTTTGCCATCTGCCCTCCGAAACGGCAACGACTTAGAAGACTAATGCTCCAATAGTGGTAAAACAAAAAACGCCGACAGTAAAACAAAAGAGATAAAAGTGCATCGATGAAAATAAGAAATGTCCATCGGGACATCATTACTTACTCTCCGCAATGACGGTTGCATAAAGAACTACTCCCCCGACTCATTATTCAATTGACCTCTGACAATGATAAACGAAATCATCCATAAACCAAGAACTTCAAGTTCCATAGTTAAAAGCATTAGCAGACAAAAAGCATCTTTCCGAAAAGAAGGAAAACAGTTGACCTCAATTCAACTTCAAACAATCCAAATTTATAGTAGAGGGAAAAAACAAAATTCAGAAAACCAGATAAATCCAGGCAAGATAAAATTTAAAGGAGGGTCCAAAATTTAAAAAAAAATTGGGAAAAGTTGCAGCTGCAACAATTGGTGACTACCTGGTGAACCCAGATCTCTGGACAATTTCTTCCTTAAGTAATAGACTGTTTGACAATAAAACCAACATGTTGAATTCTTCTAGATGTCTAGATTTCCCAATTGGCACATACTTTAATCATTGATGATAGTCCAATTTAGGAATAATGGGAACCAAGATTTAAAAGTCTAGATAAATCTTTTAAGGCTAGGAATATGATTTTCATTTTTTACCTCTGTCTTCAGGTAGCTCCCAACTCAGACACCATAGGATTGTAACATATGGTAAACAGAAATATTCCTTTGTTCCTCATTCCCATGCCATTTTGCACTTTTGTGCTTTTGGACTTTTTTTCCTTTTTGAGTCCTCCTGCATGCCTTTCTTTCTGAATTTTTATTCAGGCTCCTCTATCCATAGTGTCCTTTTGTGTGAGAGATGTATTTAATTTTCAGCTCACGGACGGAGAAGAACTTTGGCAATTTTGTACTCATATGGTTCAGTACTTCGTTTTGATATATATTGTTTTCTTAGGAGGTTTTGACTCTTATTTGCCTTTTGGATTTCAATTATTGGCATGGGACGATATATATATAATATACTATTTACCCTTCTTTCTTTCCATGGGTCTTTTTCCGTCACCCCCTAATACATTTTTAAATGTGAGATGGACGGAGCCCCGAAATAGTATTCCAGACCTTTCGATCCTGAGTTATTTTACAAGGATTAAGTAGGACTTCAATGTGTTCATATCCATTTAAGGAAAATGCTAAAATAGAAGATTTTTTTTAGATAAATCAATAATACAGAGTCTTATAATCAAGGATTTTAGTTAATCCAGAATTCTGATGCTCTCCATGCAACCAAAAGTTTGCTTCTTTTATTGAAATCGATCAAAATCTAACTAAAACAAACATAAATAAAATAAATAAAAAATAAACAACCAAATCAGTTTATTTATGTACAAGATAATCAAGAAATAAAAACCAAGAAAAATAAAGTTTGAGAACTAAACCACTAACTAGTCAGTTCTCTGCACATCCCTGTAAATCTGGTAACTTGTAAGTTGAGGGGTTGGGCTTGACTAAAAATTGAAAAAGGCCTACCCATTATCTAATTCTACTGGTCTTGAATTGAAAACTATATCTAAAAGTAAATCTACTATTTTACAATCAATCTCATCAGGCGGTGAAAATCGAAGGAGATCGGGTTGGGTGTCTTGTGTACTGCTAGCTTCTTCCACTTGGTATTTTCCTGGTTCTAGTTCAATGAAGTAATTTCCCGATACAGAATTCACTGGTTCATTCTTACAGTCCAACTAAGTAACATTGTGCTTCATGTGGGGCTCTTTTAATACTTTTATTTGATTTGGACTTCCTTTATAAGGAAACCACAGATGTGACCAATCTGATGCAAAATATCCATTTAGCTTTGCTAACCAATCCCGACTCAAAACAAGTCCATAAGCGTCAGGTATGTCTGCTACTACAATATCGATGAACTGACATACCTTTTCATTTGAATATAATCAAATTAGAACATCCTCCATTTCCCCAATTACCTTCACAACTATTCCGTCTAACTGAATAACCTGCCAGGTAGATGGTTTAGGTTGTCCATTTATCTTCTTTCAGACTGAAAGTGGCATAACATTGACTGATGCCCCTGAGTTTACTAAACAGTTGTGCATGTTATGGTTGAAAATTTCAAAAGTTAGGATAAATGGTGGGGTTTTGTATTTAGACTTACCTCCCACACTTGCTTCACCAAATTCTTCTTCTTCAGGTTGGTTGTCAGTGGGAAGCTTCTCCTCTGGTACTTCAAGTGCTTTTAACAATTTTTCCTTCTGCTGAGGCACATTACACATTTCAAATAGTGAGATATTTGCCTTAGCCCTTTTAATATCTTCCACAATATTATACTCCATCTTATGTTCTTCGAGATTCTTTTTTACATTATCAATCTTTTCTTCAACAAGCTTAACATGCATGTTGGTTTTCTTTGGATTTTGACTCGTAATGGTGAATTTAGGTATTTTATCAGATGTGGTGCTCTTCTAAATTTTCTTTACAGTCTCTTGCAGTCTCTTAATTTCTGGGAGTATGAAATTGTCTTCTTTTAACAACCTCTGACTTCTGGTTGTCACATTTGTTTATGACGTTTTTCCTTGTTTCAGTGAACCTTCCTCTTCTGTATCAAAAAATGAGACACAGTCCCATAAAACTAAAGCATCCTCTTCTTGTTTTACTATGGGTTGATTATTTTTTTCTTCCTGCTCATCATCTTCTGTCAATTTGGAGTCCAATAGCTGATTCATTACTAATGTCATCGAATTGATCCATTGAGGGCAATTTTTTCAGAATGAGGCTGCTGATGAAAGGTGCAAAAATTATCCATACCTACCTCAGTTAAATTCATTGATGCAGGACCGTGCGGAAGAGGTTTAGATTGATTATTGTCTTCTCTCCTTTCATAGTAAGGCTTGTATTCTTTATGAGCCTCCTTTTCTTTTTCCAAATCTATCACTCTATTAGATAGTTTATGCATCATCTTCACCATCCCTTCAAAATCATGCGATTGCTCATCCTTACCAAAAAAAATTTCTCCCAACTGCTCGGGATAATTTTCTATGCTCTCTTTTTTAGCTTCTACTCTCTCAGCTTCTTCATAAGTTTCTGATGATGTAGTCTTGACTGACATCTTGGAAAACATGGCCAATTCAGGCCCTAAAGCTAAAGTATAGTATTCAATCAGATTTTTATCAGAGGGCTTGTCAGCTGCAGATTTTTTTTTTTAAGATAAGCAACAAACCTTTGAGTGAAATTATGCACTGTTTCCTTTCTTCCTTTCTTTAAAGCGCATAACCCTTTCATTAGAGCTGCATGAGTTTTCTAGACAGCATATTTATTCATAAATATTCTTTCAAATGTGTCCCAGTCTGTGACTGAATTTGCAGGCAAAGCAAAATACCATGAAGTTCCTGCTCCTTTCAAGGTATGTGGAAACAATCTGCAAACTACATCTTCATGTTCTCCAACCCTTAGTCCTTCTATAGCCAAGTAAAATCTTTGCAAATGATCATATACTAGAATTTTTTCACTTAGGTCAAACTTAGGCAACATTTTCTCAAAAGATTGAGGCAAATCATACAAAGGGGGTGCCAGGTTTAATGGTGACCTAGCCCTCCAAGAAGGTGGTGGATTTGGTGGGTTGGGTGGTTGATTTGCATTTACATTTGCCATGATTTTAAGTGGAGAGTGAGGTGGTGAATGAATAGGGGTATGAACAGGTGAACAATAAGGTGTATCTGGGTCCAACTGATTCAGAGGTTGAACAACTTCTTGTAAGGTTGTTTCTACCAGTTCTTCAAAATCTTCAACCAACACTGTGTCTTCCAATATAGGGCGGTCTTTCTTCCGATATTCTCTTATGGGTAAGATAGGTATAATCCTCCAATCTTCTTCACATATGCCCTAGTAAATCTTCTCAGATCATTGACTACTTCGTCATCGACAGAATATAGATGCTCTTTACCCTTTTCTTCAAGAATTGGATTGGAAAACAAACTGCTCTCAGAACTGTTACCAGTGGAATAATTTTGAGGAAAGGGGTTTCCTCTTCCAGCCATGCACTAGCAGCCCTCCTTCTAGCGCCAAAAACTGTTGAGGCCTAGAAAATCGTAGGCGACAATAGTTAGGGATTCTCCCCAGTAAACGTTCCCAAGTAGCCCGTTATTGTTTGGTATGGGCAATTCGTCTGGTTTACGATCCAACTACCATAGGTCAAGTAACAAAATCAAGGCTTTTACTGGTTACGGTCTGGTCCACCGTGTGTATTTTTAGTTTTTTATGTTTAAGTATGATATGCAAGTGTCTATCTAAAAATGCAGATTGATAGAGAATATGAGCGGTCACAATGTGATGCGCAGGTTCTTACCTCTCGTCTTAACTCTCTCACATCTACATCACACACAGCAAGAAAACTAAAACTAACTATCTAACCTATCCCTAGGGAGAAAGATTATCATTCATCAATGAGTAATGTGTTTTTGTGCATGCATTAAGAAAAATCACAGATAGCTATTACTTATTTCAAAACACCTGAACATTAATAGATATATGAACAACAAGATATCTCATTGTTTATGAAAAGCCTTCATTACTCACAGTGGAAATTTCATAGAATAAACTAGAGCGCATTCGTAACATGAACATAGGTTCAAAGAGTTAGAATGATCTCACAGTTAATGGAGAACAGCTGAAAACGAAATAGTTCACATTCAACAAATCCATAGCACAGCATTTGAAACATTCCACCAAGATTTCTCCAACATGCAACTTGTAATTCTTTATTGCAAGAGGAAATAGTTCTTCTTACAACATACTCTCACAAATCTATCTAGGAAAAAGTCCCTTATTACATATAACTCTCCTATATTTATAAAAAACACCCAAAACCTTTGGGCTGCCACTTGTGGCCTTTGGGCTCCCCCGAACCATTTAATCTCACAATTTGGTCTTTTAGTGAGTGTTGTACAATATGTTACATTAAATTAAATTTTAATAGAACTTTTATAAAGAGAGACCAGCTTGGTTGCTGATGAACTTTTCCCAAGCCTGGGCCTCTGCTGCTATCGATCTGTTGAGATCTCAGACCCTTACTTTCTTCTTCTATTTCTTCAGCTCTGCTTCTTCATTTTCTTTCTCTTTCTTCCTTGCTGCCTCCTTTCTTCTGCTTTGTCTTCTAGACATATCTTCTCTACAGCAATAATCACCTTGTCATGAATAACCAAAAAACTGTATCAGTCTATTTACCTTCTCTGTGTGCATTCTATAAAATAAACTATATATAGTGTTAATGCATGTCAAAACAAAGAAATCCTATGATTTTGTGTCTTGAAATTCTCTAAATCCATTGTCCAAACTAAAATCACAAGCTCAATAAAAGACTCTTTACCTCAATCCAGGCCATATCTGGACTAACTTGAGATCATGAAGGCATGAATCATAACAATGTAACCACCAAATCTGAACCCTAAATTGTTCTCTTCATCTCAGATAAACTTAGACTTGACCAAAACCCACGGAAAAACCTCGCCATCATCAAATAGAGTAAAAGAACACAAAAAAGGCGGAAAAAACCTTCTCGGCAAGTAGAACTACTAAGCATTGGGCGAAAACAAAACTCTCATCGGTAGGAGGAAGCACTATATATCAGATGGTTAGTTCACTAAGCTGCTGCAACGATGGAAAGCATATAGACTAAGGGTTCTTGGACAAAATAAAATGTCGGTGAAATAAAGCATTAAAACCTGCCATACATGCATCGGAGATCGGAACCACTACCGACTAAACACAATGGCATCACCAAGCGAAGTACTAACCATAATGCGTTGGTAGAATAGTTCACTACGTAGCCACAATGGTGGAAGACAGTCAAGCTATGGGCTCTGCAACCAACTGAAAACATTGGAGATCGGAAGAACTAAGGACTACTGCTCGACGAGTTTAAAACTAAGCAGCCGCCGTGTCAGCAACCAAAAAGACTAGCCCTCCGATCAAATTTAAACATCGTTCTGATAGCGAAAATAAAACCATCGCAAAATAAAAGGTTTGATCAATAAACCCAAGCATCGGTGAAAATTAGAACAAACCATCGGTGAATAGAACAACTATATGTCAGATGGTTAGTTCACTAAGGAGCCACAACGGCAGAAAACAATCAGAATATGAATTCCGATCAAAGTCATAAACCATTCTGATAGTGAAGAAACAAAAATAATGAAAAGCAATAAACCACAGAATTGGCAAGGATAAGAACTAATTCGTTGGAACGTTTTCCATCTGCCCTCCGAAACGATGGCGACTTAGAAGACTAATGCTCCAATAGTGATAAAAAAAACACCAATAGTAAAACAAAAGAGATAAACACGCATCAGCGAAAATAAGAACTGTCCATTGGGACGTTCATTACTTACCCTCCGCAATGGCGGTTGCGTAAAGAACTACAGCCTCGACTCATTGTTTAACTGACCTCCGACAGCAATAAAGGAAATCATCCACAAACCAAGAACTTCAAGTTCCACAGTCAAAATCATTAGCAGACAAAAAGCAGCTTTCTGAAAAGAAGGAAAACAATTGACCTGAATTCAACTTCAAACAATCTAAATTTATAGCAGAGGGAAAAAACAGAATTCAGGAAACAAAATAAATCTAGGCAAGATAAAATTTAAAGGAGGGTCCAAAATTTTTAAAAAAAATGGGAAAAAGTTGTAGCTGCAACATCAACATATAATATTTCCAAGAAGCTATAACCCATTCACTTAAAACCTGCTCACTAGCTCATTGACCTAGAAGCTTACCACCAAGCTCATATATTCCATATCTACTGCTTCATGTAGCTTTACCTCATCACCCAAGACTAAATTCACATGACTAACCTTCTTCTTAATACATTTATTATGTTCTGTGAAGCACAATTTTAGGTTGTCTTGAGGTTGATCCTTAATGTTGGTCGCATATGATAGAATTGAGGGACAAGGTTGTGTAAGTAGTATGAGTTCTCTCTGTCTTTCAGAGTAAAAACATAGTTATGAAAAATTGAGAGTTTGTATGATGAAACCCTTCTCCTTAACCCTATCAGCTTCTTGAACCCTTTCCAAATCATATTAGTCCTCCATTTCTGAACCCAAGGAAGAAATGAAGTGTTTGGAAAATGAGAAGGAGTTAAACCCCATAACAACTCTTCCACAAGTAGAGTTTGTCGACGGGTTTGAAAAAGGAGATTTACTAGTTCGGAGTAACACTAATAGACCATCACCTATCCCATAGTTGTCATTGAATGTATTTTGTCCTTAAAATCCCTCTAACATGACCCTTGGATTCACTTTGAGATGCATATCCAAATTATTATTTGGAGAAAATGAACCACTCAAAACATGAAGTTATTATTTCCTAGGAGACCTAGAACATCCTTCCTCATTTACTTGCACCAAAATTGATATAATCGAACACATTTAATCCCTCTGTAGGTTCTTCTCTATAGTCCACCAGTTGGATCTTATCATTTTCACCTTCTAAGTTTATACAATCACCATATTCTTAATCCATCATTATCCATTTTCGTGTATGAATAAAAGATTGGGTGCTAGGGTTTAAGTGAGTTAGTATAACCCTCAAAACCATATCTCATCCAATATTGTCTCAATGTTATACATAGTGTGAAATAAAAATATAATTCATATTTTGTCAACATATTAAAGGATAAGTTTTATCCAATAAACAAGATCAATATCTCTTCAACCAATCATTCAAGGACTCCACCAAGATCTTCCTACCAAAGAAGAAACCTATAATGTTTTTTTTAATAGATCCAAAATATGTTTTACCTTAATGTCCATCCCTCCCCCGCTAACTAGCCATGACCATTTTCAGTGTTATAGCCTTCTTCTTGATATTTTTCAGGTACCTTCCCCATCAGTTCTAGAACCTTACCACTAGAAAGATAGTCAAGGTTAAAACCTTGAGCTACAAATACTGAACCTTTCACGTGAATTTTTTCACAACTATAGAAATCTCTATTCAGAATTTTCTATGTTCCCATGTTCTTATCCGATGTAAGGACCAAAGAATATGATGGAAAATTTTTAGGAAACAAAAGAATGTAAACCACTAGTAGTAGAAATATATGAAACACCTTTAAATATGAATGTAGTAAGTTCTGAGCTTACACAAGAAAATATTTTCCTAACAATATCAAGTTCTCCTGATGATGATCCTAGAGTAGGGTTCAAAATGTCGAGATCTTCAACTCTCCAACGCAACTTCCTTTTCACACCTAAATCAACCTTGTTTGTCTAATGTGCCAAGGAAGGAGATGGTTTAACGACTTCCAAGAAAATTGTGGAATGAATACCCAAAATAAATTTATCAAAGACAATATACATGGAAGAGATTGATAATGCATCTATGTCTCTATAATTGGCATCCACTTGGCTAGCTCCAATGTCAATTGATGCAATGGCTAGATGCAATTTGGAACAACTAGGCAGATTTTTATCATGATGAAGAAAATAAAAGGTATACAATGCATTCAACCCTAGGATTGTTTATGTTCCCTCATTTATGCTGAAATGAAGTCTCATATGCAAAAACAATTAGGCCCTTCATTTGGTCTTCATTATAATCACTATATGTCATTTGGAAGGTTCATTACAAATGTGCTAGGAATTTTGATGGTTTTCAAAATCCGTTGATGGTATACATGGGGAAATCCCTACAATATATTGACCTTATTTTTAACAATTTAAAACTCCCCCTTTATGAATGAACGTGATATGATATTGTTCAGCAAGGTGAATCCCCTGTGACACACACACCAAAATATCATGTTACGATCTTACATCTCCCTATACTGGGATGTAGAACACCTAGCTACTCCACGTGCATTTAAAATTTATTAGATATAAAATAAAATAAATTATATTTAGTTATAATGGATTCCGATACATGTTAGTGGCTGAATTTGTATAAGGGATCACAGGTAGCACATGATCATTTGGTCAAAATGGGACACGGGTTGGGGTGAGTGCACAAAGTTGAGGGTCATTTTAGATGAAATGGTAGATTGAAGCTAATGATTCAAGATCCTTAAAACAGAAATCATCCCAAGAAATGTTGACCCTTCCAAGCCTAGTCCATATCCTTCCAACATGCTTACCAATTAGGATAGTTAAGGAAAATATGCATGCGTTATGTTTCTTTAAAACAAGCACGAGTTTTGTAAAATATGATTTATGCTTAAAACAGGTCGTTCCCGTCATTTTCTCCATGACAATGAAATTCAACGTTTTGGGGCCGACCATAACATGCAAGGGTGAACGTGATTTGGGTGATAAAGGAATACAATTTCCACCTTGGAGATCAATCTCTTCATTCTAAGGTACTTACACCAAACCTTGTCCTTCTAGTTTCCCTATTTTCAATCATTTGTATGCCGTAATATGAATTGAAACAATACTTTTTTTTAATTTCAATGCCCTAAAAGAAATTTACATGCCCAATGGAAAGCAAAACCACAATTTACTCATAAAAACCAAATTAATTTCACTATTTACATATATATTCACAAGCATCCTTGTGAATCCAAACCAAAATACACAAATATGCAAAGTTTCTCAAGTATACTGCAAGTTTGGATACAACTAAAAAAAAATCAAGTAGAATTCATATATTCCCCAAAATATATAAACAAACACGCTAAATCCCTTGCCTTTACCCAAAATATCGAAGTTGGTCGTCCAAGAACATTAATCAACGCCTTATAGTTTTGATTAAACTTCTTAATCCAAGTGTTATAATAAGGTATAGAAGATTCCCATGCTTAACAAATATTTTCCCTTGACTAAAGGGTACATTTTAGTTAAGGTCAAGACAACATAGTTAAACAATAGGCTCTAACAACATCAATATACATAGGGAGGTTGATGTGTTTGATTACATGCCAATCACATACTATCATACATGATAGAATCCAGTGGAAACGTTGCAAGCCTAAAAGCCACTATACTGCACAAATATGCAAAGTCTCTCATGTGTATATAGAAAGAGTGCATATAACTAAAATAAGATCAAGTGGAATCCATACATGCCCCAAATTACAAATTGTTAAGACCAAAAATTGTTCACATATCTCTCTATGGTCCAAACCATCATTATACATCACAATCCCACCATTATCCCCTCCATTTTGAATTTCACAACTAAAATTCCACCAAAAATTATCCAAAACATTATTATGCTTTCCCCCATAAATGCAAGGAAGTTGAGCACTTATAGTGACATAACCCTAGTCTCCTGAAAAAGGACAAGAAAACCCTAAAATGAGAATGGGTCAAAAACCATGGATAAATACCATGCACAATAAAATACCATGGGTCAAAAAACCTTGGATTATCCTATAATTACATTGTGAAGGTCTCCCCACAAACATTATATTATTGAAATTTTTGTCATTCATTCATTTCCCGAAACTTTTCATCACATTCCACACCTTTATCCACACTATCCCACATTGAACGTCGAGATGTTTTCATGCAACCCATAATCCCTTTCCTCGTGACAACTCTTTGTTGGAGAACACACAGACAACAGGATCGTGGGAATCCTACATACCTCTTCCCCAAATGGATGAAATGGCCCATTTTAAATGTATCTTTTGTTTTATTGCATTAGTTAGATTAAATATTGTTGTTGTTGTTTGCTTATTATTGCAAGTCGAGGTTGAGAAATCCCTCACACCATGAACTCTACCCTATGATCTGGTTGATCTAGGGTAGGTGTTTTTGCACGTAGTAGGGGATAAATACCCACTACACATATAAACAAAGATGATAAATGCCCTATGGAGTCCAAAACAAATCACACTACAAAAAAATTTGCATATCTATCAAACTCGTTGCATATATTTGGATTTTACTCATAAATAGCACCTTCTTCCACCTCCTATAGGATCTAGCCCTTGCCTCTACCCTCAATTTGGTAGTTGTTCCTCCAAGGGAATTAGTCAACAACTTACAGTTTTGATGAAACTTCATAATCCAAGCCTTAAAATAAGGTAGAGGAGCTTCCCAATCAACATATGCACATAGGAAAATTTAATGTATGCATCTGAAAATTGAAATTAATACAAATTTACGGCATAAATTTAAGATGAAAAAATGTTAAATGTTTATTCTTTAGTGTAAAATTCAAGATCAATTTTAAAATTTAAATTATAAATAGTTTATGTTGTTATTTATCGTACATTAGTTTTATATTTTTCATTGCTTAGAGATGTCATTATACCATGTGTATTTTTCTAATGATATTTTTTTTTATATTTATGATTGTAGTGGCTACTATGGACCATAATGTAGATATTTTGAGAGTGATTGGTCATTTGAGAGATATAGGTTCTACTTGGAGGGGTGGAGATGAATTCCACTGCTCCTTGTCAACATCATTACTAACCATTGTGGATACTATCAATAGATCCAACACTGCATTGTATAGGATAGCATTGTACAAAGAGAGAAAAACAATAAGAATATGTTGCTAGATTGAGTTACAATGAGATTAAGAAGCTGAAAATAACCAAAGAGAACATATATTCACAATTTAGAGTTCCTGGGACAGATGACATTCCAGAGACTAGAAGACCACATATATTCATTGAGTGGTGCATCTGTCAACCAATTAGAGACCATTGGATGGACAAATGGTACATGGTTTTTGATATTCCCCACACAAAAACATGGAAGTACCGTTGTACTTCTTGCAAAAAATTTATCCAGATTTTGTAATGGGAAAACATGTCAACTATTTTGACATGTTGGGTTCCATGACGCTGGTAGGGGGATGCCCCAAAATCATCCCAATGTTAGGCATAGAGACGTCGATCGAGAAATACCTCGACCCAATGTTCAACTACCAAGGCCAGAAATCCATCCTACATATGATATGACTCCCCAGACACAAGAGGAATTTCTAACACTAGCTCAGACAATTTCCTGCCACACCAAAGCCCTTGACCAAGCAGGGCCCTCTTCCTCTGGTGGGGTACAAACATCAAATTTTGGTGGCAGAGTACCATCTATTGGTGGGGATAGATAGACATCCCATGAGCCCCAAATAGATCCACACATGTGCACGAGTTGTGGTCAATCCTATTATGGGCATGGACCAACACATGGTACCTCTACGAAGACTGCTGGTCAGGTAAAGACATTGTGAAAAATCTATTGTTGTTCACTTTATTTTTTCCATATTGTACACATATTAAAAGATCCTTAATATATGCAATTTTTAATCTTGTTGGATCTTAATGCCTCTAAGGGGGGTGGAAGTACCGTTGTACTTCTTCTGAAAAAATTATCCAAATTTTGTAATGGGAAAACATGTCAACTATTTTGACATGTTGGGTTCCATGACACTGGTAGGGGGATGCCCCAAAATCAACCCGATGTTAGGCATAGAGACATCGATCGAGAAATACCTCGACCCCATGTTCAGCTACAGAGGCCAGAAATCCATCCTGCATATGATATGACTCCCCAGACACAAGAGGAATTTCTAACACTAGCTCAGATGATTTCCTGCCACACCAAAGCCCTTGACCAAGCAAGGCCCTCTTCCTCTGGTGGGGTAAAAACATCAAATTTTGGTGGCAGAGTACCATCTATTGGTGGGGATAGACATACATCCCATGAGCCCCAAATAGATCCACACATGTGCACGAGTTGTGGTCAATCCTATTATGGGCATGGACCAACACATGGTACCTCTACAAAGACTGCTGGTTAGGTAAAGACATTGCGAAAACTCTATTGTTGTTCACTTTATTTTTTCCATATTGTACACATATTAAAAGATCCTTAATATATGCAATTTTTAATCTTGTTGGATCTTAATTCCTCTAAGGGGGGTGGTAGTGTACTAGGTGTTGTCGTATCCGAGGTGGAAACAACTAACACCGAGGTCATATTTTAACATGTGTCATTTTGTTAATACGTATAATTTTGTGAATACATGTTAGTTCATTAATTTGTTAAATGGTTTAATATTTACAATTTTTGAAGTTACAGGAATCACCTTTTGAACAGGATGTGGGAGACATTGACCTCAGTGAATTCCCCCCATGTGGATTCTATTATTATCTCAGGAATGTAAGTACATGGTTAGTGACTGAATCTTGTTCAAATTATTTTTTTATTATTGTACACTCCTTTACATATTACTAATATTTATAATTTTATACTTGCAGGTGTTATATGGCTCTGTAGAGGGGAAAAAATTTCTAGAAGCAATCCCTCCCATGGGGGAAATATGTCCTAAGCAGAGGCAAGTATATTACAACCTGTTAGTTTTTTAGTAGATATTATTCCAGCCATTCATTCCCATGTCTAACTATGGTAACACTTTATCAATGCATACATCAATGCAAATCCCTATACCTCTGCTTTGGTCTGGATCTCCCCATAGTCCAAATGTAGACAAGTGTGTTGTCTACACCAGGCGACCCTTTTCCATAAAAAGAGTGGGTTTCCATGATGATGGAACTATTTATTCCATGATAATGTACACATAGCCTCCAATGGTATTTTATGGTTAGCTTTCAATTCACTTCACAACTAGTTTTTCTTAATGTTATTTCCGCATGTTTACAACATCAAGATGGAGAGTCCTCCATGCCATCCCTTAGCGGGGTTGTTGATACTGCAATCAATGTTGCATCTACAATGGGGATAAGTCACACATAGGTATCTACTTGAATGTGTGTACTTGTACATTTCATTTGTATTGTGTATGGACATGCACGATGTCTAACTCTTATATCATTTGGTGAATGTATCCACACCCTGGTCCATTAGTGCACGTGACTGAGGTTTATGTTCAACCTATGGCTCCACTTGCTACTAAAGAAACCTAGTGTCATTCCCTAGAACAATTTTTTTTTGGTGAGATGTTCATTAATTACAAAATTGGTTAGTACTTTCTCATGCATGTACATGTTGATAATTGATGAGATAATTGACATAGTTTATTTTATTTACAAAGACTCATTGCAGAGAGGATATCAACGAGGAGGAGGACACTAGAGACATCTATACCCCAGATGGATTTAGTGAGTGTTTGTTTTAGTACAATTAAGTCATATTTTAAATTTTCAAACTTTGTTAGTGTTGGAAAATATTAGTTCAATTACACGTTCAAGAAATATGATCCTTGTTTTACAATAGCTAGAGATGCGCAATGGCGATGGACAGAGGCAACAAGCATCATAGTCAAGAAGAAAAGAATAATTTATACCTTTTATGTGTTAGTCCAGGACATATCTGTAATTTTTTTTAGAAGAGGAAGTTAGAGTTTTGATGCGTGGTCCAGGATAGATGTTCTTTTGTTTGCATGTACATCAATGATGTTTTCGATACATGTACATTGACAGGCCATCTAAGGGCCTTCTATTTTTGTATTATAAATTTTATGATATAAAAATAACATTTCATGTTGTCTCTTGAGATTTTCACAGTTTAGTATTATGTGTGATCATACATGTGTGGCCAATAATGTTTCTATGCATAATGTTCCCAATTTTTGATAGATTTTACAATTGCATGGAGATATCAGTTGAAAATTTGAGAATAATGCACAATTACAACACGGCGTAATGAAAACAATGTACATTTAAATTGTTATTTACCACAATCCAATTGCATAGACAATGTTAAATTGTATTCAAAACAAGGAAACATACCTAAAAGACCTAAGAAACTGACCTGACTAAGTGGAATACAAAATCACCTTACCCACATAACAACCTAACAAACATTTAAAGAATGCACGAAGTTGACACACCTAAGTGATTAACCTATGTGGCCCACATAAATGAAATTGGTGTTTGGCATGATGAATTTCATCTAACAAATATATGGGATGCACATATATCATCTACACAAAAACACACAGAGGTCATGTGTGAAATACAACACATAATAAACCATGTGTATGAATAGTTGTATACCCCAAAACATTACAAATAACTTGAATACTTTAAAGTACCATTCTCGAGTTGTTAATTAGTTGCGATATTACTATTTGTTATTATTCTACATGTTTCTAAAATGAAAGTGACGAACTTGATGCCACAACCATTTTTGAACTTGTATTGATCAACTTGGGCTTGAACACAAAGTTCTTATATCTAGGAATTGTATGGAAAAAGAGTATGAGCAACACCTTGGTGCTCTAGCTCGACCCTCTGCATGAATAATACCTTTTTGTGATGAATGTGATCAAACTCAAGTGTACTTTATTATCCCTATTATTTCCATAGCGTTATTTTATAAATTTCTCTATTATATTTATTGTATGTTGTAGTGTAAAAATTTACCCAGTAGTACGGTAAAATAG
Source organism: Pseudotsuga menziesii (assembly GCA_001517045.1). Lineage (NCBI taxonomy): Eukaryota > Viridiplantae > Streptophyta > Pinopsida > Pinales > Pinaceae > Pseudotsuga > Pseudotsuga menziesii. The sequence goes on along the minus strand of LPNX010583635.1, from coordinate 53,405 downwards.
TTCGATTATAAGAGGAATACAAGGAACAAAATGTAATAATAAGGTAGCCTTATTATGTGTGCTTTGAATGTGTAAGGCTTATTACAACATAGATATTTGAGTGACAGTCATCATTCTATGGAGCGTTGAAGCTCACCTCCTACAGGCCTCGAGGGACACCTGTTGAATCCCTACCCAGGGCATAGAATTCCAACTGTAAACAAAAAAGGGTTCCCAGGGGTCATGCAAGTGTGTTTAGGCAAGTTCCATGTGGGAATTCTAGCCACAATTTATCGGCCAGGGAGTTTTCAAACTTGACCCCTATGTGCAAAAATTTCACATTCCCTTACTTAGAAAAACCCTAGATTCCAAAATTGAACTAAAAGAGGATCCTTTATCCATGGATATAGAGGATAGGGACACCCCTAGAACTATCCAGATGTATTGAATGAAAAGGATTCACAATTCATCGATCCGAGCCAATATCATCATTCTATGGCACATTGAAGCTCACTTCCTATAGGATTTCACGGACACCTGTTGAATTCCTACCCAGGGCATAAAATTCCAATCGTGTAATAAAAGTAGGTTTTGGGTGGTCATGCAAGTGTGTTTAGGTAGGTTCCATGTGGTAACTCTAGCCACAAGTTATCGATCAAGGAATTTGCGAAGTTGACCCCTAAGTGCAAAAATTTCACATTCCCTTGCTAAGAAAAACCCTAGTTTCCAAAATTGACCTAAAAGAGGATCCCTTGTCCATGGATCTAGAGGAGAGAGTCACCCCTAGCACTATCTAGATTTATTAAATCTAATGGATTAGAAAAATTGTTGATTCGATCCATGGCCATCATTCTATGGCATGTTGAACTCACCTACTACAGGATTTCAGGGACACCTATTAAATCCATACCTGGGGCATAGAATTCCAACCATGCAACAAAAATTGATTACGAGGGGTCATGCAAGCTTGTTTAGCAAGGTTCCATGTGGGAAATCTAGCCATAGGTTATCGGTCAAGGAATTTGCAAAGTTGACCCCTATGTGCAAATATTTCATATTCCCTTACTGAGCAAAACCCTAGTTTCCAAAATTGACTTCAAAGAGGATCTCTTGTCCATGGAGCGAGAGGAGAGGGACACCCATAGCACTATTCAGGTGTCCTAAATCTAGTGGATTTGATAGTTCATTGATCCAAGCCAAAACATCATTCTATGGAATGTTGAATCTAACCTCCTACACGCTTTCAGGGAGACCTGTTGAATCACTACTGGGGGCATATAATTCCAACCGTGTAAAAAAATAGGGTTCTGGGGGTTCATGTAAGTGTGTTTAGCCATGTTCCATGTGGGAGCTCTAGCCACTAGTTATCGATCAATGAATTTTCAAACTTGACCCTTATGTGCAAAAATTTCACATTCCCTTACTAAGAAAAACCCTAGTTTCCAAAATTGACCTAAAAGAGGACCTCTTGTCCATGGAGCCAGAGGAGAGGGCCACCCATAGCACTATCTAGATGTCCTAAATCAAACAGAGTCAACATTTTGTTGATTCGAGCCACAATCATCATTCTATGGCATGTTGAAGTTGACCTCCTACAGGTTTTCAAGGACACTTATTGAACCCCTACTCGGGGCATTGAATTCCAGTCGTGCAACAAAACTAGATTTTGATGGGTCATGCAAGTGTATATAGGGAGGTTCCTGCATGTTGGAACTCTAGCCGCAAGTTATCAGACGAGGAGTTTGAAAATATTACCCCTATGTGCAAAAATTTCACATTCCTTTACTAAGAAAAACCCTATTTTCCAAAATTGACCTAAAAAAGGATCCCTTGTCCATGGAGCTAGAGTATAGGGAGACCTCTATCACTATATGGATGTCTTGAATATAATGGATTCAATGTTTCATCGATATGAGCCATGATCATAAATCTATGGAGCGTTGAATATCACCTCCTACAGGATTTTAGGGACACCTGTTGAATCCCTACCCGAGGCATATAATTCCAACCGTGCAACAAAACTAGGTTCTGGTGGTTTATGCAAGTGTGTTTAGGAATTTTCCATGTGGGAATGCTAGCTAGAAGTTATCAGCCGAGGAATTTGCAAATTTTACCCCTATTGTAACACCCATGCTTTGAACCTGTTTGCATTAACTTATATATGATGTAAATATTGTAATTAATCATGGTGTGGAGCTAAAGATAAAAGCCCCACCATCGATTTATCGTTTTGTGTTTTGGTGATTAAAAATGATGCCAGTGGTATTTCGTGCTATCTAGGCACATTATAATTTTGAACATCATGTAAATAGGCAATTTAATTAAAATACCCACAACCAGCTATGTCAATGCAACATTAAAGAGATGGGGACATGATTTTGCAAGGATAAGGGGGGAAAATATTCAAACCTTGAGCCAATGGAGAAAATCCAAATGTCAATAAAAGAACCCATACAATTGGAAACTACCTTCTTGTATTATTCACCCAGTCACTTAATTCTCCAAGGAGTTAGTTTGGGGCAGTTATTGCCTTAGGGATTGGGAGGTATGGGCAGCTATAGAATTGGAAGGAAGCCGTCATTTCTGGAAGGGCTGTAAACCTTTAACTACATGCATGCCCAATTGGAGATTTCTCACCCATTATCCATCACGTGGAGGGATGCAGCTGCATTCCTCACTCACATAGTTGATTTTTTTCCTTACATAGGTGTTCCATTCCTTAGTGCTCCATTTTTTTTCCATTTTTCCCATGCACATTTTTGGAGTTGCCTCATTTTCCCCATGGTTGGAAAGTGGTTTCATTAATGGCCAGTGGCTGGGATCTCTCTAGGGGTATTTTCTGTTGTTTCCTCCTTTAACCGATTGGCAATTTCATTTTTTGGTGTGGCACAATCAATGGGAGAATAGATCCACAAATTAGGGAACTAAAGGGGCCATTTTTTCCCATGTGAAGCCCACAGACATTTCTAAAATCAAATTTCTATCAAAGGGTGTTTCCCCATTTTCCATTTTCGTTTTTGGCTCCTAGGGCGCTTTTCCTCAACCCCTGCATTTGTATTTTGCTGTGTGTGCACCCTTTGTTTTGGTCCTAACTAGTTTGGAGTGGAATTGAGTGAGAATTAGCTTGATAATACTAGTGAAGGAAGGAACCTCACAGAGGGATCGAGAGGGACTGGTTATTCTTCTTTGCACACCCTGAAGAGAACTGGAAGGGAATGAATAGCCCAAAGGACTGTGTAGCGGAGAAGGGGACGATTCCTTGTGTTGGGTGTGTAGGTATTTTGGAAGCCAAGCTAGATCTTATGTAGGTGTCCATAGCTCAGTGGTTGAGCTCACTAGCTTATAAATTCAACCATTCCATCTCCTTAGCATCCTGATAAACCCAAATGTAGTTTTGGCTTGGCTGAATTTTGATGTGTCTTTGGCTATGTTTGAGTCTATTGTAGTTCCATTATTCCTTGTGGGAATCATGCCCAAATCGGGGGAGGAAGTGATGCTAAGAAATTGATGAGAACACAGGCCTATGGTTGGGTGGAACATTGCAGTGATATAGCTGGTTGCGGGACAAGCTTCTTCTCAAGATAAGTATCTCTTGTGCTTAACCTTTCCAACTGAAATTGTTTAGTGAATGATGATGAACATGTTGAATGCTTGAATTAATGTATTTTCTTCCATTGTAGATTGCATTATGCATATGTAAATCATTTATGTCCCATGCATTTTTTATTGTTTATGTTCATGGGGCTTAGATCCCCGCTTAAACGATAGCACCAGCTAGTAGGTTGCGTCCTCTCAGAAGGGAGGGGGTGTGACACCTATGTGCAAAAAATTCACATTCCCTTACTAAGAAAAGACCTAGTTTCTTAAATCGACCTAAAAGAGGATCCCTTGTCCATGGATATGGAGGAGAGGGACACCCCCAGCACTATCTGGATGTCCTAAATCCAATGGATTCGATGGTTCATTGATCTAAACCATGATAATCATTCTATGGCACGTTGAAGCTCACCTCCTACATGCTTTCAAGGACACCTATTGAATCCCTACCCGGGTCATAGAATTCCAACCATGCAACAAAAATGGCTTTTGGTGCATCATGTAAGTGTGTTTAGGCAGGTTCCATGTGGGGATGCTATCCACAATTTATCAGTTGAGAAATTTGCAAAGTTAACCCCTATGTGCAAAAATTTCACATTCCCTTACTGAGCAAAACCCTAGTTTCTAAAATTGACCTAAAAGAGGATCCCTTGTCTATGTATCCAGAGGAGAGGGTCACCCCTAGCAATATATGGATGTCCTGAATCTCACAGAGTCAACAGTTCATCAATCCAATCTAGTTTCATAATTCTATGGTACACTGAATCCTAGCTCCTACAGGCTTTCAAGGACACTTGTTGAATCCCTACCTGGGGCATAGAATTCCAACTGTGTAACAAAAATGGGTTCTGGGGGGTCCTGCAAGTGTGTTTAGGCAAGTTCAATGAAATAATTCTAGCCACATGTTCTTGGTCGAGGAATTTGTAAAGTTGACCCCTATCTGCAAAAATTTCACATTCCCTTACTGAGCAAAACCCTAGTTTCCAAAATTGACCTAAAAGAGGATCCCTTGTCCATGGAGCCAGAGGAGAGGGACACTCCCAGCACTATCCCAATGTCCTGAATCCAATGGAGTCCAAATTTCATCAATCCGAGCCACAATTTTTGTTTTATTTATGTTTGCAAGTAGGTCCCAATATCCATTCAGGGACACATGCCAAATTGAACCTAGGGAAAATATGTAAAGGTTTGAATGATTATACAGTATATTGGTCAATGGTGACATCGAATAAATGGTATTAGTGATATATATATGTATATATATATATATATATATGATAGTTAGTGGCTACAAACTATGATTTCTAGGATTTTGAACATAAACTAGGCTTTAGGATACAAACTAGGGTTTACGATACAAACTAGGGTTACTAGGAATGGCTATAGGGTTTGTAAGCTAGGATTTATAGGCTAGGCTTGGCTAGGGTTATTAAGCATGTGAAGTTGTTTAGACATTATTTTAACACTTGCATTAGGAATTTTCATGAAAACTTGGGGTGTTCACCAATGTCCTTGGAGGTCCAACTTCAAGATTCAAGGTATATCCAAGAGATATGTACCAGAGGGGGGGATACAAAATAGGGTTCCGAGGTTTAGAATACAAGCAAGGGTTTCTTGGACTCTAGTGCATATTTGTAACATAATGGTTTAGACACAATTGATTAGGATAGATAATGGTCTAGGGATAGATGGCATGAGTCATGTAAGTATGAATATAATACAACAAATACATGACGAAGCTTGTGTAATTTATCAAGTTGTACAAGTATATGAAATTTATAAATGTATCAAGCTATAAATAATAAATGAGACCATGAAACAAAAATCATGGCATGTACATGTACATCACATACTTATAACATAGTACACAAATACCATGCATACCACATACTTGACTACCTACCTGTGGTCATTCGACTAGACCATCAGGATCACCTCTAATACCAACAATGTCCTTTAGCTTCTCGTGCTCAAATTAAGGCAAGAAGTATCATGACTTTGATGAGTCCTTGCTTGGAATTTTTTGCATCTAGAGGTTTGTGGCAATAACTAAGTTTGTATAATGGTATACAATTTGACCTAGCCTATAATCTTCAAATACATAATTTTTTTTTCTTTTGTGTGTGGGAAGGATGTGTCAAATATTCTCCTTTGATAACCATCAACCCAATTGGAAAATCATTGCCCTCGAAGTCGCTTAATGAGATAATGAGGGTCTACTACCCATCCAAGCAATGTGCCATCTAGGATTCAATGCTCCATTCATTGCCTCTCGAGGAAACCACTGCGTATATGTGCCCTACAAAAAATAAAGTTCCAACCTAGGAGTCAGCTAAATAAACACAACTAGTCATCAAACATTTCAAAGTTATCAACATATTAGTTGAACCTATTTGTACGAGATCTGATATGTGGCCATAGTCAGGTGAAATACTTGGTTGGTCCTCCTCCAATTGGGATAATTTTGTAGTTATTTATGGTCCAATGGGGAGTGATACATGATCCCAGTTGTCAACCCAATCTGTGGATTCACAATTGTCCCATTCATCACTATTACATGGATAACAAAAACAAGAGAGTTTCCTTGTCCACATTTCAATTACAACATTATTTGATGTTCTAATTGAATGGAATGCATGAGTTTCTTGGATGGTATTTCACTCATATATGTGTGATTGATCTACATCGATCCACTAGTACAAAATGAGGAATTAGTGACTAAAATTCATATATAAATGACCATTTTTTAGTCGACAACTAATAGTAGCTAATTTCCACTATCTTATAGCTTGACTAACTTAGTGGTATTTAACTTAGTCATTAATTGGTTGTATTATTAGTCATTGAGTTAGTCATTGATAGTCATTGATTTAGTCATTGATGTAGTCACTAATTTGGTCATTGATTTCCACAATTAATGACCAAATATATGACTAAATAAACTACTAGATGATATCATATTAATGAATAAGCTAAATACGACTAAACATTAGTCTCCCTATAAGATACTGGAAATTAGGTACTAATAGTCATATATATGTGAATTTAATCGTTTTCTTAGTCATAAATTTATGCTGGGGTGCGGAGGAATCGAATTACCAACCTCCTGCCTATAATTAGGCAGGTCCTCTACCATTGAGCTAGCACCCTTTAAGAAGTTGTTATTGCTTGACAATGATTATATTCAAACAAATTTTGCATCATTCAAGAATACAAAATAATGATTATCAAGTTACTATAGATCCATAATGGCTTATCTTGTACTAGTCCTACAAGTCCTTTTTGCATTTAATAAATGCAGTTGAAGGACTATTACAAGGTAAGCCATTATGGATCTATAGTAACTTTATAATCATTATTTTCTATGCTTGAATGATGCAAAATGAAAAAATCCTAGAAATATATAGGAATGACAAGCATGCCTCCATTGTTAAACTATCTATCGATTCATCTAGAGGCATGCCAAGATATATAATTTGACTAAAAATCCATAAGTAACTTGAAGATAATGGTGGATTATGCCATGGAAAGGAGAATTTCAGTTTATATAGAAGCGAAGGATGATGGTGTCCGAAACTCATATTCCTCCAATGTGGGCCAATCCTACACCATCGCCTGTAAAATGAACACAGGTGCATGTTTCTATCAGGTTCCATGAACATATTACACAACCTTTAGATAGTTTCCATCAGATTTGGATGTCCATATTAACTTCAAAAGACCAAAACTTGAACTAGTAGATTTGGAATATTTAAAATATATGTACAAAAAGTCTCCAGATCTAATAAACCAATACATCATTTACTTATTGCATGATATTAGAATCGATGGACATATTGTTAGACAACATTTGGATAGTTTTTATAAGATTTGGATGTTAATTCCTAGGATGTATATGTTCATACTAGGAAAAAGTAACCTCTAAATTATTATAAAAAGTCATATAGATATTTTGGAATCAACAATATAGGATCCCTTGTAATTTTCTTTAGTCTCCAATGGAGTGACTCATCAACCAAAATGTATATATAATAGTAAAAAGAAATATACTACTAATTCCATTTCACATTAGGAAGAATGGGAATTAAATCTACGTACTCTTAGCCACCAGATAAATGGAAATGAAATGAGATGAAATATTAGCAACAATACCTTCCAGTTTGCTTGCTGACAAGAAATATGAATACTTATGTGATCATTTTATTCATAGGTGACTTAAACAACCACTAACCTGTAATCAAAGCAAGAAACCATGTTCAGATTGGTATATAAATAAAATAAAATAAATGTTTAAGATATAATATGCCAGTCCCACTATCATTTATAACTCAAAAGAAAACTATAAAATATCCCACAAGTGTTCGACTTTGTCCAAAATGCCTACTTGGAACGCCACTATTTAAACAAAACAAAAAGAAATTGAAAACATGAAAGTAGTAATTTACTCTACCTGTCTATTAAATGTAGATTCCCATAGTTGCACAACAAAATTATTCAAGCACATGCAATAAAATTATAAATGGACAAAAAGAAGAAAACAATGTGGTTTAGACCTTCCTTTATATACTCAGATATATATTATGATCAGACTTTGTCTCTTAGGAGAAAATTCACTAATTAAACAATGAACATACCTTAGAGGGAGAGAGATAGGTAGTTGTAGGGAAGAGTGAGACAAATATAGACCTCAAGGTATTAATCAAAACAATCTAGACATGAGGATGAAATTTCAATCCCATTGCTGCAATAAATGACAGTCTTTTAGGGAAGTCATACATCAAGCAAATTGAAGCTCGTTTCAAATGTGTAGAGGCAACCTTAACCCACACTCTATCACGTCCATCATACCGCGATGCACTTCCATACATAGTACCAGCCTCAAAGAGGCTGAAAAGGAGCACAAAAAAACTCTATAAAGTCTAAACAGGCTCGGCATGCTGTAGTAGGATGAACAACCTCACCAATACATTCATGAGTGACATAAGCATAGTGGTGAGATACCTTATGACAAATATCCAAGAAATCAATTCTTTTTTATCGGTATGAATATTGAAGAGAAGTTGTTAGTGCCCATTGCACTAAATGGTTTCTTTGCACCCTAGGGAGATTTAGAAAGGTGTATATTCCCATGACCATATTCCAAACCTATCAATTTTGATATCCTTGTTCATGCAAAAAAAATTGTTTCAATTGACATAATGAATTACCTATTCAAAATTAGAGGTTGACATGGTTTGAACTCCCACAAATAAATTCACACCCTAAATCTAATCAAAAAATATAAATATGGTGACAATGATGAGGTATTTGCATCTCTGTAGAAGTAGGTTTAATTAAAGGAGAAACCCTAGAGACCATATAAGTATCGACTTTCAGATTGCAATAATGGCTTAAGATATTTGGCCATTATTTGAATAAAAGATAACATAATTAGCTATTTTATATTCTATTGTTTGAAATTTAGTTATTATTGTTGGTTTTAGTTGTGTACTTTGATTCACAAATCCAATACCTACATCATGTGGCATCAAAGCAGAGATAAACTCGAGTGGTGAAGACTCTTGAGTTTGGAAGACAATTCTAGTGGAAGTGTTGAGGTTGGGTATAATTGTTAGAGGAAAAGTGTGTGGATTTTGAATGAGTTTATAAGAGAGAAAAAGGTAGTTCAAGTTCACTTGACCACTCAAGGGCACTAAATATATTGACCTGGTAGAAAGCATGATAACAACTAGGGGTTTAAATTTCCACGAAATATGGACCGTAAAGTGGTAGTTTTTAGCATGTATATGGGTAAAGACAACATCAAAACTGCAAAGAAGTAGTTATGTGAGTGAAATAAACAACTACTCTCCAATTCTAGGAATTTTGTGGATGAAAAGGGTATAAAAAAATCTCACATCTCAGTTATCGACCTTATTATATATGTAACAAGTCTTCTTGCATGGCATATGTGAACCATTCATGGATGAATGTTGTCCATAGATTGGGATCAAAGGAAGGATGCTACCATACAAGGGGTCAAAACCCCTCAAATAGAGAACAACCCATCATGAATACAAAGCATTCAACGCTTCCTTAAAGAAGGCCTATCATTCCCTCTAATGGTGAAATTAAGGAAAGAGTTTGTGTTTCATTGTGGTTACTGTTGAACATGGCACTCATTTGCATACGCATTTTAGTACTTGGGTAATCTATTTGTCTTCGAGTATTGCTGATTTCACGAGTCTTCTTACTCTTTTGATTTGTCCAATATTTTTCCCGCCGTCAGTTGCATTAGGGGATTGGTATCATTCTTGTCAGGTCAATACTACCAAGTCACGCCATGCCCATGTTCAAGAGAGATTTGGTCATCTGTTCACTATCTGCAGTCATCTTACCTTCTATCATGTTGGTCATATCTGAGTCAGTTTCATACATCACTCTGTTGTTCGGTTTACTCTAAACACATATGTGATCACGTTTCATGTCGATGATGAGGGAATCATCATGGCGCTCCTTCGACAAGTCTATTCCTATCAACTTCAACACCTCATCTAGGGATTAGAATTAGAAACCAAGACAAGTACCTTGGCAATGCATGCATTAATGGCAGGTTATCTCACTTTCAACATGAGTTTACATCATTGACTCTTGATTGGAAGATCTCATTGAGTGTTCAAGTTCAAGTCCTTTATTCACATTCGATGGTATGTACTTAGATACCTTGGGAATCATCAACATCAACGGTGATTTTCCTTGCACTTGTTAACAGTATACATTAATGATTGGTAATCAAGTGGTTTCTACCATGTTCGACATCAAGACATTGTAATCACATGGTTATATTTGTATCGTTGCGGGTTCAGATTGAAGACCCTAGGTTATCAGATATCTTTCCTAGGATGCGATGGAATTTGTTGGAGTCATATTACACGGATCCACTTTGTATTGGTCGTGGTTGTGTTATCTTCTCATCATGGATATACGTTTGTGTCTAGTAGCCATGATTGTGTTTAGTCGGTCTCTACTACCATAGATTTGTAATGTATTGGTCGAAGCCATGTTATGAGTTGTTTGAGACTTGAGTGAGTTATACTGCAGCTGCTTCCAACCAACATCTGTGCCTTGATTTTTTACTCTATAAGTAATTTCACCTATCACATTTCCCTAGATTCATGCTTTGGGGGGAATTCTGTTACACCTAAATCTTGTCATCATGAGCCATGTTTCAACATTGTGCCTAATCTGTGAATTTCCCCTAGCTAAAGTGCATTGAAATTAAGTGTGTTCCTAACCCCTTTTCCTCCTCTAGACAAGCTAGTGCTCTTTCTTTTACAGCAAGGCGCGCCATCCCCTTGCTGGCACTCTTTCTACCTTGACAAGGTGTGCCACTGTAACTCTGTCCCATCTTGCAAGGTGTGCTATCCCTACTCTAGTGCTCTGTCTCTTCATGCAAGGTGCACCAGGGGTGTTTAGAAGGGAAATTTGAAGCTTTAAGGCCCTTCTCGAAGGTAGATGAGGTGGAAGTTCATCCCTATTTTCTAGATGAGGTGGAATTCAGTTCTCTAACCTAATCGGAGGATCCCTTAGACATCTCCTCTTAATATTCAACCTACTCTATCCCTTTAGACTTATAAATTTGAACCCTCTCTCCATTGTGAAGGGAGGAAGGACTATAGTACTCTTATGCTGGTGGATTTCCTAGGTGATCCCTATCATCCTTTGGGAGGAAAAATCTCATCCTTTGGGAGGCATACTATCATTCTTTGGAGGCTTGGCTTGGCTTGTTGAATGGAAGGTTGCAACGTTGAGGCATAGGTTGTAACATTCCTTCCCTATGTAATTATATGTATCTCCTTTGATTATAGTAGTATAAACTCTTTCCATAAATGTTGTGTGTTGATGATGTATCTAGATATGCTTGTTCTATTTTCTTGTTTCCATTTTCTCTATAGGGTTTGGAAGCTCTAGATGTGAAATCTGTGGAGCTTGGATCAACAAAGAGGAAAATGATTTGGAGGCCTCAGGTAAGTGATCTATCTGTTAGCTTTCATATCTATCGATCTAGGAAAGTAGATTTTATTTTGTACTTGATTTGTTCTAGATCCACATAGACTAGGGATATCTTGCTTGAGTCTGCTTGGGTATATTTATCCAATAACAAATTTGGCGACCATACTGAGGAGTAACATAGATTTGATTTCATTTTGGATTTGATTTCATGTCTCTTTATCAATCCATTTCCTAGCCTCTTGAGACCCTCCCTCCTTTAGGTTTAGTCATTAAAGAGTTTCTTGAGTCCTCTTGACTCTCTTTGGGATTAGTGTCAGACCTTTGGCCCTTCTCCCTTAGGAGATATAGCTTCTTCTATGCTTGGCATTCCCCTTGCGCACCTGGGCTGTCTATACAGAGTGCCCCTCTATTGCTGGCAGTATTTCCCTTAAGGGAAAGTGCGCAACATGAACTCTTTTCCTGTTTATAGGGTGTGCCAACCCCTCTCTGGCACTCTGGTGTAGTGTACTAGGGTGCGCCAACCCTGTCAAGCCTAGGGATTAGCTAACATTTCCCTCTTTTTTGGCTTTTGGTTTGATGGATTGTAATCTATGGTCTTCATATGATAGTCATACAACCCCTAGGTCCAAATTTGTCTGTGTTTTAATTGTTTTTTATTGATTTTGGATGCTAGTCAAGTGAGTAACTTGGTTGTGGTAGGCCATTTCAACCCCCCACCTGTTGGTTCATTATTTCCATCCCTAATCACATTAATAGATCTCTCCATATCTATTCAAATTGTTAGATCTGATCTCCAAACCCTTCCTCCACTCAATCATTGAGTTTTGATTGCATTTGGTATACTTTGAGCCTTTATTGAATGTCTTTGAGTTTTTTGGATGCTTGTCATCTTTATTTTGGGATTTATGAATGATTAGAGTGATTTAGACATTCTCTTATTTTATGTTTATAGATATGAAAATCATTTAGTTATCAAATTCTATTTTGATACATGTATTTGAAAATCAAAATGCTTCACTATTTTGTCTTTTTGTGCATCGTTAAAATTTGTCGCATCTTCGATTTCATGGTGCTTTTTAGCTTATTATTGCAGAAAGTTAAATTTATTGCACTCTAGAAAGGAATTATTTTTTCATTACTTCTTAAGTGCTTTACGGTTTGAAGGATAAATATTTCCTTACCTTAAGTAGTTTTCATTGAAAAGGAAAGAAAAATGTGCCTCGTCATATAGCTAGGATTTGCATTCTTTTTACATTTCCTATCTATACCTCATGCATCCACTTAACCGCTCAAGATAAAATTAACACTAGCTTAGTTTAAAATCATTTAGTAGCTATGTGTAATTTAGAGACGTGTTTTGACATCATTAATCATGGCAGCTGTCATTTCTTTCCTGCACTGCATCCTGAGGGCTTGTAGTTCTTCCACGTACCAACCAGTATATCGAATGCATTTTCACGTACCTTCAGGTATATAGAAAAGTAATTCACGTACTTGGTATTATATTGGGAGGCTCCTATCATATGTTTGTGCATTAGGTAGCACAACTACGGATTTGAGCTCCCTCGTACCTAGTGTATATCGGGAGACCCTCCTAGGATTCATGTGATCAATTGAGTTAACCTTTTGGACGTCTTGGCATCGCAATACACTGAGAATAGTACTCAGGGAGATTAATACAAATGTGTCATCCAGGTAGTTGGGTATTTAGAAAAGGGTACGATCCAATTCCTCCTTATCACATTTTACTATTGGACCCTGCGGTAGATAGCGAGTTGTGGCGCCTTGACAATCCTATGAGGATCCTTGATTTTTGTACAATCCTATTCATACAGTTTGCTTGTGGATTTTAGAATTGAGTATTTTTTTACTTGTGTGGTACTTTAGACACTATTAGAAATTTTAGATATGAGACACTATCCTAGGACCACCAACCAAGAGACCGCTTTTTAGGGTATGTCTTTTGTTTCTCCTCCTTGTGGAGTTGTTGGTCCTCCTTTCATGGCCACCTTGGTCCTTCCCAAATTGACTATAGGATTACCTATGTGGTTATTCTCCAATCCTATCATACCAAATGCACCCTTATGTCAGATCCTAGTCCTTTAACACATGTGTATCAACCTCATGTTAATCCTTCTCCTTCTTTATCGAATGTTGAATCGAATTCCCTTCCTTCCTCGATCAGCTGTTGAAAAACATGATGTTAGTAAATGGGAGGGTAAGAAGAAGATGGAAAGGAAGGCTAAGAAGAAGAAAACTAAGAATAATGTCATATATCCAACCTCTGATCGTCATGTTGGAATCCCACCAGCCACTAATCATCATGCTGGAAGTAGTGATATACGTGTTTATGACTTGCGTAAACCTAAGTTCCCTTGCAGGATTTGCAAGGGTGATCACCTTCTCAAGGATTGTCCAAGTATTTCCAAAGTGTTAAAAGTGTTGTCTGAGACTTCCAATCAACCCGTGTGATCAGTCTCTGATCATCATGCTGATGAGACCCTGTCAACTAGTGACTCTATGGTAAAGAGTCAAAAAGGAAAAGCATGATATCCTTGCCTATTATGTATGGACATGCATCGTACTTACCTTTGTCCTCGCACGGATGAAGCTTCGAAGTTGTTGGAAGATATTATTATTCCTTGGAAACAAATTCCAACAGGTTATTGTAAGTTGTCTCTTAACATCCCATTGGTTGATAAAACGATCGATCCAGTTCCAACCTTGGTCAATCGCACTCTTCCCTTGGAGAGTGGATTTAAAGTGGTCAAGTCGATGCCATCTCCACCCGATCCCATGCTTTCATCAGAGAATTTCAATACTGAAGTAGTCATTTCGACATAGTAGTCATCTTTTCCCTTTCTTCCATTTGAGAGTGAAATAAAACTTGGTGAGGTTTTCGTAGTTAGTTTCGATTGTCCTACATAGGGGGAAATCCTATCTATTTCGACAGAATCCTCCCCAACCACTGAGGTTATTTCCTTTGACTGGAGTAATCTAATAAAATAATGTCTCCATTCAAGTGTTCCTTTCTAGATATCCGTGAGAGTTACTGCTAATAGTATACTCCACACTATACTCCGTAGAAACCATGTTTGAAACTGAGCATTACTTTCACTTATATTCTAGTTATAATCAATAAGAGTTTACTTTTAAGTTAGCACTGCAATTGTGGAACCTGAGTTGTAAGTGTCTTACTCAACCACGATGCCATAATGAAAAACACATGATGTTTGTGAGATGTTCTATTCAACTTTTTGAAGGAATTAATCCCCATTATTGCAACTTTTCCTTTCAAATTCTGCACTCCCATTGGACACATGCACCTATATGCTATACCTCCACTATTTTCAGGTGTTTTGTGTGAATTGATTGTTTCCATTGCAATTGTTGTCTACTGGAAGTGACTTTCTTGAAGACAATTAACATGACAATATGCTTCTAAGAGGATCAACATTGCAAAAACCACTGGAAACAACTAGACCAACCCTGCCTTGTCAAGGATTATACAATTTTTTGAAGGAATTATGCATCTCATCAATCATATTAATTTTCATTTTGTTGTCCATGAGGATTTTCTAGTTCAAATAGATCATAAATATACCAGTGGACAAAATATGTGTTTGTATATGACTATGAAAGCCCTTAATTGATGTTCCTCAATGACTTCTTCAGGAGCGAGTGAAGACAAATCACCCACAGTTGATGTATGAATCTAAAGTGTATAGAATTATTTATGGAGGAAGTAAGTAGATGAAATTTCCCTCTTAACTCCTCTTTTTCTAATTATAGTATTATGTTCAGTAATTAATAAACAAATGTGATATCAAATTGCAATTGGGATCCCAAACATCAGATGGTTTGCGACAAAAGGAGATTATAATATTATAGTTCTTGATTTGTTGGGCCCAAGCTTAGAAGACTTATTTTGTTTTGTGGGTATAAATTCTCACTGAAGACTGTCTTAGTGTTAGCTGTTCAACTGGTATGTTTTTCTTGTGTAAATTATAGTTTTTTATGTAAAAAAATATTTTTGATGACTCAAATTCCCATTGTTTTTCGTTCTATATGTTATGCTTGTTGTGATTTCTCCTGTGGCTTTTTTAATCTATTTTATGTGTTATGCTTGTTGTGATTGTTTTTCTCTTTAAGTATTTTTGTAATATGCCTAGTTGACTTTCTATAGATTTGGTTGTTTAAATGCAAGTTCTCTTATTGGGATAAATTGATTGCATAATATTTGTAGATTGAGAGGTTGGTTGTGTTTAGATGTTCTTTTCGTTATTGTGATATACTAATTTTATGAAATTTGTGGATTGAGAGGATGAAATATATACATGCAAAGTCCTTTATGCACACAGACATGAAGCCTGATAATTTTCTTATGGGGCTTGGTAAAAAAAAATTATGGTAATGTCCATTCTATGTTTGATCTAATTGAAGTAATTAACCAACACACTATTATTAGGTTATATGTTGTTTTCCCTAAAGAATGATTTTAACTCATCATGTGTAAATCATTAATGTGATGCAGGTCTATGTCATTGATTTTTGTCTTGCAAATAAGTTTTGTGACCCAATAACCATGCGTCATATTCCCTTCAGGTCTTGTTTTTTGATGTTATTAGTGATTTAATTGTTGTTTTTTCCTTGATTTGAAGAGATGTGCACAGTTGTAAAGTGGTGGATCATGTGCAAATTTATTGGTTCGGAAATTAGAATATACTTAAGTAATAGAGATGATAGTAGAATAATTCGGAGGGCATTTCCTATACATGTACGCTGAATATCCAATGTAGGTGTAATATGGATCTGTGCTCCTAACTAATTAAAAACCAAATTTTAATTATTTAAACACTATAAAATATAAATACCATTACATTTCATACTTGGTAATTCATTCAAGTATTAATTAATTAATTCCAAATCCTTAAGAGACTCTTGTAATGGTAAATACTTATGTGATTTCCATCTTGTTGAGATTTTATATTTTTGTTTTAATATTTATGAACCAAACTAAACATTGTGGCATGTGAACCCCTAATTGGGGCTTGCATGAACCACTAACGAGTAATGAATACTTACATGAATTTCATATATATATATATATATATATATATATATATATATATATGTATGTATGTATGTATGTATGTATGTATGTATGTATGTATCATTTGAGGTTGGAAAAAACTTTGTTGTTTGTTTTATATGATAAATAAAAAATATTTTTTTATTAAATAATGTATATACTTTGCATAAATTTAGCTCTATTTGTTTTTGAATATTTTATATAAATACGTCGATAGGCGTATATATCTTAGAATTTTTGGGTGGAGTACCATCTATGCTTTTTCATCTACGAACGTGAATGAGACAAGTGTACTGTCCAAATTGATTCTATGGACGTTGTCCAAGATTAAACGAGAATGAGACAAGTGTATTGTCCAGATTGATTCTATGGGCATCATCCAAAAGTAATAATTAATAATTAAAAAAAATAAGTGATAAGCTAGTTGTAAAAATTAAAATTAATCTTCAACTATTGGATTATTAGATACAACTTCAAACTTAACTCCATTGATTATTACATACAACTATTCGCTGAACTCCAATGATTCTAGAACTATTAGCTTAACTTCAACTCTAATCATGGTTATATTGAATAACTATTAGCTTAACTATTAGCTTACTCCAATGATTCTACAACTATTAACTTAACTTCAACTCTAATCATTTAACGCTTAGTCCAAGTGCATTTGGCATCTAGGAGTCTAGCCAATGTGTAGTCATGTGAGGTTCGAACTCCTAATAAACTCCTCCAAACTCCTAATAAGCTCATGCATCTCGTAGTTGGGCATCTAGCTAATATATAGTTAGTATTACATGTTTAGGTTTTACATATAGATATAATTATCTTTTAGATTTTTTTAGAGGAGGTTAGTCTAACTCATAAGTAACAATTTCAAAAAAATAAAAAATAGCTTAGTTAACATCTAATAAGTACAATTCATGATAGTTGGAAAAATCAAACTTCAGCTTCAATTATTAGATACAACTATTCAATTATTTGTTTAAATACATTGATGATACACATATGATCTTAACTTCAACTCCCATCATGACTTTTACTTGAATTGCAATTGCCAATATATTAACTTTTAAAATTAACTATTAGTTTAACTCCAATGATTCTACAATTATTAGTTTAACTTCAACTCTAATCACGGTTTTATTGGATAAATATTATATTAACTATTAGATACAACTATTAGCATAACTCCAATGATTCTACAACTATTAGCTTAACTTCAACTCTAATCACGGTTATATTGGATAACTATTAGATTATTCTAATAGTGATACAACTATTAAATTAAATTTAGATGAACTCCATCTCTTAGCATGAGAAGTTGACCTTGATTGCACTCAAACCGTGCACCAAGAACAATCACTTAGGTAATGTGCATCTTATGTGACAATTGAACTCCATATGGTAGTTGGGGAGTCGAGTTAATGTGCATAAGGCTTAGTCTAAGCTTTATACAACTATTAGCTTAACTCCAATGATGATACAACTATGAGCCTAACTTCAACTATGAACTTAACAACTATAAATTAAGTGGTTGTTATATTCGCTTAACTATTAGATACAAATAATTGACACATTCTTTAGTAAAAAAAACATTATCAATATGTCAAATATATACCTCTACGTATTTCAAACATATTAATCTTAGTAATATGGTTGTTGCAAGTATTCAATAATATGTAGATCAATAAAAGGATACATAATGATTATTAGAGTGATAGAGTTGGATTACCATAAAAGAGTATAAAAGAATATGGTGATCATGAGATTAAATGAGATATCATTTATTCATGTGATAATTAAAAAAAGAATTATTTTAGAAAAATGTATTTTGTATAAGTAATATTTGTAATTATAATAGAAGTGTGTTAAAATTAACGGCATAAGGTGTATTACAAAATAGATATAAACTTTTTCAATGTAGTTTTGTTGAAGTGGGAATCAAATTAATTTTATAAGTTCATAAAAAATTGTTTTACTATACAAAATTATGTTATCTATAGTTAAAAAGTCACAAAATTAATTCTAAACATTACATTAAGACTACAACTAAATATTAGCCAATGCCATGCACCAATTAATACACATCAAAATGTAGCCATACAATCATGGTATTAAGTCGTTCTACCATCAACTTTCAAGAAATACATTTTCAATGATATAACAATAGGTCATTTAATGTTATATTTAATGTTAACAGGACATGAGAGTCGTTTCTATGAACATTTAATGTTATAGTTTTTGATATATATCATTTCATTAAATGTATTAAATGAGTAATTGCTTAGCAATTTATGTTTTTTTTTATTTTTCCATTTTTTATTATTTTTATATATTATCAAATCTTTGTAATACCTTAATAAGAAATAGCCAATCTAAGTTTTAGTTTTTAGAAAATTCATTTTATTGGGCCAAAATTTTGAAAAAAATTGGTGAATATTGATAAAATAATTGGAATAAATGAGAATCAATGACAAGGATTGATAATAGTGTGATTGTTATAAAAAAGAATTTATATTATTCATTGGCAACCATCAGAAAATAATTAACCCTGTTGTGGCAACCATCAGAAAATAATTAACCAAAGACTATGCCATGCAATGGGATAGTTCACATAAAAACAGGTATTTCCCATTTCCCTAAAGAAATAAAAGAAAATCGCCCCCTCTACCAGGCTGATCATTTGATTTTTTTTGTGTATTTTAAAAGGTGGGTGCTCGATTCTCCATTAGGAAACTAAAACTTATTATATATTAATAATTATGTGAAGAAGTATAGGTCAAATGGGGAGGCTTCGAAATTGACGACATGTTCATGTTATGTTCTGCACCATGTGATGCCTGCGAAATCAGTGAATGATTTTTCTATTCTCCATTAGTCAATGTACTTGGAGTCGACTACGCGACTTTTAACTATAAATTAGAGAGCAACTATTTTTGAAATCCCACATAGTGGAATTTATGTGGTAGGGTTTGTTGGTGTTTTACCTTGTTTCTTTAATTTGAAACACATGGTTTGGGTTTTGGTTGGTTTCAATCCACAACCAAGTATTCAACTACACACAGACAAGAAAGCATGTTGCAATTTACAGCTTTGCTCGCATGGATGGATATACATGTGACAGTGAAATTGACAGGATTTTGTTTGAGCATAGTTGGAGATGAAAGCATTCAAACATTGAGTTTTCAATTATGAGCAGAACAATAACCCAACATAGGATTTCATAACACTCTAGCCATTTGTTAGTACTATACAAATCCTACAATTTTTTAGTTTTTAGTTTTTTTTTATAATGCAACCCGATAACTTTAAAGAAATAAAACACGCACGCAGTAATTTAATCATGAATTACATGGATGAAGTATTGTAATAATCAATTATATCGATCAACATCGATCTACTGATGAAAACAATGACACAATGTCAATAATAGTCTACTAGCAATAACCATATTAATAATATTAATATGTTCAGAATACTCCAAGAGGCATATATTTGACATATTGATAATGTTTTTTTCTTAAAGAATGTATCAGTTATTTGTATCCAATAATTAATGTAATATAATAACCACTTAATTTGTGGTTGTTAAGCTCGTAGTCGTATCATCATTACACTTAAGAAAATAGTTGTATCTAATAGTCAATTTAAAAAAGTTAATGTAATGTTATTCCAAATGGAGTTTGACTAAGTCTTATGCACATTAACTTGACTCCCAACTTCTAGATGGAGTTTGACTGCCACATGAGCTACACAATACCATGCCACTAAGTACAGTTGTCACATGAGTTCACAGGATTTTATTTGGAGTTCAGAGGAGTTTATTAGGAGTTCCACTGTCACATGAACTACACATTACTTCAACTCCCATATGTCAAATGCAGTTTGACTAAACCTTGTGCACATTAACTTGAAGTTTCCAGCCGCTAGATGGAGTTCCACTGTCACATGGACTACACATTACCATGCCATTAAGTTCAATTATCACATGAAATATTTTTTATTTTTTATTTTATTTTTTTCCAAGTACCACAAAGTGCACTTATCACATGAGCTATTTTTTATTTTTTTATAATTGTTAATTATAAATTTTGAATGACGCCCATAGAATCAATCTTGACAGTACACTTGTCTCATTATCATCCATAGATGAAAAATCATAGCTGGTAGTCCACCCAAAAATTCTAAGATATATACACCTTTAAACGTAATCATAGAGATGGCTTGTGAGTTAAACATAGTCTAAATTAATTCTTCATAGAAATCTAGGAATTCGTTAGTCTCAGCAGCGAGTTGTAGATTTTCAAGACATATGCATGATTTATCAAAAGCTAAAAATTAACAGTGGATTGCAGTCGAAGGAAAGGAGTAAGGTGGGATCACTTCTTGTCATGTTTGATGCACAGTTTAATAAACACATCAAACCCGTGCTATTCATCAAGAATGAAATTAATAAATAAATAAAAATATGTGCAGATCGTTTTATTACATTCAACAGTTCTTATTGGTGTGAATATCTAGATATTCGCAATCATGAATCCATGAAGTTTAAATGTGGGGTAAGGTTCACGAATTCAAGATATCCTTTGATTAATTGTATTAGAGTGGCCAACAAATATGCAATAAAATATAAACCCATATTTCTATGGATCTACAACAAAAATGACTTCGTTTAAATTAAATTCAATATAAAAGAAAACAAATTAAATTAGTATTCCATTTTATATCTTAAAACTATCTTTGATAACAACATGTATCACATTTTTGGGCTATATCAAAACAAAATACACAGAGACCAAGGTGGCGTATGGTTGGAAGAGTTACCGTTATTTTGATATGCTTCCACACAACAAAATTCATGCTCTGCACCACACTAGTTTTCTGTTTAGCTTTTGTACCACAACCCCACCAGTATTCCCTTATGAATGCAAAACAATTATTAAAATGTTTCCTAACCTCCTTTAAAAGACTCAAAAACCCAATTAATATCTATATGGAAAACCTAAACATGTCATGAGAACTGTATATTAGCTAGATGCCCAACTTCCACATGGAGGAGTTTATTAGGAGTTCGATTGTTACACGAATGCACATTAGCTAGACTCCTAGATGGAAAATGTAGTTCGACTAAGCCTTAAGTCTTTCAAGTTGAAGTTAAGCTAATAGTTGTAGAATCATTGGAGTTAAGCTAATAGTTGTATCTAATAGTTATTGTAAAAGTTAATATATCAACAATTGCAGTTCAAGTAAAAGTCATGATTGGAGTTGAAGTTAAGATAATAGTTGTACCATCAATGGAGTTAAGTTCATACTTGTATCTAATAATCAAATAGTTGAAGTTGAAGTTTAATTTTTTCCAACTATCATGAACTGTAATTATCAAATGTTAACTAAGTTATTTTTTTATTTTTTTCAAATTACTAATTATGAATTTTGTACGACCCCATAGAATAAATATGGACAATATAATTGTCTCATTATTGTCCGTAGATGAAAAAGCATAGATGGCAGTCCACCCCAAAATTCTAAGATATATACGCCTATCAGCCTAAATATACAAAGAGAATTTACAAATAAAATTGGATTATAAGATTCAAGTTTCATTTTATTTCAAAACTTGAAAATTGAGATTGTAGGTACTTATTAGCTTATAAGTTGAAAATGATGTATTGCACTCATTGTTTGTTGATATTTTGAAAAGTAGTTTAATATTCAACATTCAATATAGTTGTTAAGAAGGGTTAAAGATAGTTTTAAACTTAAAGCTTCATTATAAAAGATTAGTTTTTTCATTAAAGCTTCATTATTTAAGAGTTATTTTTTCATCAAAACTTCATTGTTGAAAACCTCCATGCCAAAAACCTCAAGAAAAAAAATGTATGACAAACAAAGATAAATCCAAATTCCAACCATGGGAGTCATCAGTCAATATTCAAATATTGGAATTGAGAAGGAAATGAATGAGATATGACATTAAATCATTAAGAAATTCTGCAACAAATAAGGAGAAGAGCTAACGTGCCAGTTAAAGGTAAATAATTGCATTTAAGGAAGAACTAAGTTTCATAGATCACCATTAAGTTGCCACGTCAAATATCAAACAAATCTATCAAACCACATGAGTTTTTCCACCAAATCACTGCAAAAAGAAAGGACATTATTCAGTTATTATATCATCAGATATCCACCAACAAATACAAATAAACCACATTACAAAGAGTAGAACTTGAAAAATTCCATGAAACCAAGGATCGCTGCCACATTATCATTTCATTAGAACAAGATTAGTTTTTCTCTTAGTATTTCGAGATCAATGACAAATTTCAAATCCCAAAAACCATAAAGATATGTGTCATTGTTAGGAGATCATTATAAAGGAGATTACTCCAAAAAATTAATGTCTTATAAGATGTTGCCACATTGTTGTGTTATCACACCACCTAGAGAGTAATTTGCATCAAATTTTATGCACTGATGGAAGTGAATGGATGTGGAGGGAAAGATCACATTATTCAGAGTTAATGCCATCAGTTTGTAGCATGGATCACATAGGTAATCAAATAATCCTTGGAACGTGAAGTAACAATCACAATTTCATGTGATAAAGGATAACAAGGACTATGTTGAATCGCCAAAGAATAAGAGCTCGAAACAACCTCGACATCATTGGAACTAATCACCATTAGCCTTCAAATCAAAGGACACATTTAAGCCATGAATGGTTATGAAGCCAGAAATCATGAAAGAAAAGTGTTAGATATGCAACTTCTCATCACTCTACAAGATCTTGTAAAGAAATCAAATATTATTGGATGATCTTCAAATCGAAATATCATTGTTTCATCATACCAAGAGGTCATTCTGTCACCAAAACATTTATTTTTAACTAAATTTTGGCAAGAGATCGAAAATTTTATGTATCACGAGATATTTAATATTTATTTTGCTTCTGTCTCTTGACCTTCATTAAAAAGACTCAAAAACCTAATTAATATGATATGGAAAACCTAAACATGTCATATGAACTGAAAATTAGCTATATTCTCAAGTGTTACATGGACGTTTTTATTAGGAGTTTGGAGGATTTTATTAAGAGTTCGAACAATTTTATTAGGAGTTCTACTTTACCTGACTACACATTAGCTAGACTCCTAGATGCCAAATGCAGTTCAACTAAGCCTTAAGCAATTAGACTTGAAGTTAAGCTAATAGTTGTAGAATCATTGGAGTAAAGCTAATAGTTAAGCTAATAGTTATCCAATATAACCTGTTGAAATAGTGTAACTTCAAAGGATATTCTAAATGTATTTTACTGATGTAGCCCAAGGTAGATGTGATTATTCTTCCGTTGAGGTGGTACTATTGTAATTGGTCATCATAGAGTCATGAGGTAAATCCTCCATTGTAATTTGGGTCATTAGTACCCTAATGAATAATATAAATACTGTTTTGAGTCTTCCTAGGTGTAGTTGGCCCAGACAATTTAGTGGGGCCAACTTGTTTAGGGTAAAATTCAGTTGGATCAATGTGTATAAATAGAGGAGTTGTGCTACTCATTAGAACACAAACTCACTCACTTGAATAGCGCATAGGAGAGAGAGATAGAGAGAGAGTGATTTGAAAGGAGGAGAATACATGTTTGGGGTTTTATCTTATACATCTTATACAGAGGAAGTTTTTCTTGGTTTTCTTCCCCTTGAGGGTTTCCTAGGATAAATACTATGTATGTCTTGTGATTGTGTTTCTTTAAGTGATCCTGCATATGCTACTGTTGTGAATTTGAATTGAACACTAATCATATCTAGTCTAGCATATGAAATCTTAACATGGTTTTAGAGCTAACCTGAATAGGATAGCTTTCACAAGGTGAAACTCTCTCTCCTCCCTCTCTAGAAGAAATTAGGGTTTCTGCAAAAGCTGGAGTTTGGAAGATCTGCTTGCATATAAAGTTGTGCCTCCCTAGAGCGCATCTATTGAACCCAAGATCAAAATTTTTGGGTGGTTGAATATCCGAGAAAGCCAAACCCTAGTTTGGCCCTAAACCAAAAATTCTATAGAGTTGCAACCTCGCAAGTAGGATTTAAAGGGTGAAGATTTGGGATCTCCAGAAACCACTTGGACTAACCAACTCGCCTCAATCAAGCACATATCCTGGTAAGGTCATATTTCCATGTTGATAAATTTCATTTTTTAGTGACCTACTAGACAGGAAGGCCCAAAGCACTAAGCTTGAGGACAAACTAGAAGGAACAGAAAAATTCCTAGCTTGGAAGTATAGGATTGGTCTCATTCTGAAAGAGAATAGCCTTGAGAAGTACATCAAGGCTGAAGTTGTAGAAGCTAAAGAAGTTGAAGCTAAGGAGAAGCATGAAAAAGACATAATCAAGGAAATGAGGATCATTGTTTTCTATCAAAGATCACTTGATCCCTAAAGTGTCATCTAAGAATACACCTAAGAAAATGTATGATGCACTTTCTAGAATGTATGAGGGAAGGAACATCAATAGAAAGATGAATCTGAGATCTCAACTGAAGGGAACCAATATGATCAAAGGAGAATCAATTCAATATTAGTTCACAAGGGTGTCCCAGTTTAAAGAACAATTAAGTGCTATTGGAGACACCCTTGGTGAGGATGAACTAGTTATGACTGCTCTTAATGCTCTCACTAGACCTTGGGACTCATTCATACACACTCTCTGTGACAGAAAATAAAGTATGAAGTTTGACATAGTATGGGAATATTGTATTCAAGCAGAAGCTAGAGTATCCAACAGAGAATCTCTACTCAGAGAAGATGATCAAGCTCTAGCCATCCATCCTAAAGGAAGAAAATAATTAAAACTCAAGAAGGGTAATCATAAACCTTCAAAGAAGAAGTTTCAAAAGAAGAAGAAGGATTAATTAAATTATCAATGCTATAATTGTCATAAGATAGGACACCTTTCCAGAGAGTCTTCGTCACTAAAGAAGAAGAAGAACAACAAGAGACATCATGCTCATCTAGCTAAAGATGAGGATGAAGAAAAAGAAATACCTTGAAAGAGAATAACTAGAGGTGAAGATGTAGAATAATATGTGTTATTCTCTGCTCTCTTTGGGTCTGTAACACTTGGAGAAGATACATGGCTTATTGATAGTGGTGCTTCAAAGCACATGATAGGGAAGAATAAAACTCTGTCAAGACTTGAAGAAAATAACTCTCGTCGGAAGGTATCACTGGGAGATGACTATCAATATCCCATCAAAGGTATTGGTGAATCAAGCCACAAGCTTGAATCTGGGGCTTCCATGAAGATGAAGGAAGTACTATATGTATCAGGTTTGAAAAAGAACGTACTTTCCATCGCTGCTCTAGATAAGAAAGGATATAGAGTTTCTTTTATGGATGGACAAGTACTTATGTGGTCCAAAGAAAATAAACTTGAAGATGTTGTGGTCATTGGTGAAGAAGAAGGAAGACTGTACAAACTCAAAGGATGTCTAGAGAAAGCCCTTGTCCATGAGACTACCAACTCAAGTGAACTGTGCCATAGGAGGCTTTCTCACGTCAACTACAAAGCATTTCCCTATGTGAGCAAAGTTGTAACATGGTTACCATATATGAAGGTTGATCATGAGGGAACCTGGAAAGGATGTGCTAGAGGAAAGAACATCAAGAATCCCTTTCTGAAAAAGTGAAACAAAGACTAAAGGTATGTTAGAACTAATTCATTCTTATGTATGTGGTCCTATGCCCTCCATATCATTAAGTGGATATGAGTATTATGTCACCTTTATTGATGATTATTCAAGAAAGGATTGGATATACTTCTTGAAGAACAAGAGTGAATTGTTCAAAAAATTCAAGGAATTCAAAGACTTGATAGAGAACCACTCAAAAAGAAGAATGAAGACACTGAGATCAGATAATGGTGGAGAATACACTTCAAAGGAATTTGAAGCATTCTATAAGGAGGCGGGAATCAAGAGGGAACTAACCACTCCTTATATTCCCCAACATAATGGTGTTGTGGAAAGAAAGAACAGAACTATTATGGAAGCTATAAAGACCATGATTCATGACAAAGACCTCCCCATGCACCTATGGGTTGAAGCAACAAGAGAAACCGTATATGTGCAAAATAGATTATCTCATAGTTCTCTTGGATTTAAGAATCCTGAAGAGATGTATATAGGAAAGAAACCTAAAGTGGGCCATCTTAAGATATTCAGATGCCTAGTATATGTACATATTCCTAAAGAGAAGAGAACCAAGTTGGATCCTTCTGGAAAGAAGGGAATATTTTTTGGATACTGTGAAGTCTCTAAATCCTTCAGAATATACATCTCAGGATTCCAACATATCGAGATTAGTAGGGGCGTAACATTTGATGAAGAGACAACTCTTAAGAAATCTAGAAGGTGTCAACTTGAAGAAGTACATGAAAAGGATGTACCTCCCATAATGGTATAAGCTGAACCCTCTCCTAAAATAGTAGCATTTGAATATCATGATATGCTAGAACCTAAGGAACTCCATACTATGGATATATCTAGAAATAGAAAACCTACTTGGGTAAGAGAAATAATACAAGAAGAAGAAAGATATGGAGCCCCAGAAGGCTCCAGAAGAACAAGAAAAAGATCAAAGCCATATTCTAGTTATGTAGATTTGATGTTTGACCTTGTAGATCAAGAACCAACCAACTATGAAGAAGCTACACAAAAGAAAGAATGGGTTGAAGCAATGAAGGAAGATTTCCAGTCAATAATAGAATGATGTTTGGTACATATTACCCAAACCAGAAAACAAGAGTGTGGTATATTCAAAATGGATCTACAAGATAAAACATGTTGATTATGGAAGCATTGAAAAACACAAGGAAGTATTTGTGGCTAGAGGATTCTCTTAGAAGAGAGGATTGATTATGAAGAGACATTTGCTCCAGTATCAAGGTACATTTCCATCTGAACCATCATGGCACTTAATGCTTCCATGCTGAAACGGGATCTACACCATATGGATGTAAAGACATCCTTCCTTAATGGTATGATTGAGGAAGATGTTTACATCAAACAACCACAAGGATTTGAAGTTGAAGACAGAGTGACTCATGTATGTAAGTTGAAAATGGCTATGTATGGACTGAAGCAAGCTCCTAGAGCTTGGTATGGTATAATAGATAGCTTCTTGACAAGCTTGGGCTTGGTAACTAAAGCTAATCCTAACCTTTACATGAAGGTTATGGATGATGAACCTGTCATACTAGTATTGTATGTGGATGACCTATTTTTGACAGGAAATGAGAAACATATCACAGATTGCAAGAATAATCTAGATGAAGAATTCGAGATGAAACATCTTGGATTGATGCATTATTTCCTAGGGCTGGAAGTGTGGCAGAGCCCAGAAGGAATATTTTTGAACCAGGGAAAGTATGCAGTAGAAATCTTGAAAATATTTGATATGTTGGATTGTAAAGCCATGGCCACACCCATGGACACCAACCTGAAGCTAGTCTCTGATGAGTCATCATAATTAGTGGAAATGAATCAGTATAGATAGATCATTGGATCATTGATGTATCTAATGAATACAACATGCTTTGGTGTGAAAAACTTAAGTTAGTACCTATTTAATCCTAGACAAGACCTGATAGGTGCAAAGCATGTGATGAGGTATCTAAAAGGTACAAAAGACTTGGGACTTTACTATGGTAGAGATCATGACTACAAATTATATGGATATATGGATTCGGATTGGGCAGGAAGTTCTACAAATAGGAAGAGCACCTCAGGTGGATTTTATTATCTGGGATCCACCATGATCTCATGTTTTAGTAAGAAACAATCCAGTGCTTCTCTCAATACAACTGAAGCAGAGTACATAGCGGCGTGGTCCGCTAGTTGCAAAGCAATATGGATTCAGAAACTTATGCCATGATTATTTGAAATAGATTTGGACACTACAGTGATTCTCTGTGACAACCAGAGTTGCATAAAGATGACAAAAATCCATTGTTCCATGATAAATGAAAGCACATAGAAATCCGATATTTTTATATAAGGGATACGGTACAAAAGGGAGCTATCAAGCTCCAGTATGTGAGTACTGATGAGCAATTTGCTGATGTACTGACCAAGCCTCTATCTCGAGTAAAATTTGAATATTTTCGTGACAAGCTTGGTGTAGTTAGAAAAAAAATTCCTCACAAGGAGGAACGGTGATGGTACTATAAATATTGAAGATATGGACCCTCTTAAAAAAGGAGGAACAAGTCGAAGATATGGACTCTCCTCAGAAATGAAGATCAGGTGAAAGACATGAACCCTCCTTGGACAAAGGGGGAGAAGGTTTATAATGTGGAACTTCCTAGGAAAGGGGGAGTGATGATAAGACTGACATCAATGATGGATGACAATGATGGTGACAAGTTCCGACATTCACTTGTGGACGATAGTATCCTGTCTTAAGGACGAAAGGTATAACACTCTTCTCATGAGAGTGGTCCTTACTAAGGATGGCCCTGCAGAATGTTACTCTGACATGGAGAGTACCCACATTCATTTGTATATTCCATAGAATAACACTCGCTCAGGAGTGGTACTAACCTTAGTGGTATGGATGCTCTACGATGAGTCCTCCCAGATGACATGACTGACATTTTGTATGTTGTCGACATCTACTATGCATACAATAATGTTTTATGGATATTATGCCTACATTCATATGTGCATGCCATAGAATAACACTTGCTTGGGAGTGGTCCTAACCTTAGTGGTATGGATTCTCTATGATGAGTCCTCACAGATGTCACAGTATAACAGTCACTTGGGATTGGTCCTAACCTCAATGGTAAGGATGTTCTACGATGAGGGCCAACATTTTGTATGCGATTGAGATCTACACTGCAGACAATAAATACTCTTGCATGGAAGAGTATTCCTACACGTGAGTGTAGATACCATAGTATAACACTCACTTAGGATTGGTCCTAACCTTATTGGTATGGATGGTCTACAATGAGTCCTCACGGATGACAAGGCCTGCATCTAGGTGCAGTCGAGATCTACATTTAGTTGTAGATGATTCAGTTGATTGATTTCATGGATCATGCTGATGGAGGATTGCATCGTCCTTGTACTTACATCCTAAAGTGATAGGGATTGTTCATCCCACAAAGAGATCATGTGTACTGTAGGTGGCGTGGTGGCGAAAGATCAGAAGATTGAAGTGCAATTGCAAAGGATCAAGAAGATTGAAGTGCTGCTACAAAGGATCAAAATGATCGAAATGATGCTACAAAGGATCGAGAAGATCGAAGTGCTATTGCAAAGGATCGAAATGATCGAAGTGATGCTGCAAAGGATCAAAATGATTGAAGTGATTCTAAAAAGGATGGAGAAGATCGAGGTATTGCTATATAGGATTAAGAAGATCAAATTGTTGCTACAAAGGATAGAGAAGATCGAAGTGCTTTTGGAAAGGATCGAGAAGATTGAAGTGTTGTTGCAAAGGATCAAGAAGATCAAAGTGTTGCAAAGGATCGAGAAGATCGAAGTGCTCCAAAGGATCGAGAAGATTGAATAAATGATGCAAAGGATCAAAAGATCGAAGTGCTACTACAAAGGATCGAAATATCGAAGTGTTGCTAAGAAAGGATCAAGTGATCATGTGATGCAGAAGATGAAGACATTGAAGAGTAACTATTCCAGTTTCTGATTGTGAATAATTCCTATGACATATAGATGTATTCTCTTGATGCTTCTAAAGATATTGTCTCTTTGTTCTCCTATAGTATATGATGATGTTGTCAGTAGAATAACCTTCTCATTAAGGGGGGGGTGTTGAAATAGTGTAACTTCAAAGTATAATCTAAATGTACTTTACTGATGTAACCCAAGGGAGATGTTGTTATTCCTTTGTCGGGGTGGTACTATTGTAATTGGTCATCATAGAGTCATGAGGTAAATCCTCCATTGTAAGTCGGGTCATGAGTACCCTAATGAATAATATAATATACTATTTTGATTCTTCCTAAGTGAAGTTGGCCCAACCAATTTAGTGGGGCCAACTTGTTTAGGGTAAAAGTCAGTTGGCTAAATGTGTATAAATAGAGGAGTTGTGCAACTTATTAGAACACATACTCACTCACTTGAGTAGAGAATAGGAGAGAGAGAGAGACTAATATGCAAGGAGGAGAATACATGTTTTGGGGTTTTATCTTATACATATTATACATATGTTGGGGCGCGCACCTTAACGGTATTTAACTTTGGTAACTCCACGGTTTTCGAGGGAGCTTGTAAGCGGAGTTATGACTCAAAATAGTCTTAGGGGTGTCGGGGTTAAGTCAAAGCCCTCTTTTTGTAATAAACCCATGGTTTAAGTCCAGGGTTTAGGGTTCAAGGTGCCCATGGTTTCAGCCCATGGTTTTGTAATAAGTGCACTGTATAAATAAGCACTCTTGTAAAGAAGTCAGTTTAGGATTTTGATGTAAGATGAATTGATGCGAAGCTAAGGCTTGTTTTTGTAAGAAAGGTTAAGTCCCAGCTGTGTGCGTGGACGACCTCTGCAGCTGTGTGCTCAGAGGGTTTTTGGGTGATTAAGAAGATCTGTAGCTGTGTGCACAGAGGGTTTTTGGGTAATTAAGAAGATCTGCAGCTGTGTACGCAGAGGCCTGCAACTGTGTGCGCGGCTTTGAGGACTTGAAAGGATCTGCAGCTGAGTGCATAGATCAGAACTATGGTTTTTGTAAAGAGTTGAATAAAACACAGTTCTGTGGACGTAGCCCCTAAGCTGGGGGTGAACCACGTTATATATTGTGTCGTGGTTCTTTTGTGTTGTTTTTGTTATGTTCTTTATGCATTGATAAGTAAATATATGATAAATAAGATCACTGTTAAATAATAACTTCGCTGTGAATTCCCAGCTAAGGGTTAAGCAAGTAACTATTTGTTTATCTAATTGCGAAGTTATATAAGTATTGTCGAAGCTCTGTATTGTGTAATTATAACTTGTTTAAGGCTAAAGGTACAGTAATATCCCTCTTCTGCTTGCAGAAACCTGATTCTACGGCACCCCATAGCTGTTTCGGGTGAGACTGCAACCTGTTCGCATGTTGT
This sequence comes from Pseudotsuga menziesii, assembly GCA_001517045.1. Lineage (NCBI taxonomy): Eukaryota > Viridiplantae > Streptophyta > Pinopsida > Pinales > Pinaceae > Pseudotsuga > Pseudotsuga menziesii. The sequence continues at coordinate 21,637 of LPNX010583635.1, read as the reverse complement.
TGCTGAAAGGGCCAACACTGTGGGTCTTTTGTTGGTGTGAAGTTAATGGTATAAAACCCAGGTCTGCCCTATAGCCCAACAAATTAGTTCCGTTGCCGGTTGAACTCAGTATCTGCTCAAGAGGGGTTTACTTCGTACCTAGAGGGCTATGTTTTGGAGACCCTCAGTGCAAGAAATCGGTGATTGGATTGAAAAGACTTATTTGAAATTTGTTGAGCAAGAGAACAAAGATCCGCACCGTAGTGCAAATGACTTTTGCAAAGGTACGTTTTTTCTGATGTTTATGAAATTTTCTTTGGTAGTATCCACATAGATTTGCACCAGTGGTTATCCAGGTTGGCAGAGAAAAGGACGAACTTCCAAGAAGGTCAGTTTCCTAATTGGACCCCCACAAGAATTAATATATTGAAAAGGGTGAACAACGAGATATCCCGAGCTGTTGATTTCTGGACAACGCAAACCCTCGAAGCATTTGTGACAGAGTTCACCATTGACACAAGTACGTCCTTCAGCGAAGCCGAGCGGAAGTTTTTCAAAGGCCCAAGGGGCAAGTATTTGAATTCATTTAGTTTAAGAATTAAAATGTTATTGGATGAAAAAGGTATATTGCTCATTGAATCAGACTGTTAGATTTAGTATTACTAACCTATGTTTGCAAGTGAAAGTACCTTCGACGAGAAAAGTGGTTTGCTGCGAAGTGGAAAAAGGTACAAGAGAAATTTTTAGTCCTATAACCTAGGTCAAAATACCGAGTCTACCCCCATAAGTCCAGTAGCCTCAGAGCCCGAAGAGTCCCCTTCTGTTGGAAACCCTCCGGTAACCCCGTAGCGCAGACCTGTTATCCTTGAGAACCTGTCGCAGTCTAAAAGTAACCCTAGCCAGAGTATTCCTGTCGCAGGTTAGTCTACCCCAGTAAGTTCCCCTCCACCTACTACCAGTCCCCCTCCCTCCCCCCCTAGATCTACGATGGCCCACATGAATGATGATATTAAGCTCCCTGTTTTCAAAGGAACTGGATCATAGGATCCAGAACAGTTCTGGTTCTTATGCGAAGCCGTGTGGACTGCTAAGAACATTACAGATCAAGATACGAGAAGAGCGCAGCTGGTTACTTCTTTTAGAGACCGCGCTTTGACCTGGTTCATGAATTTTTCCAGCACTCAGAACCATTTCTTGGCCGATATAAAAGTAGCAATGATAAAGGAATTTAAGAAGCCTAAATCAGAGTCGCAGTGTATCACTGAACTAAAGGAAATTCAGCAGCGGCGAGGAGAATCAGTGTGGGACTTTGATCAGAGGTTCAAAGTTCTGCTAGATCAAGTCAGTTTCACTATTGGACTATTGCAACATAAGGAATGGTTCATCGCAGCTTTGTTACCGCACATCAGGACTGCACTCATGCAACAGAAGGTTGCGGATCAGCAGGAGGATTTGGAAATCGCTATGAAGCTTAAAACAACCCCTGTCGAAGATAATTCTGGTATCGCTCAAATCCAAGCGCAGTTGGTAGCGATGGCTCTAGAGCTGCGTGATATGAAAAAAGGGAAAGCTATTCACAAAGAGGTTTGGTGTACACGATGTCGGACAGAGGGTCATGACAAGGAATAGTGCCCTATGATAAGAAATTTCCTGAATTCTGGTGCACCAAACCCGTTCAACCCTAGTGTTCTATATTGTGAGATCTGTAGGACAACTGGTTAGCATCAACCTGAAGACTGCTATCTTCTGCAGAGGTATGTGCAAGTCCCTAAGAACCCTTATTGCAAGTTCTGTAAGTCTGTGGGACACAATGAAGATGAGTGTCGCAGTTTTGACCTCATGAGAGAATGCAGTTATGATGCGTATCGGGTACAAAATGATGGATATGGCTACCGTGGTAGTACATCAGGTCAAGAAACTTTTGGAGGTCATGGTCGTGGTGGTATGGTTAGAAGAGGACGAGGCCAGGTTGTGTGTTATAAATGTAACCAGGCAGGACACTTGGCTCAGGACTGCCGGAACCCAACTACAACAGTTCGTTATTGCAGAGCTGTCGACCATGTGATTGAGCAATGCCCGCAGCTAATAGCCAAGATTCAAGAAAGAAATAATGGCCCTACTCAGAATATTCAACTGATTGCTCTAGAGCAACGACCTGTCCCAGCCATTAATGTTGTTACCAGGAGTGGAGCTATGACAGAAGTCCAGAACAAGGAGAAACAGCCTGCCAAGGATTGGGTTCGTAAGGCCCCAGAAAAACTCCCAGCATTTGATGTCGACAGAGAAAAAGAGACATTTATGGAGGCCAAGAGAAACTTTGCTGACCCTAGCACATCAGTAGCACCTGCACAACAACCTCTGCAGTAGTCGCAGCTGCAAGAAGCTTCGACGGATAAAGTAAGTACAATGTCCTCCTTTTTACAAAGTTACATGAAGCTCTTAAGAAATCAGACTGCTTTAAATGATTTGCAGAAAGTTATTGCTTCTTGCAAACCTCAGCAAAGTTCTAGTAAGGAAAAAAAAATTCATAGAGTCAGAAGAACGGGTAGGGAAATGAGATTGAATGCTCAGATAGGAGAGTATGACATGACTGATGTCATCTTGGACCTAGGATCAGAAGTAAATGTCTTAACTAAGCAGACATGGGAACAAATGGGAAAACCTACTTTGGAATGGTCCCCTTTAAAGTTGAGATTAGCTAATCAGCAGAAGATTGTGCCCCTAGGAAGACTCCCTAGTGTATCAGTAGATATTGATGGAGTCAGTACCTTAGCAGACTTTGAGGTAATTGAAATAATTGATGACAGCAACCCTTATCCAGCACTGCTAGGCATTGAATGGGCAATAGATAATGATGCAGTAATTAATCTAAAAAAGAGGCAGATGACTTTTGAAGGGAAAGGACTGAGAGTCATAGTACCATTGGATCCTTCTCAAGGAGATAGGTACACAGAACCAGTAAAAGATGAAGACCAGGATGTTTTGGACCATATCTACAATATCACAGCGAAGGAAGAAGATTATGTTGATCCTACTACCGAAGGTATCATGGATTGGCAGTGTGATAGCTCATGTATGATGGATTCAGATGACGGCCTAGAGAATTGGCAGAATAGATTGTATGAGCTACATGGACATCGTTGTGCAAGAATTACCAAGTCTCTCAGATGGCTTAGTTCACAGACAAGAATCTTACCTGTTTTTGATGGTTCGATAGACCCAGAAGAGTTTATTGTGCAATTCTCAGAGCAGATACCAGATTCACAGAAAATGGAGACTCTAGACTTAGCATTCAGAGCCACATCATCCAGATGGTGGAATGGTCACAAAAAGTACCTTCATAATTGGGAAGCGTGCCAAAATTCCCTTTGCCTAAGATTCAGGAACCAACCTCAGGAGGTGCGAAGTAGGTTTAATGGTAAGACTAGTCCTCAGGGACATTTGGAGCAATGCTACGAAGCATGGAAGCATGTACCTTGTGAAGAATGGGTACATAGGTTTGTGCACACCCTGGAACCTATCACAAAGAACTGGTATGTGGAGGTCGAGCTTCACCACTGTACTGTAAGTTGGGATAATCTTGTTGATAGTTTTGTGCTAACATTTTCTATTAATGAGGTTTGTCCTGCTTTGGATGCAGCTGTTAGGTTGATACATACTAAAGTATTTGATGATCAAGAAGTATCAGAATACCAACCTGATTGGAAGGAACAAGAAGCCAATGCAATAGAATGTTATAACCTCGCAATTGACGAGGATGACGATCCGCGCAACGTAAACATTCCTGAGTCAGATGGACACTGCGAAGTACATGGACCAGCAGTTGAAGCACCTGAAGTGACTCAGCCCCTGAAGACGCGGACCGTAAACATTGGGTTAGAAGAAAACCCTAAGTATGCTACCATTGGAGATTATTGGGATGAAGAAATGGTGAGCAAAGTGACCCAACTTCAAAATGAGTATCAGGACCTATTTCCGACAAAGTTGTCAGAGATGAAAGGTATTCTTGGTGATATAGGAGTGATAAAGATCCCTTTGAAACCTGATGCGAATCCTGTGAAACAGCGCCCTTATAGGCTGAACCCTAAGTATAAAGAAAAAGTCAGAATGGAGTTGGATAAGATGCTCGCTGCAGGAATCATCGATTCTGTTGAAGAATCCAAATGGGTCAGTCCCATGGTGGTGCAAGAAAAGAAGACTAAGGGAGACATCAGAATCTGTGTTGATCTGAGGAAGCTAAACGATGCCTGTTTACATGATCCTTTCCCTACCCCCTTTACAGATGAAGTTTTAGACAATGTTGGAGGTCAAGAAGTGTACTCTTTTACTGATGGATTTTCAGGTTACCATCAGATCAGAATTGCTCCAGAAGATCGAAATAAGACAACCTTCGCTACAGAAATGGGATCCTTTCAGTATACAGTTATGCCTTTTGGATTGAAGAATGCACCTGCTATGTTCTCTAGAGTAGTCATCTCCGAATTTAAGGAATTTATACATAAATTCTTAGAAGTTTATTTTGATAATTGGACTATCTTTGGGTTACTAAAAGATCACATAGCTAGCTTAAGACTTATGCTGGACAAATGTAGATAGCATCAGATTTCCTTGAACTTGAAAAAGTGTATCTTTTGTGCACCTTTTGGAATTCTGCTAGGTCACATTGTATGTAAGCAAGGATTGATGATGGATCCTGCGAAGATAGCCATTATTGTGAACTTGCCACCTTCGAAGTCTGTTAAACAACTTCGCACTACGCTTGGTCATATTGGATATTACAGGAAATTTATTAAAGGATATGCTCAAATTACAGCCCCTATGAAAAAACAGTTGAAGAAAGATATTAAGTTTGAATGGACAACTGAGTGTCAAGCAAGCTTGGATATTTTGAAGGAAAAGATGGTAACTACCCCTATCCTAGTATTCCCTGACCGGAAGAAGGAGTTTCATGTGCATGTCGATGCATCCTCCATTGCTCTGGGTATAGTATTGGCTCAGTCAGGTGAAGGTAATATTGATCACCCCATTTCTTTTGCAAGTAGAAAATTGTCCATAGTAGAGAAAAATTATACGACGACAGAACGAGAAGGTCTAGCTATGGTTTATGCATTGCAGAAGTTTTGACATTATCTGTTAGGATCTCATTTTAAGATGTTCACTGACCATTCTGCTTTGAAGTATTTGGTTAACAAGCCTGTGCTAGGTGGAAGGATATGCAGATGGTTGATTCTGTTTCAGGAATATGACTTTGAGATCATAGTCAAACCTGGAAGACTGAATCTCGGTCCTGACCACTTGTCGAGGCTCGAGTCAGGAGAAGAGCCCACTAGTTTGGACGAAGCTCTTCCTGATGCCCATTTGTTTTCCATCCAGATGGTTGATGACTATTTTCAGGATATTGTTCAGTACTTATCTACAGGTTTTCCACCCGCCGAAATGACAACGCAGCAGAAGAAACAGCTGGTGGTTAGAGCAGCTCACTTTACCTTAATAGCAGGACAACTATATAAGATGGGACCAGATGCAATACTACGCAGATGCGTCTTGGAGCATGAAAAACCATTAATCTTGGCTGAGACACATTCTGGAGCAGCAGGAGCTCACTACGTAGGAAAAGCTACAGCACAGAAGATTCTGACAACCGGGTTGTGGTGGCCCACAATTCATAAGGATGCAAGAGAACATTGCCACAGCTGCGACATCTATCAAAGGACGGGCAAACCATCTAGGAGGGACGAGATGCCTCTAGTTCTGTAGGTAACTTTACAACCCTTTGAAAAATGGGCTATTGATTTTGTTGGACCTATCAATCCCCCTGTGAAGAAATCCGGAGCAAGATACATTATTACAGCAACTAACTACCTCGCTCGTTGGGCTGAAGCTCAACTAGTCAAGAACTGCAGTGCTGCTACAGCCGTGAAGTTCATCTTCGAC
>LPNX010583635.1:2249-15567 GCA_001517045.1 Pseudotsuga menziesii | reverse complement strand
CTTAAATAAGACTATTGAAGTATTGACTGAAGAATTTCAAGTATATCATCAGAAGAGTACTACCTATCATCCTCAAGCAAATGGAACTGTCGAAGCCTTCAATAAGATCCTTGAACATGCTCCGACGAAGGTTTGCAATGCTAACAGAAATGACTGGGACCTTAGAATTCTCGCAGTATTATGGGCTTATAGAACCACATGCAAGAAGTTGACAGGCCATACACCTTTTAGGTTGTTTTATGGACAAGAAGCAGTCATACCCATGGAGTACATTATTCCTAGCCTATGAATATCTTCTTTCACAGATATGGATGACCCAACTATGATAAAAGATAGACTGGCAAAGATACTAGAACTTGAGGAAGACATATTCATTGTGGGATTCCAGCAGCAAGTACAGAAAGCCAGAGAAAAAGCATGGCATGACAGACACATTAAGAAGAAGCAGTTTCAGAATGGTGATCTTGTGCTTTTGTATGACAGTAAATTCATGAAATTCCTGGGTAAGTTCAAGACACATTGGAAAGGACCATACATAGTGCAGAGATTTACTGATGGAGGCGCAGTTCAGTTAGCCAAATTGATTGGAGAAATTTTACCTTCCATGGTGAATGGAAGTAGATTAAAGAAGTACAGGGACAAGCCGGGACCCATTGATCAGAAGTAACAGCAAGAAGGACAGTCTAAGTACCACAAACAGTTGGAATTGGGTACTAGAATATACTGAAGCTGTTCTCAAAGTTACGAAGTGTTGAAGACTGTCAAAGTTTGAAGGTCAAAGTTTGGTTTCCGCATGGGTCAGGATGGGTCGAAGGCCAATATTGGATCGCAGGTACTCAGTGGGGCGAAGCTGAAGTATGGTTGTGTCGAAATAGGAAGGTGTGTCGCAGCCTAAAATGTGACTGATGGGACAAATTCGGTGTGCCGGCACCAGCACGTGAGCTGCCTTATCTGCCCGTCATGATGAGATTTTGAGAAAATCTATCACCAGGTGAACAAGATTTACTGTCGATCGATCAGATTTGGTATCCCTGATGCATAATGATGACAGATTTGATCAGTGAGTCCTTTAACAAATCCCTTCAGCTTTGTGCATTTCGTATTTCACATTACTTTCAGTTTTGCAGTTAAGACCATGTCGAATGATCGTGAAGTCTAGGAATTGTTACGAGAGTTACAGGAGAGAGGTCTGCAGAACCTTATGAGAAATCCACCTGCATCTGCAGGCCGCAGACATGTTCAACCAGGAAGACATTTAAGGCAGAAGTTTGCTCTAAGTGGAATGAAGAAAGGCACAAGCCCTTAGGAAAGACTCTGGAGGATCCCGAGATGTGTCCTCCTGGCTCAGCAGAGTGGAGGCATGCTGTTTGTCTTATGCAAAAGCACACTGGCGTGCAATTCCAGCGGTACCATCTGTTAAGGAGCCAAAGTTGTGGATGGTCAAATGCTCGATAGGAAATGAACAGGAGATCATAAGGAAGGAGCATGCAGCTGAAGCCGCAACGAGCAGTTTACTATCTTCACCAATAAGGTTCGTCTACCAGAAGAGCAGCAGAGTGTCCCGGGACGGGACACTGGTGAGTCTTAGGGGCCCGTTGGGGCACGCACCTTAACAGTCTTTAACTTTGGTAACTCCGCGGTTTTTGAGGGAGCTTGTAAGCGGAGTTATGACTCCAAACAGTCTTAGGGGTTTTGGGGTTAAGTCAAAGCCCTCTTTTTGTAATCAACCCAAGGTTTAAGTCGAGGGTTTAGGGTTCGGGGTGCCCATGGTTTCAGCCCATGGTTTTGTAATAAGTGCACTATATAAATAAGCACTCTTGTAAAGAAGTCAGTTTAGGCTTTTGATGTAAGATGAATTGATGTGAAGCTAAGGCTTGTTTTTGTAAGAAAGGTTAAGTCCCAGCTATGTGCATGGACGACCTCTGCAGCTGTGTGCGCAGAGGGTTTTTGGGTGATTAAGAAGATCTGCAACTGTGTGCACAGAGGGTTTTTGGGTAATTAAGAAGATCTGCAGCTATGTGCGCAGAGGCCTGCAGCTGTGTGCGTGGCTTTGAGGACTTGAAAGGATCTGCAGCTGAGTGCACAGATCAGAACTGTGGTTTTTGTAAAGAGTTGAATAAAACACAGTTCTGTAGACGTAGCCCCTAAGCTGGGGGTGAACCACGTTATATATGGTGTTGTGGTTCTTTTGTGTTGTTTCTGTTATGTTCTTTATGCATTGATAAGTAAATATTTGATAAATAAGATCACTTCTAAATAATAACTTCGCTGTGAATTCCTAGCTAAGGGTTAAGCAAGTAACTGTTTGTTTATCTAATTGCGAAGTTATATAAGTATTGTCGAAGCTCTGTATTGTGTAATTATAACTTGTTTAAGGCTAAAGGTACAGTAATATCCCTCTTTTGTTTGCAGAAACCTGATTCTGCGGCACCCCATAGCTGTTTCGAGTGAGACTGCAACCTGTTCGCAGGTTGTTGTCGAAAGGGCCAACACTGTGGGTCTTTTGTTGGTGCGAAGTTAATGGTATAAAACCTGGATCTTCCCTATAGCCCAACAACATAGGAATTTTTGTTGGGTTTTCTTCCCCTTGAGAGTTTCCCAAGATAAATACTGTGTCTATCTTGTGATTGTGTTTCTTTCAGTGATCCTGCATATGATACTATTGTGAATTTGAATTGAACATTAATGATATCTAGTCTACCATAGGAAATCTTAACATAACCATGATTAGAGTTGAAGTTAAGATAATAGTTGTAGAATAATTGGAGTTAAGCTAATAGTTGTATCTCATAATTCATTTAAAAATTAATATATTAGCAATTGCAATTCAAGTAAAAGTCATGATTGTCAATGAAGTTAAGCTCATAGTTGTATCTAATAATATAATAGGTGTATCTAATAATTGAATATTTTAAGTTTAAGTTTAATTTTTTCCAAATATCAAGAAATGTACTTATCAGATGTTAAGTAAGTTATTCTTTATTTTTTTTGAAATTATTAATTATGAATTTTGGAGGACTCCCATAGAATCAATCCGGGCAGTACACTTGTCTCATTTTTGTCCAAAATCATAAATGGTAGTCCATGATGAAAATGGAGAAGACATGTAAACTTGGAAAGAGATTACATGAAACTATATTCTATTACAGAGCTTGAGCGGAAAACTCATTTCATTCCAAATGTCATACTATTACCCATTTTTATAAGTCAATTGGTATTAAAGAAGCTTCCATATCTTCTAGACGGTTCTAGCTACTTCTGGATTTTCATCTATTCCATTACCTACCACAACTACATCTATATTGTAATATCCCCCGGTTCATAAACATTTAATTTTAATGTTATATTCTAGACTCTACGTTCTGAAACATTATCTATGATGATAAGTTCTAGACTATATGTTTTCATGAGTTTGGTTGATTGTGATGTCTGCCCAAATGGTCCCTGGAGGACACTAGTAATAGCTACATGTTTCCTTTAATGAAAATTTGAATGAAAGGGACAAGCCACATTAAAGAGAATACTATGTGTGCAAGGGTGGGATATGTAGAGCAATGAACCTCACGAAAGTACACCAGGTGCCAGAAACACCTTAATGGCACCAGAAAGACCCTAGAGAAAGCAGGGCGCAGTGGTTGACAGGGATTTAATAGTTAATGGTTATAGTTTGGTTAACTGCAGAATGAGATCGGGAATACCCTGAAGAATCAAGGGATGCAGTGGTTGACAGGGATTCCTTGGGGAATGGACTGTGGCTGCAGAATTGACACCTAGGAAACCAAACTATAAAATAGCATATGCGAGGAGGTAGGATGCGGTTGAGTATGCTGGGAACAGATGAACTCTTGTTGCATGAGCAGTCTGTGAAGTGTTAGGAAATAGTTGAGAGAAACACTTGATGTGTGAGCACTCTGAGAAGTGTTAGGGAAGGGATTTCTTCCTGGAAACTAAATTGAGGTTAGATTTCTCTGCACTTGGCATGCATAGTTGAGCTCAGGGGTGATTGAGGATAGAGCACATATGTGCCTAATATATGGTTGGGTGGAATGTGGCCATCCCCTTTTCAATGTGATTCGACTTACCTACAGGTTCCATTAATGGGTTTTGTTTCCACAAACTATCGATCTCAAGGTATGTTGTATATGTGTAAATATGGGTTTCATTATCAATAGAATGACAAATAGTAGCTTTAGGTTTATTGCTGGGAATGATTCTTATGAATGGGTGTACTCATAAACTGTTTTACATGATTGTTCCTTGCATTTGGTAGGATGGTAACTCATATGGTGTACTATTATTTATGCAGAGTTACCTGTATGTTGTGTGAATTCCTGTGATTGAGGAGCTCGAGGCATGTTTGTGTGTGTATGAATGTATGTTTCAATGTTGTAGAGATGATAAAGTAAGGTTTAAGTTTGTTAATGAAATCATTGCTCATGACCTGGTGTATTCTCATGTTTGCGTTTATTATGTAATGCACCTACTTTGTTTGATGCACAGTAATTTGTAAGTTGATACAGTGCCCTTGAGGAAACACATAGTAGAATAGTGTAAATATTGCAAGGAGAGTATTTTATTAAGTTTATGTTCTTTCTACAACTCACATCCGTCTCTGATCCAGATCAACAGTCGGGATTGGTTCCGCAAGGAACTGGTGGTGTGGAAGAAGTTGTGCAGAAACGAGAAGTCAAAATATAACAAATTTAAGAGTTTCCTCCTACTGCAATCCAAATTTTGGAATAGAGAAGGTGGAAGGTAAAATAAATATAGGGTAAATTTAGGACTTTCCGCCTACTGCAATATGCATTTAGGAATACGGATGGTGCAAGGTGGAAGGCAGAAAGTAAAAAGAAATATAGGGGAAATTTACGAGTTCCTCCTACCGCAATTTGCATTTCGGAATACGAAATGGGGAAGGCGTAAAGTAAAAAGAAAGATAGGGGAAATTTATGAGTTTTCTCCTACCGCAATCTGCATTTCACAATACAAAAGGAGGAAAGTAAAAAGAAATAAAGGGGAAATTTACGAGTTTCCTCCTACCGCAATCCACATTTCGGAATACGGAAGGAAGAAGGAGGAAGGCAAAAACTAAAAAGAAATATAGGGGAAATTTACTAGTATTCTCCTACTGCAATCTGCATTTTGGAATATCGAAGGCGGAAGGAGAAAAGTAAAAAGTAATATAGGGTAAATTTATGAGTTTCCTCCTACCGCAATCCGCATTATGGAATACGGAAGGTGGAAGGCGGAAAGCGGAGAGTGAAAATAAATATAGGGGAAATTTAAGATTTTCTTCCTACCACACTCCACATGCGGAATACAGAAGGCGGAATGCGGAAGGTGGAAGGTGGAAAATAGGAAAATAAAATCGTAAAATATTAAGGGTTCCGCTACCTGCAGACCGCAATGGCGGTATGTGGAAGGTGGAAGAATAAATCATAGAAATATTTTAATTACAGAAAGGATTATTGTAGGAACAATTAAGCATAGGAAAGAATGATTAAAGGCAGATTCATGGCCATTACTTATACAAAATACATTTTTTTATGCATGTTAGAAGGTTATTTGGGTATGTTACATATGGTATCAGATCCACAAGTTTCAACCCTATCTCCTTTTGGGAACATCTAGTTCCACTGAATTATGGAAAGTTTTGTTCTAATCATAACAATCCGTGTTGGAATGTTTTGTGTACAGATAGAGTTGTTCTGTAATAGGGTACAACAATGGCCTCATAAAGTGAGAATGTTGATTGATCCAAAGAAGGTGCACCAGCACCACACACATCGCAACCAAAGTAAGAGCACTCTAAAGCCAGTCAAGTACTAGAAACAATGAAAAACTTGATCGTCGAAATACATATATTCAAGGAAGATAATGAGCAACTGAAGAAGGCTTAGGAGAAGAAGCAAGAGATAAATGAAATATTACTATAGATTTTGCAAGAGAAAAACAATGGGTAAAAACCCCAAACAGGGATTGGAAAAGATTTGGAAATTCCAGAAAGAGCCGAAAGAAAAGATAGTTCCTCCAATGGAACTCAAAATTATGAGAATTGATTTAATTCAATCGGAAAAAGGAATATCGATCATCTAGAAGGATATTTTAAAAATATCAATCCAACTAGCTTCGATGGGGAATCCAAGATGGGAGAAGAAGCAGAGGCTTGGCTGCTAGACATTAAGAAGTAATTTCAAATATGCAATTACTCTAGCAACATGAAGGTAAGAATGGCCATCTACAATCTGAAGGGAAGGGCCAGCATTTGGTGGCAAGACCTGAATCTCTTCAAAAAGTAATATCTGTCAGAAAGCTAATGTGAAAGAAAGACTAAGGAATTCTATGAGTTAAAGCTATACCAAATGAGTATAGAGGACCTCACTAACAAATTCCTTGATCTGTTGTGGTTCGTGTCGTATATTAAGGAAGAAAAAGTGAAAGTACAGAGGTTCTTGAGTTGCTTTCTATTGGGTAAATATATCACTACAACTAGCCTTCATAAAATGTCAACCCAGGGAGGTAGACTTTGAGGCACAAGAACTGTATGTGCAGGATGAGGGCCTATCTTAATCTTATCTAAGCTTATTTACTCGAATCTAGAAATTATTCGAAATGCTTAATACTAAGATTCCTAATCTATTAATCATCAAATTCATTACATTTAAAATCCTCATGCTGACTAAAATACTCTCACATCTACAAAAAATTTGCATTCAAGTTCTATCCTAATTGCAGAAATGAAAATACCTTTCAAGCCAACTTCAAAATTATTCTATTACTAAAGCATAAGCCAATGAGAACTATAACATAATTCAAAAACCAGACTAACTAAGCAGAAAACTACATATTGACACAGAAAACAGAGTAGGTGATAGAAAGTGAACTAGGACTAAATGAGCAGAAAACTACATATTGACACAGAAAACAGAGTAGGTGACAGAAAGTGAACTAGGAAATTGATGTATCGTTTAATACCTCAAAGCTCTTATTAAATTAATGAACTTCCTTTTAGTAAGTTTAATATTAGCATAGAGCTTACTTGTTCACCCTAATCTGTAAAATGGGCTACTTCTATGATTGAAACCATTCTAAATTAACTTGCATTTTAAAACTACAACAAAATAAATGTACTTTGCAGAGGATCCTATTACTAAAATCTAATGCTATATTTTAGAATCAAATCTTGCAGAAAGACAAAACTGAATTAATTTAAAGCTTGAACTATGATCAAATGAATGAAATTTACAGATTCTATAATTTAAAGGAAATTACCACTAACTCCATTTCAGGTGGAAACCCAATTTTACAAAATCAATGTATGACTTAAAATAGAATTTAAAGCTACAGCAAAAAGAATCAAATCTATAAAAAATTCAAAACAATGCTTTTAAATTGATCTACCCTAGCATCTGAGCTCGGTTCTAGACTAGCAATGTTGTGCACGTTATTCCAATAATCATCACACAATATAAGGACTGATTTCAAACATATGTCAATCTACTTTCTACAGCCATTTAACAGTCTTGATAACTACAATTCTCTCTTCTATTTGAAATACAAAATAACAATTATGCTATACAAGAATTAAATTTACAAAAGAAGGGCTTATGGTCTTCCTGGTGGATCCTTGCCAAGAAAGCCACAAGTCCTTAAATGACCTGTAGACTAAACTCTAAGCTACAACCATAATTCTCAAATGAAGAAAACATTAACAATAGAAAATAAATCAAATTACGGTCTAAAGAAACATATATATCATTACTTAAAATAATAATGGTAACATTATATGAGTCGACCTCTGTTCAATTTCAGAAAAAACAGCACTTGGGCAGCGCAATCCTTCTATTAACTGTTCATTGTATATATATATATATATATATATATATATATATATATATCCCTTACATTTTCGATCCATGGCTTTTTATAGCTCAGGAACTAAGATAACTAATCCCGATTTCTTACTAACATATCCTATCTTCTATTTAATATTACAACCGTTTACAGGAGGCAATTGATTCCTTCAATTAATCAACAACTTCTCTTTCTCGACAGGTGATTTGATTTGCTATCTAATAATAGATCTTCATCTCTATGGCACATAGTGCCTAGAGATGAATATCTCATTGATTATTTGTGAGTCATCAATGAGAATTGCGCTGAATGGATTTGACTTTACTTGAGCAAGATGGCAGCGCCTGGAGTATAGGAAATCTTCATGATATTTAATCTGTTGCTGAAATCAAAGTATGCTGCAGAATCTAGTATAATTAGTCACTAATCCTTTAAGAATTATATTTAATCATTAAATCAAAGAAAATCAAAGGGTTTTGATGAATTATCATACCTTAGTATACTTGCTGGGTATTTGGGTAGATATGTGAAAATATAGAGGGATTTATGAGGTCAAAGGATCAAATGAAGAGATCAAAAGTATATTTGGAGGATGCAAAGAGATGCAAAGAGTGACAATTTGGGGAGCCAACACTTTTCCTTGTCCTACAAGGACCAGATTGAATTTGACAATCCCAAAACCTTGGATGAAGCCATGAGAAAGGAAAGGCTATGTTTTGAACAGTACAAACAAAGGAATGACCCCTCCAAGGCCAAGAAGGGTAAGGAACGGGAACACGTCAATCAATGGAATAAGGGAATATAGCCCCCACCCTTCAGAAACATGCCAAGGAATCCGCAAGGAAGGTCCTACAACAAAAATGAACAACTCCCACAGAAGAACGATAAATCCGTGAACCTTGGACCTAGGGGGACTGTTGGATCCCCAAGAGAACCCATGAGGTGTTGGGAATGTGGAGAGCCCCACTTACAAAGGAACTTCCCACACATCAACCAATCAAATAAGTTTTTTCACACCCTGCAAGAAGCTTCCATTGTTGGGGAAGTTGGGAAAAGTTACCACCAGATTAATGCAGCCCTAGAAAATCAGCAAGCAGACTACCAATCTACAATTGTGGAGATTAAATGTACTACCTCTAATTGAAATATTTCTATACTAATTGATTCAGGGGCTAATTTGAGTTACATTGCTCCCAAAGTGATGGAGGACTACCGACTTGCCAAGGTAAGGCATGCAAAACCCTAGTCAATCCAATTGGCCACTGGAACAAGGAGAAATGTAACTAAGTTTATTGTTGATTGTGAAGTTAAAATAAGGGATCATGTGATTAGGACTAATCTGAATGTTTTTCCTTTAGGGTCATATGATATGATTATTGGCATGTGCCTAATGAATAGTATTTTTAACAAGTATCTAGATCAGTTTGTGTTGATATTTCTTGATGACATCCTGATCTACTCCAAGATGGAGGAAGAACATCAACAACACTTCGAAATTGTGCTACAGACCTTAAGAGAGCATCAGTTGTATGCTAAGTTTGAAAAGTGTGAATTCTTTAAGAAAGAAATTCAGTACCTAGGACATGTAATTTTAGAGGATGGGATCGTGGTAGATCCACAAAATATCAAAGCTATTTCAGAATGTCTTGTGCCTAAGGATGTCATTAATATACAGTCCTTCATGGGACTCAACTTCTACTACTGGATATTCATTCAAGGATTCTCAAAGATAGCCTGTCCCATTACTTCCTTGCAGAACAAGGGAGTAAAGCTTGTGTGGTCCTTGAAATGTCACGAAAGATTTGAAAATCTAAAAATATTGTTGGCCATGGACCCAATATTGAAGGTGGTTGACCCTTATGGATACTGCACAGTCTATAAAGGCGCAATCAAGGAAGGATTGGTGGGAGTCTTATCTCAAGGAGGGCATGTGGTATGCTTTGAATCTTACAAATTGAAAGAGTGTGAACAGAATTATGTGGTGCATGATCTAGAATTGGCAGTAGTGGTGCATGCCTTAAATATGTGGCACCACTACTTGTTAGGGAAAAGGTTCCTTTTATGGAAATACAACACCCGTGTAAGGAATATGTTTACTTAGTCGGGGCTAAATGCCAGACAAGCAACGTGGATGGCCTTCTTAAGTGAATTCGATTTTGAAGTAAAACATATCAAGGGTAAGGAGAATAGGGTGGCTGATGCACTTAGTCGATGAACTCACAAAGTATATGAGATCACTATGAGCCAACCAGAAAGTGATATGTTAAGAAAAATAAAGGAAACCAACATCCATGATGTTGAATATGAAAATTTATTGAATAAATTACTGAAGGAAGAAGTAAACTTGAATGGGACAGAATTCAAAGTAGACCATAAAGGGATAATTTGGTTTAAAAGAAGAATATGCATGCCTAATGTTGTAGATCTAAAATTGTTTGTTCTAAATGAAATGCACATACCTCCTTATGCAGGGCACCCTGGTTACCAAAAGATGATAACAACACTCAGAAAGAAATTCTTTTGTCCCAATTTAAAGGCAGATTTAGTTTATTATCTATCGAAATGTTTGGAATATCAGCAGGTGAAGGATGAACATCAACATCCAACAGCTTTGTTACAACCTTTTTCAATTCCTGAATGGAAATGGGAGGTAATATATTCGGATTTCATCACAGGTTTTCCTTTAACTATTAAACAACATAATTGAATTATGGTTGTGGTAGATAAGTTAAGCAAGTATGCACATTTCATTCCTGTGAAATCCACTTACAAGGTTGTCAATGTTGCTGAAATGTTCCTGAAAGAAATATTTCGACTACATGGTGTACCAAAGATGATAATTTCTGACTAGGACGTCAATTTTACATCAATATTTTGTAAATTGTGATAATTTTGATCTACAACAAGATCTAGGAGCCTTAGAGAAACTCACAAATCGAATTTGATGCAAAACCAACAAAAATACCATTAAAAGAGAAGCAATTTACACATGAAATGTGAACTGAAATAGGTTATTATTTGATTGTATAACATCAAAACATGTTATTAATGGTTTTATATTACATATGAAGTGGTATGTGAGGCTTGGGAATCCCAAAATGACTGTAAAGTGAAATTGGCCAAATTTGCCTCAATCCCCCTACGTGGGCCAAACACGCTCCAAATCAGCCCAAATGGCCACAAATTGTTGTGTGGATTTGGTTGAGGTGAAATGGAGAAATAATAACACTTGTAATGTGTGGGTGTGCAAATATAGGTGGGTGAAAGGCTCTAGGTGGCATTAAATGCACCAAATCAGTCCAAAATTGGACAAAATCCACCTCTAGCACTCCTAGTCAACCAAACTGTCCACATTCAATGAATGGGAGCACATTATAAATGATAAGGGTGCACATGTGGAGGTTTTAATAACATTGAGTTCTCATGTGGGTTTGAATGCCCCAATTTAACTGGTTATTGGTCTAACTAAGCACCCTAATTCCAAAACCATAGTGTACTAATGCACAAATGCAATAAAATTGACTAGCAACTTAGACTAAGGTACTAAGGGGTTGGATTACTATTCTAACACCTTCCCTTAAACAAAAACTTATTATATCACATAAAATAAAGTGGGAGGCCTTGGAAACAAATGCTCACGTCACCTCTTTTACAACAATCTTTATTAATCAATATAACCGAGGTAAGGAGGAAAACCTCATGGGACAAAACCTCCCCTCAAAAATGGATATGAAAGAGATAAAAAAAGGTCTTAAGAGGGTCATCTTATTCACTTGAATTGATGAAATAACAACTTCTTGTTGATGGACTTGGTGAATATGTTATGGATGCCAAGATCATGCATCAATGCATCAAAGTGTTGTAAACAAAGATCATGTGGAGTGGCCCTTTGATAGTCATAATTTGATGATGGAGGGGCATCATAAGAATATATTTTGATGCAAGAATACTCTGATATAATAGAATAATCAACCATGGAAAATATATATCTGCAAACTCTTTCCCAAATAGCATCAAAAGATTCAACAAAATCTGCATTATGTGTAGCTGCCATATCATGAATAAAACAATGAATCTTTCTCCCAATTTGATGAAGTACCTTCATAACTTTGTAACAAATCTCATGAGGGTCTGGAATATCAGAATACATTTCATACACAGCAGAAAATATCATAGGTATGGTATCTCCATGAGCGAATGGATCCATAGGAAGAGAAGAGTGAGTAACTAGATCACAATTGCAATTGAGCAAACCTGGAAGGTCTAGAGACTTGATATTTGAACCATGGGTGGTGAAATCAAGTAAATACATATGGAAAAACAGTCCCATGAAGGACAATGATATGTATTTCCAACCAATGAAATACATACAAGACATAACAACAACATATACAAGAGACATAGCATTGGAAACTAGGCAATTTTCTGAATTTCCAACTAGTGAACTTGAGGGTTGTTGGGTATTTTGGTCATGAGATGGTTGGGGAAATGAATCGATGACTATCATAGGATGTATATAGCCTGTATAGAATATTAATAATCAGAATTTGAAATATCTGATTGGATTGGGAAATATCTTTCAGAAGGAACATCAAAAGCTAGTGAAAAATGACTAGTTTTGGGAGGAAGCTTTGATGAACTGACTGGGAATTTTTCAAGGTAGGGATGGAGGTGTCAGGTTCTGATATAACAGAATTTGAATAAAAAAAGGAGATATCAGAAAAATAGAAAACAGAATTGGGTTTTACCCATGCACCCAATGCATGCTTAGCCTTACCATTTCCTTGCTTGTGCTCCCATCTTTTTCCAAATTTTGGAAGAGCAATATGGTTCTCCTCAGGAAGAGCAATATGGTTCTCCTCAAAGATATTGGTCATGATTTCCATCTTATTTTTGAAGCAATATTTATCAATATGTGAACCTCTGCAATAATCACATGTGGGTTTTTCTCTCTTGTTTCTACTCCTCCTGTATCTCGAGCTCCCATCAGTAGAACTAGAGCTTTCTGAACTTGATTCCTTCAATCTCTTTCTCCTTTTGCTTCAAATATTTCTTCTTGCTCTGGGATTGATTTGATACACCAGTAGAAAGGGATTGATATTTGGATTTGATGATGGTAACCATATGAACTAGCTTGTCTTTCTCCTGGATGAGGGATTCCATGAAGCTATCTAGTGTAACACCACTTATACTATGAAACGAGAACTCGACACAGTTCTCGTTTTTCTCTCTCCTAATTTTAGTAGCTATTTTTACCCCCGTTTCAAAAATAGCTGATGCCAGTATCACACATTTTCATTTTCAGGCATTTTTTGGGGCCTTTGAATTATCTTTGTTGTAAAATATTTTTAATTTCTATTTTCAAGTGTGTTTTTTGAAATTTAACAAAATAACATACATTTTTAAGCAATTTATAATGAAAAACATATACATTTTACGATTTTTTCTATAAAATAAAAAAAAA
>LPNX010583600.1:0-45265 GCA_001517045.1 Pseudotsuga menziesii | reverse complement strand
TTCTCATCAATTTTGCTATGTATCAAAAGTAAAATAAGGGAGGCTATACCTGTAAGAAGCTGAATAATCTGGTTAACATGCGATCTATTTATATAGTTCTTTACTGAATGAACTTGGTAACAGTATATGATATATTTACTCTAGAATGATCTGTTAGCAGCAATCCCAAAACTTAACCTGTAGATCTGTAAGAGAAAGGAAAACTGTGTGCGTTAGCTTAACAGCTAAGTAAGCCCAGTTAACGTAGCATATTCCCTTGCTGTTGCAAACAGAGAACAATCAGAAAACTGAAGAGAAACTCAACTAGCATTCCAAACAAGTAAAGATCATACAGTTACAAAATTAATAGTATTAACTAATCAGTATTTAACGATTGTGTTAACATATATTTATGTTATTTTAAAAGTTTTAAATTTTTTTGAAAATTTTGGGGTTTTGACAGATCCTCTGTGAACTTCCGAATCTTCGTAGGTTGGTAGTGTTCTTGACCTGTATTTTCATGTAACAAGATTGGACTACCCAAATTTTAATTAGTAAAACATGTCATAAGTTTATATTTCAACTTGAAACGTAAACAATGGATCCTTTTTCAACAATCCTTTTGCGATTTATGGAACATCTGTTAATACATGATCATTTTTCGAAAACAATGTAATTGATTCACTAGTAATCCATACTTACTTTCGTTTTTTTTTTTGGATAAGTACACTACCTTATGGGAACAGAAATGCAAGTATTATTAAATACCTTCTAGTTTCTATTGGATGTCCTCCATAAGGAAAACATAGTGCCAACAATATTCCAAGTACTAATTAAAGCTACCCAACACGAGGACGATACCCCTTCTCGGGTGTAACTCCAATCCATGTTATTCGGGGTGCCTCACCGAGCTCAAGCGCTTCCTTTCCCAAACACCATGATACCTGGAGGTTTTTCACGGAGCCCCTACTCTCGTGGTAGTCTCTGGCAGCATACATTGGTACAGAAAGAAGTCTAACCAGATGTCTTATTCTTGGGCATCCCCATAGATGCATACTGGTGCTTAGTTGGACAAGGGAAAACATGTACCTCATGTACGACATGTACCTTGTGTACATTCTTCTTTTTAGTTTCTCCTGGAAACCCACTTCATATATAAATCAAATACCTCTCATATCACTTGATTTCTTGTAGTAGTGGGACCTTTTCTCTCTTCATGGCTCTATCTATTCTTGCCATTATCAATTCCTGATACCTGCAATTCTCCATAAATGATTTGTCATAATGTCATATGTCAATGATAATTCCATTTCACTAAAGCATTTTTAGCAACTTCAACTCAATTATATATCATTAACTATGCTTTGGTATTTTAATGATATCATCACTTAAATTTTGATTATAATACAAATCCTTTCTATGAACTAATATCCCTCCAATCTGTTGGTGCATGCCTATCATTCATATTCCTTTATCTTACATACTTATAACAAAACACGTTTATAAATTTATGGTAACTATCAATTGAACACTCTTACTTACCATTGCATGTGATAAGAAAAGGAAGGTATTCCTCCTTATCATTTTTATTTTAAGGAGGTAGGTTCTACATAAGAAGAATCTCAATCGAATAATTCCTCTCAAATAACGTTTACATCTGTTTTTATATATTTATATATATATACATATATATACCGTATAATTTTCAATGTTATTTCAACTTCCTAAGGTAAATGTTACTGATTTGATTAGTCGTCGATCATCAATTGAGACAACCGTTTCATTTTCTCATCATATAGATCTTTGAACAATCACCGCTTGAGCTTACGGTATGCATAATTGGAATTAAAGCAGATGTATTGGACTCTCGCTATCTATTACAGAAAATATTAAGAGAATACATGATGCTTAACTGATAGTTGGTGAATAAGTTTCATATGTATCATAGAAATTTTGTAAGTGCATATATCCATATTGATGTTTTCCTAGGAAATACATAATCGCTTTACAATACATCCACTTAAGTATTGTATTGGAAAGAAATAACTTCTAAGGGTTAAATACAACATGTGAAAATGTTCCAGCAATGAACGACATGCTCGTATTAAGTAATACCTCATTTTTTTTTTATTCTAAAAATGCGCTCCTTGCATCTTCATCACCTAATAATTATCTATCTTTGTTAGCAATAAAGGTTAACACAGGAATTCTTACATTTAGAGGATGGGAACGGATTTTCAATTTCATTCATTCAACCAATATTTCAAAGAACTTAAAACATTCACTTTTCATAACATTCCTCATTAGGAACACATGGTCAATGTAGGCTTTAGCATTTTCCTATCACTAGCAGAATTCATTGAATCAAATATATGTCATTATAAAATCAAGGCGAATGAGGAACATACCAGTGATTGTGAACGCAAAAGGCCTGAGTGTTGCAACTTTGGATCTGATACCATATGTAACATACCTGTAACTCCTCAAGGTAAAATTGTTTCACGACTTCTGAATTTTTGACTTCATGAGTTAAGTTAGTATTCAATGTATTTTGCAAAAACTTCACAATCCAAAAAATTCGTGTAATCTTGTTGCTCCTGCCTTGTGTTTTCTTTTTTATATCAAGTCAACCATGCAGCTCCCACCCTGTGTTTTTTTGTTGTACCAAGTTGACACTTCAATTCCATGCTTCCATGGATCCAACCATCAATCTATAATATTACCATTATACCCCTTCGCTAATGTGGTCGAGCTACTTCCAAGTTCCACCTACCCTATCTCCTCCATGAGAATTTTTATAAGTAAATTCATTTTCCTAGAAGAGCTCAACTTCATGGCTAACTGGTTTGTTATGAATTCACGGGTATGTACCACACCCGTTTTCCTCTGGATTTTGAAAAGATACAACATCAACTCAACTCTGGTCTCGATTATGATGCAAGGAAAAGGAAGTAAGATCCCCCAAAATCTTAGATTTGTTCATATCTAGCAAGGTTAGCTGGCATTAATAAGTGAATGTTGTCTTTCATGAAGAGTTGATTTCCGTTGGATTTAATGTTTTGTTCCATGCAAATCTGATTTCACTAACAAACAACATGAATTAGTGGTATTGTAAGTGGGCCTTAATGCTTGGGAAGGAAAACTACAATGAGGTAACTCCAACAAATTGTGAAATAGACCACAATAGAAATGAAAAAATGTTGGAATTGGTAAATATATAAAGATATTGTCTAGCACATTTTCATCCAAATTCCACACCATCCGAGTTTTCATTACATAAATGAAGATGCATAAACAATGAATATACACCTTCTTGAATATAAAAAAGAATACCCATAGGTGAGACATAAACGGGTTTCAAGTCTCGACTATTCTAGACATAGGTGAGACATAAGGGGTTTTGAATCTAGACTATTCCAAACATAGGCTACTTTTAACTTTCCTAAAATGTGAGAAAAAATAATTTTATCAAGTAGTCTATTCTAGGTTAGTTTATAATAAATTAAAAATCTTTATTCTTTTATAATCACTCTCCAATTTTGTGACAAACATATATATATAAGAGTAATAAAAAGGAATGGACAACTTTGAGGAAGTCATTCTCTTTTTTTCATCTTTCGGCTACGTCCTACTTTCTATCACAAAAGGAAATTATTGTCAACCATCATAACTTGCTAAAAAAAATAGTTGTGTCGAGAGACGCTCTACATCCATGTGGTTCCAATATAAAAAATGAAAAATGAAAAATTATATAAGACTCTTCACAAAAACACATATGTTGAATAATATGTGTTTTACCTATGGTGTCAACAAGGCTAAAGGTTAAAGTTTACAGGTTCCTTACCGACAAATAAATACAAGTTGAAGATGAAGATGATTAGGATACGTAACCTTTCCAATCAAAATTACAATATGGAATCTTTTTATAATTATCTTAAAGTGACAGAAAGTGACATAATGACTGGAGAACGAGATATGTACTTATCAGAAAAAGACTAGCGGTTGTCGTTTATGCTTATATTAATTCAAGAAATTAACTGAGTAGAAGCTCTTTTGTTTTTCAAAATTCAATTAATGTAATTTTGGGGGCTGCAAGGATTTGCTGCGTGCTCATCTTTTTAGATTCCGTCCCGCATGTATATTTGACGATTATAAGAAATGAGCGTAATGCCTATAATCCGACCGTAGTAGAATTTGCACGATTCTCAGCTCAAATAGATAGCAGTAAAGTCTTGTATGGATTGAGGAAAGAGAAACGGATTAACTCTGGGAATATTAATATCAATATGATGAATCGAAAGGGGAAATTACATGCTCTGCATGCAGTGATTGTTCCATGTCCTGCACAGGGTCATGTTAACGCTCTAATGAATTTGGCCCAGTTGCTGGCTGTAAGGGATGTTTTTGTTACTTTCGTCAATACTGACTGGATACACAAACGAATGGTGGAAGCTTCAAAAGACGCTAAATCCCATGTTTCCCGAGACGATCCGGAGTTGGAGCAGCAAGAACGGAGAATTCGATTTGTGTCTATTCCGGATGGTTTACCGCCCGAGCATGGTCGCAACTCCAACCTAGGCGAGTCAATGGATGCCCGGCAAAGGTTAGGTCCCGCTTTGGATGCCCTCCTAAGAACCACTGATGAGAAATCACCATCGTTTCCACCCATCACGTTCATCATCACAGACGCCTTCATGTCTTGCACGGAGCAAGTTGCAAACAATATGAAAGTGCCTAGGGTTATATTCTGGCCACTATGTGCTGCTTCCTCTGTTTCTCAATGCTACGCCAACTCCCTTGTTTCTAAGGGACATATTCCAGTAAATGGTATGTCTATACCGAATATGGATTTTTTTGAATGCTCCATGAACTTTCTTGTCTCCATTTCTCTAAATCCATTAAGGCTCAGATCAATATAAATATATTTTAGGTACATAATCTAATTATTTTCGGAAATGTTTAGATTTTGTCTTCGTTGTTGAATAAATCTTCCCTTATAAAGGAATCAATTAATTATATTGTGTTTGTAACTTCTTCAGTGAGTGAAGCAAAAAATCCAGAGAAACTCATCACTTGTCTTCCCGGCAACATCCCACCATTGAGGCCAACCGACCTGATATCCTTCTATCGTTCTCAGGATCCTTCCGACACTCTTTTCAAAGCTGCTCTCTATGAATCACAGAAGCAAAGCAAAGGGGATTACGTACTAGTCAACACGTTTGAGGAGCTCGAAGGGAGGGACGCCGTAACAGCGCTCTCGTTGAATGGCTGTCCTGCTCTGGCAGTAGGACCTCTTTTTCTTCCCAATTTTTTAGATGGAAGGGCTTCCGGCTACAGTCTGTGGGAAGAGGAGGAGAGCTGCCTTAAATGGCTTGATATGCAACAGGCGGCATCAGTTATATATGTTTCATTTGGGAGCGTCGCTGTGAAATCTGAGCAACAGCTGGAGCAGCTGGCGCTAGGGCTAGAGGGCAGCGGACAACCTTTCTTGTGGGTTCTCCGCTTGGGTATCGCTGAAGGGCAGGCTGCGGTGTTACCTGACGGCTTTGAAGCCCGAACAAAGGATCGGGCATTGTTTGTGAAGTGGGCGCCACAGTCCAAAGTCCTTGCCCATGCTTCAGTGGGGTTGTTCCTCACACATAGCGGATGGAACTCTACCTTGGAGAGCATGAGCATGGGAGTTCCCGTATTGGGATTCCCATATTTTGCCGATCAGTTTCTCAATTGCAGATTCGCCAAGGAGGTTTGGAAGATCGGCTTGGATTTTGAAGATGTGGATCTGGATGACCGCAAGGTGGTTATGAAAGAAGAGGTTGAGGATGTTGTGGGAAGAATGATGAGAACACCGGAAGGAAAGAAGATGAGAGACAACGTTCTGAGGATCAAGGAGTCGGCAAGGAAGGCAGTCCTCCCTGGAGGCTCTTCTTTTCTGAATTTAAATACTTTTGTTAAAGACATGACGATGAGGCTCCAAGGGTTCCAACCTAAAAATGAAACCATGTGACTCCGAGTTTAGAAGATGTCATTAGAAAAATTGGAGATTTTCAAAATTCGTCCTAAATCGTTTGATACATCGATTGCAGTAACTGGTCAGCATGTTTAGTTGAAAACGTAAGCTTGACTGAGCCGATAAGGAGCCGTCCAATATTAATGTAGCGTCCTGCAAACAGCCTTCTGCTGCCAACGCCCAAGTGTCTAGGGCAGTCGTCCAGCTAACCGGTCATCTAGCCACCCAACTACGGTAAGCTGCGGCTGTAGCAGGCTTCATGACAGTTGTCAGTCACTAAATATTATTTGTAGCAGGCTTGATTACAGTTGTCAGCCACTCAATATTGTTTGCCCAACTACACCGTCCAGCAACATGTTTGTAAATGTGTTCTAAATAGATCATGTCAGTAGACTTGTAGGTTTTTTATTTGCTTAATATAATAAAGACCAGCAACTCATGTTTTGTCTCTCTAAGTGTTCATTTGAGTTTTTTTTTTCCTATCTGCAAACTGGTATCAGTGTCTGGCTACTTGGTATTAGAGCTGGGTTGTAAAAGCGCAGAGGGTAGAGCTTGGTTGTAAAAGAGCAGAGGGTTGAGGGTTGTGGAGGTGCAAACTCTGCTTATAAAAAAGCATAATTAGTTTTTGGTAATATGTTTTATATTACCAAGTAAATGTTATATTACCAAATAGTGATGTAAATGTTGCGAGTAAATTATAAACCCTAATTTGGAAAAATAGTAAAACATTAAGATGACAAATCCTAAAATGACAGTTTGGCCTAATTTAAAATGAAAAACCCTAAAATCTTCGCCATAATGTTTCCAATTATGCACTTAAAATGACAGTTTGGCCCAATCTAAAATGGCAAACCCTAAAACCTTTGCCATAATGTTTCCAATTATGCGTATGGGACACGAAAGTTTTGTCCAACAGAAAAAATGTGCCCACGCTACATTACAACACAACATTGTAACATACCTGTAACCAC
Organism: Pseudotsuga menziesii; assembly: GCA_001517045.1. Classification (NCBI taxonomy): domain Eukaryota; kingdom Viridiplantae; phylum Streptophyta; class Pinopsida; order Pinales; family Pinaceae; genus Pseudotsuga; species Pseudotsuga menziesii. Next base: position 38,308 of record LPNX010583600.1, on the reverse strand, counting down.
ACGTAATTCACCCTTTGATACGTGGCTCTCCCGTCTACACGATTGATATTCATTCCTCACTATCCCATTCAAATCTTCTTATCCACAAAATTCTAAATAATTTCCAATTTTGATTGTTTGTAGTATTAGGCAGAGATTTCGTAGTATTCTGGATTTTTACTCGGCAGAGAATTAGAATCTTTAGAAGCTTTTGCGGTGGCTACTCCAAAGATCACAAACATTGAAATTTTACAACAATATGATTTTGAAGATAGGAGTTGAAGATAGGTGAAGTGGGTATTTGAAAAACTAAATGCTTTTTAAATTCTTATATATAATAAAATTCCCCAAAAAAAGTTAAACAATGACTAAACACTATAAAATATTTTTGCAAACAAATCTAATTTAGATATTAATTATGCTTTCACAAATTATCATCTTAATGTTAATGATAAATGTTATCTAATTAATTTTTATTTTAATTATAAATTTTATATAATAAAATTAAAATGATTTGTTATTATTAATTTATTTTATTTTAATTACCTCTATAGGCTTATATGTCTTAGAATTTTGGGGTGGACTACCATCTATGCTTTTTCATCTACCTACGAGAATGAGACAACTATACTGTCCACATTGATTCAATGGTGGTTGTCCAACATTAAACTAGAATGAGGCAAATGTGGTGTAGAGTTTGATTTTATGGGCATTGTCCAAAATTAATAATTAATAATTTCAAAAATATAAAAATAGCTTAATTAACATGTGATAAGTACAATTAGTAATAGTTGTAAAAAATAAAGTTAATCTTCAACTATTCAATTATTAGAACTCCATCTATTATTAGATCCAACTATTAGCTTAACTCCAATGATTCTAGAACTATTAGCTTAACTTCAACTCTATTCACAACTATTAGTTTAACTTCAATTCTGTTTAGAGTTATATCAGTTAATTATTAGCTTAACTATTAGATACAACTATTACTAACTATTAGATGTACAACTATTACCTTAACTCGAATGATTCTACAACTATTAGCTTAACTTCAGCTCTATTCACTTAAGACTTAGTCCAATTGCATTTGGCATCTAAGAGTCTAGCTAATGTGTAGTCATGTAACAATGGAACTCCTAATAAACTCATGGGCATCTAGCTAATATATCTACCCTATTACATGTTTAGGTTTTCGATAATTCATAATTAATAATTTTGTCCAAAATTATTAATTAATAATTTTAAAATTCATAATTTGGCGTCCCCTAAAATTCATAATTAATAATTTCAAAAAAATAAAAAATAGCTTAGTTAACATTTGATAAGTAGCACTTCATGATAGTTGGAAATGTCGATACACATATATATCTTAGAATTTTGGGGTGGACTACCATCTACGACAAGAATGAGACAAGCGTACTGTCCAGATTGATTCTATGGGTGTCATCCAAGATTAAATGAGAATGAGGCAAGTGTACTCTCGAGATTGATTTTATGGGCATGGTCCAAAATTAATAATTAATAATTTCAAAAAATAAAAAATAGTTTACTTAACATGTGATAAGTACACTTAGTAATAGTTGTAAAACATAAAATAATCTTCAACTATTCGATTATTAGATACATCCATTATTAGATACAACTATTAGCTTAACTCCAATGACAACTATTAGCTTAACTCCAATGATTCTAGAACTATTAGCTTAACTTCAACTCTATTCAGAGTTATTATCATATAACTATTAGATACAACTATTAGCTTAACTTCAACTCTAATCACTTGTAATGTCCCTAAAACCCAAAAATAAAAATAAAAATTTACATACGCTAACTAACTTCTAGATCTTAAGGACATCTTCATTTCTACTGCAGAATAAAAACATGTTTAAAGAAATGAACCTAAGTTCTATCTAGTGTTTTCCTTATGTGTTTTTCCTCAGTGATGATGATGTCTACATATTGTTGTTCTATACTTTGATGCGTTCATAAGATTACTTTCCCTATCTATCTTAGTTACTGATATTGTCGATACTTACTTTGTTTTCTGTCTTACTTTCATTTTACGTGTATTTAACTTGTTTATTACTCATTATGAAGAGATTGAATTACCTTTGTATGTCAATTGGGTGGACTCGCGGGATTCTGTCCCTTAAAGGTCTACTCAGAAAGGTAAGGTTCATATGCTACGAGGTTTACTTAGTTCGTCATGAACTAATACATGTTTTTATATTCTTTTGCAGGTGATTTCGCTGGTGAACTTAGTCTTGTGAACGTGGCAAAAACAACGTCCTAACATCTACAACAATTCTCACCTAAAAAAATCTATTCCTATTCTCAAAAGTTAAAAGAGGACAAAGGGTCCTACGCCTAGACTATACCTTATATTTATCATAAGAAGGGGTTATAAAATATATATGCAAGCATGTTTGTAACAAACGTGGGGATGAAGGTTTAAAACATTGTTTATAAAACTCATATGGTCAAACCTTAAAGTGGAGGAGTTTATGTTATGGCATATGTTATGCCATCGAAACTATGGATAAATCCTAGCAATTTGCAATAGTGGAGGGTTTGAGACTAAGGTGATGGGGTTTAATATGATGGTGAGAAGTGTGAAGGCACACTACGCAATTATGGGTTTTGATTTGCGTGGAGGTGGTGGTCAGGTTGGCGCATTGAATGCACCTTAGTTTTCATAGGTTGTATACCTTAAGCACTTCGTTAGGGTTTCAAAGTCATTATTTTGGTATTCGTTGTTGTTTGGAAGGAGGTTTCATGCTCCAGGTGGGATTTGTGCATCCATGCAGCGCAACCGGGCTACCTTGAGCTTGTTAGCAGGTATGCATGGTTCATATGGTTGCACCTTTGCGTTTTTGGTTTGGTTACAGTTGATTTGGCATACTTCTGATCCCATTTCATTTTTGTTGTGCAGGTGAGAAGAGCGTGGGTACTCTGTATTTTGGAAGGCAGATCTATTGGGTTGCCTGCACAACCAATCCCTGGTACACAACCAATCCCTGGTAAGCCTCGCAAATGGAAATGGGCCTACAGTTTGTTTCTTTAATTTAACAGTGTCATTGCTTTGCAATGGCACATGCGTTGCCAAGGCTTGATAAAGGATGTGAATGGTGAAAATATATGGTTTCAATGGATGTGTTTTGGTTTATGAGAAGGTAGCTCTGATTTTTTATATTTTGGTCATCTTTATGCAGGAAGTCGTAAGCTCATGGCCAAGGATTGGTGTTTGCAACGCAGCCTGTGTAGACGTAGTATAATTTTTAAGGGACAATTCATGTCTGTGTATGTAATTTGCTCGAAAAGAGCATAGCTCTGTTCCGTAGTTTATGTGTGGTGTTTTAATAAATTACGGTAGCCTATAAGGGTTTAGACGTTGCGTAAATAATACATCCTGTAATGTGTTGAGTATTTTTGTTTTGTACTTACAAGATTCGACCTTGGGTTCGTACTTACTTTGACTGTATTTAAAGGTGGTAATCCTTTGTTTGTTAATATGGTTGTATGTGGTGATTATCGTGGTTTAATTTCTTAGAAATCCACCAACGCAATGCGTTTGGGCCCTGGACTCTATTTAGTTTTAATAAATGGTTGGAAGCCAATCCTTTGCAATATTCGATTGCTGGGTAGTTTGAATAATTTTCATAAGGTTTTGATATTTAATAGAATGATTTGGAAGAAAACGTGGATAGGCTTTCGGCCTTCACATATTTGGTAATTTTGATAGTTGTTTTACAAATTTGGTTTACATCATTTATTATAATTTTCTGTTTTGTTTAATGGTAATAGATTTATGAGTAATTTATGTTTTGAAATGATGTGTTTGTTGGAAATATGCAATCTTCCAGCACTATGATTTATTTTTAGGGTTTTGAGTTCGTAAATTAAGGGATTCGATCTCTGATTTGATTTTTTATAAATATGTTTTGCAATTAGTTTGGTTTAATATGTGACCTAGGCTGTAACTTAGTTTGTAGGTTTTAAGTTTTAATATGCTAAATCTTAAGTTTGTAGGTTTTAAGTTTTAATATGGATATCTTAATTTTGTAGGTTTTACGTTTTAATATGGATATATTGAATCAAAAGGGGAAACATGCTATGCATGCAGTGATTGTACCAGGTCCTACATAGGGTCATCTTAATGCTCTCATTAATTTTCTTGAGCTTTTGGATATAAGGGATGTTTTTGTTACTTTCGTCGTTACCGACTGGATGCACACACGCATGCTGGAAGCTTCAAAAGATGCTAAATCTTATGTTTCCCGAAGCAATTCAGAGTTGGAGAAGAAAGAACATAAAATTCAATTTGTATCTATTCCGGATGGTTTACAGCCCAACCATGGTCGTACCTCCAACCTCGCTGCAACAATTAGGCCTCGCATTGGAGGACCTCCTTCAAACCGCTGAAGAGAAATCGCCATCCTTTCCACCAATCACGTTCATCGTCACTGACGCCTTCATGTCTTGTACGGAGCAAGTGTCAAGCAATATGAAAGTTCTGATGGTTATCTTCTCGCCTCTATGTGCTGCTTCATCTATTTCCCAATGCTACGCCGACTTTCTTCTTTCTCAGGGACATATTTCGGTCAATGGTACATCTCTACATTTCCTACTCCCTTTTCCTTTTGTCTCATAGGTATATTTGTGGTAATGGCATGTCTCTCCATTTTGACATAGACCCTAATTGCTAGGTACCTAATCTAAATATTTTTCAAGGAAATTAATTGTAAGATTATTTTATTGTTAATTTTATTTATATTTTAGTAAATTGTTAATTTTCAATTTGGTAGAAGCTTATTAAAATCTTAATATTTAAATGTTTATTGACATAATTAGTTATAAAAATTGTATAATTTGGGTACCATAAGATATTTAAAGGTAATCAATCTATATATGAGTTATAAATCACAATTTAAACACTTTCAAATTTAAATTTTACTCAAAAAAATTACACAAAACTACTTTTGAAATTTGTTTGTTTTATTTATATTTTAATAAATCATAAATTTAAAATGATACGAAGTTTGTATTATATATTAGTTGTTGAATAATAATTAATTACTTCTTGAATTTATTTTTTCATTTCTATTAAAAATTTGAATATTAAAAATATTGCAGATATTTTCTTTTAATAAATACTAATTAATAGTATTATCTTTTAATATTCATCACTACATTAGGTATGGCTGTGCTATTTAATAAATAAATAAATATCTAAAATTAATAATTAATAATAAATAAAATCAAACTATCTTCTTTCATAGCTGCAATTGAATGGCTATACTACTATATAACATATGAATGGTTATATAGCATATAACATATCGCAATTATCTTATTTCTACATTTATTAAATGCAGATATGAATAAAGTATAGGGAAACACAAGCCTCATTTTATAAACATAAAGTTTAAAACTTATTTATAATGTTTTAATTTATTATTAAGTTATTTTATTAACTAAAGTTTAATATAGATTTATAATCTTTCATTTTATTGTGTCTTTGACCGGAGGCATTTATAAATGGGTTCACAACTATTAGTTTAACCGAAGGCATTTATAAATGGGTTCACAACTATTAGTTTTTCTTCGCAACTATTTGTTTGTCCCAACGAAACTGAAATTTTTGAAAAAACCTAATGTTTAGCTTTGTAGAGTTAAAAAATGAATTAAATTCTTTAATTTTTAAAACTTTTGATTGGTCGCTTGTTGGGTAACGTAGGATTTGGATTGCAGCCCTTAGGCTTCGGTGATGGAGGTGACGGAAGCAGGTTTTAATAAAAAGGTACACGTGTCGATTGCATGTACCCATCCGTTGGATGCATGGATTAGTATTCATTACAGCCTATAGGCCTGTGGGCGACGTGGTGGTTAGGCTAGCAGCTAGTTCTCTATGACCTTGGATAATTTTCCTGGTTGGACAAAGCATCCTCCCTGCCCGGTCTGAGCAACGCTGCCCACGACACACTTCAAGTCACGAGCATGTCAACTGCCACGTGACCATTGAAACGAAATGGTGGGCCATTCTATGCCCAAGTCTGTCAATGAGGGAGTGCCACGACGATGATGTACTTATTATTACCATCTCTCATGTTTCTCGCACACAATCTTCATTTTCTTCTTCTATTCCACTGGCTTCGTTGTTTGGTTGCTTAGTTTTCAACTATAGACTTAGAAGGACGAGGAAAACTAGTTGCTTTCTTTCTCTTTACATGCAAACTAAGAAGAGGGAACGAAGGCCAGTGAGTGAAGTAGTCATTCACTTCATTTACTGGCACAATGGAAGAAGCTGCACGGTTCCCACAAGCGACTTTAGGCGTCCAGTTTGGCCTTGCATCGTCCAGAGAAATTGTAAGTTGACGCACGAAATAGAGAAGAATAATGGGAAATCAGGTCCTTGTTTAATGAATGACACGATTTTCTCCCTTGGCTTAGTCCTCAAATGGATAAAGTGCTTTTACAGTTGTTGTTTTCCAATTGTTTTCTGAATTTTCCGTAATATTCATTTCGTATTTCTTTCATTGTCTAGGATACCCTATTCATGTTCAAAGTTTTCTTTTCAACACATTAGGTCCAAGTATCATGTTCTAGTCTAGTGTACTTTTAGTTTTTTCGGTGGACTTCTAAGTGGATTTTACTGTGTTGGGACCTCTGTCAATCGGGACGTTGAGGTTCAAATGTTTTCCTTTATAACAGCTATTATGGGTAATCTAAGCTGCATAATTGATTTCATATAAGAAGCTTGAAGCAATAAATTCGAGTGATAGATGTATAACTATAGCAACTAAGCATATTAACTAGTGAATTGAGCAAAGGGAGTGATGACGATGTAGACTATAGGAAAGCAACCGTAAGAAAATATATGAGTTTGGTTGTATAAATGCATGGTAATGGTTTTTTGAATGAGAGGAAGTTTAGAATTAAAATATTATTAGCCAATATACATAAGCATGTCATTAGAAAATATACAGGGCATGGAGCTTTCCTATTGCTTCATTATGCAAACCTTACGGAATACCAAATATCAGATGTGAAAAGGGTGATCCTCTATTTTACCTATGCAATATATCTATTGATTCTATAGCTAAATATTATTTAAACGACTTGATCTTTAATGGTTAATGGATCATGTATGTTAGGAGGCTTAACTTTGACACTCAAAAGAACATATGACTCCAAAAAAAACCCTTATAGCAGAGTTAGCGAGCAATGCAGCCCAAGTTAGACCTATCTCCTTTGACCTGTAAGAGAAACCCTTATAGAAGAGTTAGCGAGCAATGCAGCCCAAGTTAGACCTATCTCCTTTGACCTGTAAGAGGATGGATTTTGACTTTTCTGCCCCACAATGGATTCTGACTTTTACCTGCACATCAATGAATGTATAAAATAAAATTATGAAAATAAATGTTTTATGTTAACTAAACGGATAGGAGTTAGTTTCGGGCTGAATTATCCCTCTTCAAAAACAACATTGTTTAAGTTAAATTGGTTTTCCATAGGAAAACAACACTTTAGTCACTATTGAAGTTTACTCTATAAACTAGTTTAAAATGGACCTTGAGATTACCTACTGGATGGTTGGAGAAGCCTAGTTTAAAATGGACCTTGAGCTTACCTACTGGATGGTTGGAGAAGCCTAGTTTAAAATGGACCTTGAGATTTCTAGCTTGATGCTTGGAGAAGCCACCTTGTGCTTACCTGTTGGATGGTTGGAGAAGCCCAACTGTAATTTGTACTGTGTAAATTAGTTTAAAATGGGCCTTGAGCTTACCTGCTCGATGCTTGGAGAAGCTCGGCTATAATTTGTTGGAGGAAGAAACGGAAGGCCTATTCTAGTGAATTTGGGAATAAAATGTTAAAACCTAAAAAATATTTAAGAATTGGCTTATTATCCCCACCATTCAAACTTACAAACTTATGACCAGTGTGTATGTGTTTAAATTTATTTTTAGTGTGTATGTGCTTAAGTAACGGTAGATAACTCTAATGACAAAATGATTTTAACCATTTTTTTTTCAAATGTACCACCTTGTTGAGGATTATGATGGTCTGTGAACTCCACATGGCCCTGTAGTAAACCAAAAGCATTGTAGATTATTACCTATGTGGCCTTATCGGTTGAGTTAGACAGGTCTTCTTATCAGGCTGTCATAAATTGAATTGAAGGATCCTATGGTGGATGATCAATTCCTAATGCAATTTGAATTTCCTCCTTCCCTCCTTACCCTTCGTGCTTGTCCTGATTTGCTTGAGGAAACCCCTCATCTTCCTTGCTTTTCCTTGGAAGGGTTCTTTTTGCTTATGTAACTAACCTCTCATCTTCTTTGTTTTTCATTGGAAGGGTTCTTTCTGCATATAGAACTCAGAGACCACGTAGACAAATCAAGCGAACTAGGAAATGCATTAACTCAAATTTCAATTTTTGCAAATAACTTGCCCAAAAGACAAAATGACGGTGGGTCACGCATCCCCTTCCTCCCCTAAGTACTATGTCATCTCCATCTAAATCGGGAAACAAACAAATCCGTTTCACTGCTCAACTTGTTTAACATGGAAAATGCGAGAGATTAGATCCCTATGCACAACATTTTTAAAAAGAAAAATTTCTCGATTCGCCTATTGTAAGTAGTCCATCCAGGCCTAGTCAACCTGTTGAATCCATGGAAATTTGTCCTTGAACCTTACTTAAATACTGGAACGACTCCTTGATTGAAAGGAATGTTTCCAAATATCCTGAAAGAAAGGGACTGGGTCGAACATCCCACCTATATCCATCGTAGAAGCCTGAATGAGTTTGAAGTTCAGAATAAATTGTGCTCCTGCGATCCTACCCACAGAGCGGTTGAGCTGCAAAAAGTGTTCCCATTACTATCGTTCTTGCAATTTGTAATGTCATGAATTACTCATACTTCTTATACACAGAGGAAAGGAGGCGTGACCAATATATTGGCATCAACGTTATAATGAACGTGAACATAGATATGCACATACTGCAAACGCACAGCTTGAAATGGTGGAAAAGAGTTGATTAGCCCAAGAAATTGTTGAAAGCACGGTTTAAGAAGCCACTTTTTTTAAAATGTGGTTCACCATTTGTTAGAGGGCTACTCCACGGAAAATTCCAATACCTGATATTCAAACTNATTTATTACAAAGGGCTCCACAAGAGCATCATGTCACTTACAAGAGTAGAACCTGGGTGGGGAGGGTAACATTCATTCCTCCCAACCACCCAAGCTACAGAAGCCACTTGCAATCTATGCAAATCTGTATATGGCACGTATCTTCGTGGGCTTACTCTATAGGAAAGCGTCTTACATGTTTGTTCCACACCTGGTGAAGCCACTGTATTCGGATTTGTACCTTATGAAAATCGTTAAAACAACCATATAAACATATCGTTCTAGGTGGCGAAGGCCAAAACATAAAGAGTAGAATCAAACTTCAAGCACGTTGAATCAACATGTAGATCATATACACTTTTAAAGATTAAAACAAAATCGAAAATAAGAAATAAAACATTTATATGGAAAAAAAATTTAGGTTAAGCAATATGTCTGATGTAAAGAAGAAATTATAGGCCACTTATTAATTTTCTTCCCTTCCTCAATGCAGTCGAAACTGGAATGTATTCTTTGACAGGGATAATAGAATTTTTTCTAAAATAATAATAAAATTCTCCACAACTCTAAAAGAAAAAATTGAGAAAAGAGAAAAAGACAACTCAACAAAATTCTCACTTAATTAACTATGGACAGATGTTCAAACGTGGACGACGCCGGTCTTCTTCAGTAAAATAATTACATTAATAAAAATTCAATGTTTTTTCTTTATATAAAAAATGTATCCAATTGATTCTTGTTTTTATATAAAAAATGTATCCAATGATTGTTGATTCTTGTTTTTATATAGGAAATTTATTTATTTTTTAAATATAATAGTATACAATTTGTAGAGCTTTCATCTTTTCTGCACATCCATTAACAGACCATTAGACTAGATATCGGTATGTCTCATCTTCAACGTGTATGGCATTTTCATCTGGTGTGTAACCGTAAATGTCTGTTCAAGTTCCATATTTCATATTATTTCTAAGTGGAGGTGCTTTTGTGGTTTCCCAATGTAACAGTCACATAACCAAACATGTTGGCCTCAGTTCTAGAACTTGCCAAATCAGCTCAGCAGGGACCGCGCTACCATGTAGCACTTGTTGGCATTGGTAACTGATATACTAATAATAATAACAAGGCTAAGCTTCTCATCAAGGCTAAGCTTCTCATCAATTTATATTGACTTGATATAGCTTGACGGTTGTGATCTTGGTGAATTTATATGGATGAGACAACTTGAAGGGGTGATCTGGGTGGCCTCACAGCGATCTACAAATGACTAAGAAAAGATTACAAGTCATGTCCTCATGCTTCCATTCCATTTAATGCCAACGACTTCACATTATTTCCATTTAGTGCTAATAATTTCATTTTGTATAATAATTTACTCAGCTTGTCAATCCATTTAATGTCAATACCTTTACCATATTTTATCTACATAATAATTTGTTCATTCATCCTATTTAAGTTATCATATATAATATTCTTTGGTTAAACAACATGCCCTAGGCTAATAGTGGTGCATCATTTTTATCCATTTTGTTAAATTAATTTGCTAGGTTTATTAGCTTTTCTTTCTAACCATTTTTTTAATCCTATTTAAATTATCATATATGATATTCTTTAGTTAAACAAAGTTCCGTAGGTAAGGCATGCTAATAGTGGTGTATCATTTTTATCCATTTTGTTAAATCAATTTGCTAGATTTATTAGCTTTTCTTTTTAACTGTTTTTTAATGTATATTTTAGTGTGTTTTTTATTTAACTATATTGGTTTTAAGCATGAATGAATCCAAAATAATTCCATGCTAGTTACAATCTTTCAAATTATCTAGTATTAGTGTATTTTAGTGTATTTTTACTTGGGACTAATTAATAAGCATTGATGTAATTTAAAATGAAATTTTAAATATTTACTTTATTTCAAAATGTAGAAGAAAGTTTTTTAAGAAGTATTTTTTAAAACATGAAAATATTAACAATGACTTGTAAATAAAGTATTTTTATAAACCATTTATAGATGTAAGAGAACACCACTCCTACTTATTGGTTCTCCATTCATATAGTGGCATATATCCCCTAGATTAGAAGCATATTTATTAGGTTTAATTAAATAAAATACAAATTTAATCCAATGAGGATTCACTAAGGATGAATTATGTTGATTGAAAATCTCTTAACTATAAATCAAATTCGAATTAAGCATATTAATACAAAATCCAATAAAAACAAGAGCCACTAGGTGGCAATGTCCTGAGCCATTATAAATTAGATTTTTGAAATTTACAAAATAGACAAATGAGTCATGAATTAATTGGACTATTCTTAGTTGATAATGTGACTGAGTAATAGAAAAGAGTGCAAAGAGAAATTGTTAGTTATAATTATTAAGCAACAATGGCTAGTTAAGCTTGTAGTATGACCCTCTTGCATAACCAGAAAAGAGTGCAAATAGAAATTGTTAGTTATCATTATTAAGCAACAATGGCTAGTTAAACTTGTAGTATGACCCTCTTGCATAACCACGAGAGTGACAACCAAGCTTGTGGGGAAGAACTTTTGTTAGTCTAAAACCCTTGTTACTAACATAAAAAATGCTTAGTTGTTTGTATCTTCTTTCTTGTCTATGGTGGCTCCCAATATCAAAATTGTGAGTGACCGAATAAAGACAAATTAATAAAGGAAAAAACTATAAGATATTATACTCAGAAAATAAAATGTATATTCATCATCTTTAGAGATTTACATATAACCTTAATCCATGTGTATCATTGATGCAACTTTAAACTAGTATAAATGACACATAAATTAAAATAAAACATTAAGTATTTATAAATGTAAGAATAGTTTTAATTGTAGAGCCTTTGTATGTGTAAGACTTGAAATTCATTTACAATTTTATGATAAAAAATATCTCATTCATCTGGACATATATTTATTATAGTTAATCATATCAATTAAACAAATCTAAACATTCTCACACACACACACACATATATGTTCACATTCATATAAACAAACACATATATATTACTATAAAAGTAAACATACATATTTTGCAATGTGTACATTCAAACATTTTTTAGAATAAAAACATCTTGAATGCTAAAGTTCAAGTAATAATAATTAATACAATTTTATCCAAAAAAAGATGACATAACATAGAAGTCATCAAGAGCAAATCTCTTTACTATCTTCCTCCAAATAAAAATTTGTTTAAAATTAATAATAGAAAGAAGATTCATAAAAAGAGGGTGGGAAGCAAGAATAGAGCGAAAGAAGAGACCTCCTACTCACATAAGATGTCCTAGTTAAACACTGTCCCTTTCTACTATCATGGTAATGTGAAAGCTTAAGGAAGGAAATACAAATCAATATTAGTATTAATAACAATTTAGTTCAAAAGAAGAATTCAAATGAAAAGAAAATTAATTGATAATAACATGCAATTATAGTAATAAATTTGATTTTAGAATGCTATAAATTTTATAAATAACACTTTTTAAGTTTAGTGTATATATTTTTAATTTTTTTAAATAAGCTAATAATTAGAAAAATTCAAATTTTATTTGATGAAAATTGTTTATATAGTTTTATATTTAAAAGATTTATTTTATTTGAAAAATACATTGTTAAAATTTGGAAAAAAAATTGTACAATATTATTGTGAAAAAGCTAGAGAAAACAATTATAAGTTTTTCAATTTTTTTTCAAGATTATAGTTTTATTTCAAGAGATTTGAAATTTTTTTTTTTTTAAATTTAAGATTCAAAAATTTTATAAAATAAATACAAAATTTAATTTTTTTTAATTTTATGTTTATTTTGGAAAAAAATATATATAAATAAAAATAAGTTAAATTTTATTAATTTACAATCATAAAAATAGGAATTACTAAATTTGCATTGAAATTATATTTTTAAATTTGATGTGATGAAATACTTATTTTCATTTTGAATATACAACAATAACAACTAGTCATCCAAAATTATTAATATATACAATTTTATTAACATATTAATTTTTAAATTTAAAAAAAAAATTATTAGTTTTATATTACTCACAAATAAAAATATTAAATTAATAATGTAAACATATAACTATAATTTAAAATCCATTAATTTTAATTAAATAATAAAAAAACAAAAAATAAATAAATTAATAATAATAAATAATTTAAACTAATAATTAAATAATAATAAAAACAAAGAAAATAACTAATAAATTAATAATAATAAATAATTTAAACTAATTAAGATGCTTAAAATAAATTATATATACAATTTAATTAAATTTTTTTATTTTAAATAAAAATATAGTTTAAAAAAAATTATACATGAATAATTATTATTTTAAATTATATAATTATAAAATAATCTGTATCTTTTATTTTCATAATCTATCTACTACTTTTATTTTTTAACTTATATTATTAAAATTCTTTATTTTAATATATTATTTATATCTTTAAAATAGTTGAATAAAATAGTTTTTGTTCTCTTGGAAAAGTCAATTCAACATTTCTCATACTATACAAAAAAGAAAATTAGTATTATTAAACAAATTAGAAATTCTCATAATTTTTATACTATACATTCAAAATGGAATGAAGAATTAAAATATCTTAAAATGGTATATATATGCTATATTGAGTCTCGATAGCACCACACTTGTGACACTATAATTCTTCATAACTTGCTAACTCACATGAAAAAAAAAAAGAAGTAGGAAAATTTCTAAAGGTTAAATATACCAAAGTTGGTCTCTTAAATGAAAATCCTACTTTATTAGTTTTTTTGTGTTTGAGAGTCAAACTCCTTAATTTTCATTTAGAGTTGAGGAATACTTATTTTCCCAACTTAATGGATTTCCTCATGCATATTATTATAATTGAAAACCCATAAGAGAGGATATGAGAAATTGACAAACCAATCCTCTACAACTTTTTTAATTTGAAAGGTTTGACACAAGCTATTTCCAATTGTAAAATCAATTCTACATGCTCTTGCTATAACATGTAGTTGCTCTTGTTATTAAGTTATTATGTTAAGGTTTATATTTTAACGTTTCAATTCTTTAAGTTATCAAATCTTTTATCCTCATAATATTGATTATTATAAAAAATATTGTTTTTCAATATTTTTGAAAGTACTGTTATAGGAATTAGAACGTAATTTGCTTTTGATTATTGTAAAGTGTATTGTCCACATTGATTTTATGGGTATCTTCAAAAATTAATAATTATTAATTTCAAAAAATTAAAAATGAATAACTTAACTTTAATTCCATTATTAGATACCACTATTACATTAATTCCAATGATTTTACAACTATTACCTTAACTTCAACTCTAATGATGGTTATATTGGATAACTCTTAGTTAACTATTAGATACAACTATTAACTTAATTTTAATGATTTTACAACTATTACATTAACTTCAACTTTAATAATACATTTGACATCTTGGAGTCTAGATGATAAGCAATCCAAGTAGAACTCTATTATCAACAATTATCAATGTATCAAATATATTAAATAGCTATCAGATCCACTATTATCAATTTGTCGAATATATTATTTTCTGCATTTTCAACATAATCCCATTAATATCGTTGTTACTAATTAGTGTAAATGCAACCAATCATGAAAATGAAAGATAAAACTTCCATTCATATTTTTTAAACATTGTTCCTGTAACTCCTGAATTGAATTCTTTCATTCAGTCATGTTAGCTTTCCATGAAAACATAAGCATGTTAGCTTTACATGAAAACATAAGCACTGTACTTGTGTTTGTAACTTCTTCGGTAAGTGAAGCCGAAAATCCAGAGAAGCTCATCATTTGTCTCCCTGGCAACCTACCACCATTGAGGCCGACAGATTTGTTACCCATCGGGCAGTCTTTTCAACGCTTTTCTCTATGAATCGCAGAAGCAAGGTAAAGGCGACTACGTATTAGTGAACACGTTCGAGGAGCTCGAAGAGAAGGAAGCAATAACAGCACTCTCTTTGAATGGCTGTCCTGCTCTGGCAATAGGACCACTTTTTCTTCCTAATATTTTAGATGGGAGGCCTTCGGGCTGCAGTCTCTGGGAGGAGGAGGAGAGCTGCCTGACATGGCTGGATATGCAACAACCGTTATCAGTTATATATGTTTCATTTGGAAGCATCGCCGTGAAATCAGAGCAACAGCTGGAGCAGCTCTCGGGCAATGATGAGAATGTTCTGAAGAAAATGATAAGAACGCCGAAAGGAAAGAAGACGAGAGACAACGTTCTGAGGCTCAAGGAGTCGGCCAGGAAGGCAGTCCTCCCGGGAGGATCTTCTTTTCTGAACTTAAATACCTTCGTTAAATACATGACGATGAGCAAAGGGAAAGCAACTATGTGACTTGGATTTCAGAAGATGAGATCATGAAAACGCTTCGAGAATTGAGAATAAGCGATTGAACATTCTTAAAATTGGATACTGCATCACGTCCAGGAAGTGGCTTTCGAAGGGATAATTACTATATGAAAAAAGTATTCTTGGATTTTTTAACATATTGATTATCTTCATATTTTCAATTTCATTTTGTGATAAAAGAAGAATATCACAGGGAAACAAAACTCAATGCACACCAAAAATAACAATACAAACTCAACGCACACCAAAAGATAACAATACAGGTTTTATGACCTTGGAATATTCATTTTTTTAAATTCAATTAAATTTCTATTCTTAAAATATTCTAACTAAATATTAATTTTTCACAATTTTAAGAAATAAAAAATTTAAATTATTGAAAGCACCTCATAAAAATAATCCACAAAGTCCAAAACTAATTGCAAGCTTGAAGGATTACAAAATTGAAGACTAATGAAATACATGTTTGTTTAGAATGCAATAATTGTTCATTGCGTCGAGAGGCCTCATAAACAACCCATAGTTTTATTGTACATGGTTTAGGAGGGCCTTGCAAATGGTTTTAAGACCATGTGCAAGGCCTCCTAAACAACCCATGGTTGTAGGAGGGCCTTGCATATGGTTTTAAAACCATGTATGAGGAAATGTTGTAATGTTAGTTCATAACAAAATAAAAAATAATAAAAAATATTATATGTGGGCCATAAATAATATTAAATATTAATAATAAAATATTATATGTGGACCTTAAATAAAAATATGTGTCTTTTGGTTTGAATCAAATCAATGGATACCTACAAAGAGATTTGATCCCTCTGGGCGCTTGATAGAGCTTAGCATTTGGATCTACGCTGGTTTTTATTAATAAATAAAAAATAATAATTATAGGAAAAAATAAATGTTGTAATCTTCCTACCAAACAAAACAATAAAAAAGTAAAAATTTAATTATCCGTAAAAAATTATGGGTGAGGAAAAAAACACAATATGGTGGAGATGTTGTAATGTTTTTACTTAACAAAATAATAAAAAATGTTGGCCTTGCACATGGTTTGTGCATGGATTTAAAACCATGTGCACATGGTTTGCGCATGGTTTTAAACCATGGTTTATGGTTTTAAAACCATGTGCAAGGCATTTTACACAACCCATCGTTTTATTGTACATGGTTTAGGAGGGCCTTGCAGTGCAAGGCCTCCTAAACAACCCATGGTTGTAGGAGGGCCTTGCATATGGTTTTAAAACCATGTATGAGGAAATGTTGTAAT
This sequence comes from Pseudotsuga menziesii, assembly GCA_001517045.1. Classification (NCBI taxonomy): domain Eukaryota; kingdom Viridiplantae; phylum Streptophyta; class Pinopsida; order Pinales; family Pinaceae; genus Pseudotsuga; species Pseudotsuga menziesii. The sequence continues at coordinate 21,530 of LPNX010583600.1, read as the reverse complement.
GTTAATTCATAACAAAATAAAAAATAATAAAAAATATTATATGTGGGCCATAAATAATATTTAATATTAATAATAAAATATTATATCTCGACCTTAAATAAAAATATGTGTATTTTGGTTTGGATCAAATCAATGGATACCTACAAAGAGATTTGATCCCTCTCTGCGCTTGATAGAGCCTAGGATTTGGATCTACGCTGGTTATAAGCTCACAGGTGTTGAATAAAGAATAATACTAGATGGCATTTGAATTTAAGTTTGGAGAACTTCATCATTTTTACAATTTTTACAATTGTTCAAATTTCATTGAATAATTGGTCATAATAATAAGTTTTCACTAAGGAGCTTCATTTTGTATATATGTGTAAGAAAATCATTTGGTTGAATAGAACATTTATCACATTTCTTAATTTTCTTATAAGTGAAATTAAATTAATTGTGTGATGCATTTTTAAAAAATCTGTTTGGTTAAAACTCTTTATGACAACATTATGGAGTTTTATTATGATAGCTTGCGAAAAAAAACTAAATAATAGTAACCTACAATTTTTTACAAATATTTTATTAAAGGGATTTTTGAATAATGTAACTTTAACATACATAATTATCTCACTTTTATATTGAGAATAGCAATTTTTCTTTTCCAAAGATATTGTGCCACAAAGATATAGACCCATCCAAGTGACAAAACATTGAATCTCCATGCAACCAGATTACATTTCCATGGAATTACAGAAAAAGAAGTGCCGGCTCATGTGAAAGAGATGAGCACCAGTTTGTAGAAAAGGAAGAGAACATATGTATTGAGTTGTTGTATACTCAAATCTTGAAAAAGAAAATGTGAATACCAATATTAGTTAATGAAAAATCGTGAAGGAAACATCTCCTGTGTTGCCTATATGAGTATATTATTATTAACATCTATTACTCACTAGGTAGAGATCATGTGTAATTTCATCCAAGGATTTATTTGGCTTTTTGGGTAGGAATTGAAAAGACATAGAAAAGAATGCAAAAGAACATGTTAATATGATATGTAACCAATGGGGTTATGTTTACAATAACATTAATATTTAAGTTAGAAAGAGAGCAATAATATTATTAGTATTTGGAAATCTACTCACAAGAAATTTTAGTGCTTATCTGATATGTTTAAGCTCATCCAAAGCTATACTTACATACTGCATTATCTCCATATTTTTAAGTTAAAAAACCACAAATAGAAAAAATGAACCACACTTAACTAGCATGGCATCAAGTACAAGCATGAAAAACAAGACGAAATGATAGCTGATCAACCTCTTCTATTACTTCATAGCACCAATACTCTAGTTGATCCCACCCTTCTTTAACATATTCCCCATTGCTTAATGAGAAGCACTCGCATCCTAGGAGAAGACTACAATAAACACAATACAAAAGAAAATATTTAAATTCCAATGCTAAGAAATTTCCAGAAACATATATGATGTTGATTTACCCGTTGAAAAAGATGTACATTTATGAATGAAAATATAAGTCAAGACCTTACGCACCAAAAAGGAAGGCACCTACAAGAGAATTTATAACTCATACATTATAAGAAGTTGCATAATGAACTCTAATTGGTATTTAGAACACAAAACACTCAATAAAATACTAAGAAATGATTTATTCATTTTGAAAACACCAAGCCTTTTGCTTACATAATTAGCATACAATGTTTTCAGAAAATTGCTCAGGCTCTTTACAATGCTTTTACAATGACCGATCAAAGTTTGCTCTATTGCTTCATTTGCATAAGATCGAGAAAACTCTCTAACCAAACTTGTTATTGGTGCCTAAATAAAAAACTAGAGGGACATTACTTTTTAACTAAATGTTATAACATAATCAATAGACAATAGTTAATAGAGTAGTTTCTAACATCTCAAATTAAACCTAAGGATTAATGGCCACTACCATCTCAAACTTTATCGAAGGAGTATACTACCAAAAACTAGATGTCAATACTTTCTTCTCCGTGAGATAGTAGTGAGAAGGGAAAATAAGAAAAAAAAAATATATATATATATATATATATATAATAATGAAGAAAAAAAGATAACTTAAAGTATTAGCATCCAAACTTTATCCTTGTTTTTTCTCATTAATTAGCTGTATTAATAGAATTGCAGTCACTTCACTTCCTACATTTTTAGGTGGGAAAATTTTCTAGCTAAGACATATATAATTCTAGATACCTTATGGAAACGCACATGTATAATTCCAGATACCTTATGGAAACGCAAGCCAAACAAAGGTAATAAGCGTTCCTTGAGATTATCACGAATCCTTCCATAGATCTTTTCTACATAAGCACTGAGTTCTTTCTTGAAGAGAAAAGCATGATACTTCGGCTCTATCTGTCGAAAAGCATCTAACCCACCAATCCTCTCACCGTTACTAAATGAAAGGCCTATGGCTGATGGGGATGTTCCAAAACCATATTAAAATCAAGCATAAGTAGACGTTATGCAATCTAATGACTATAAGTATATTGACTCATAACATGGTGTTTTGATTAAAAAGAATTCTCCATACTTGATCCATCCTCCCAAATAAAGTTCCCAAAGATGATCTGTGGCCCTGAGGAGGCATGCCAGCTGCACCACTTTCTTTCAGCGTACATTGTAGAAGAAACAACAAAGTGGATGTATTTGATAACCAATAAGCCAAAACATCATTTCTTTCCCGAGTCTTCATAGTACACAAACATTTAAGTTAGATCAAAACATATTTGGTAGCATCCTTACATAGATATCTGGAAACACTTATAAACCCAATTTGCTGAATGAATATTTAATTGGTAGAAACAAGGAAAAAATTAAAAGGGTTGTCGAAACAGTGATATCACAATTTTCACATTAAAGACTACATTATCTGGAAGGAAATATGCTGGTAAAATTAATAAGTGAAGGAAGGAAGTCTTCTTGTATAATCTAGAGTGCACTATAAAAAATTAACTTCATAAGTAGAGAACATGCTCAACAACAAAATCGTGAATACCTATGTGGTTGAGCCAATTGTTTGAATAATACGATCAAATACATTTGTTCTCTCATCTTCGAATGATTTCCAATGGAGAAGTAATTTCTAAATAATACATACAGCAACAGGACTTCCCCCACTGAAGCCAACATCTTGCATGATATGTTGTATCAATGCATCTTGATATTCCTGAAATTAACATAGTAAAATGAATTAAAGTCAATTAAAGTGAGCATACCTATTGCCATCTAAGAAAATCCAAATGATTCCTTTAAAAAAAGACAAAATACCTGAATAACTGTTGCCATGGATCGCCCTGAAAGACCTGTGACCTTTTTCCATCGACATTCTATGTCCCCACGAATATCCAGCTAGAACAAGAACAAAAACCAAAACCAAGCATGATCAATCCAACACCACAACAGAAATATGATTAATGGATCCAATTACACAACGAATGTATAACTACTTGTATTCAGTCTTATCTACTACGCAGTTCATCGATTGACCCCGCATCAACTGTGATCACTTAAAGGGATCATCTTCGTCCTTGAGTATAGTATTAGGTTTCTACCACCTTGCATCCCATGCAAAGAAATCATGGATTCCAAGTGCATGCAAATATCCATGGTTTTGATGCATGCGAATGGCCTTGAGTGTCATTGCAGAGTTAGCTCGAAGTCGAAGGTGCACCAGACTTCAAAGATGTCTGGCAGAGCATTTGTTAGAACTGGGATGCCACAGTTGTTAGAACCATAGAAGTAAACAAATAGTATAACAATAAGAGGGATAAGTACAAAAACATTAAAAATATTGGTAAAAAGTTTTAAAAACCATATAATAAAAATCTGCAATTACAATTCCATGAAAATCAAAACATAAACTAAAACGTAATTTCGTGCTTGCAAGGAATAAAAATAATGCTAGATTTTGTTTTAATATTATTTTATACATTATTTATAAGAAAATACACCTTTGAATCCCCGATATATCTTTTCTCACTATTATCCACAATTCCTACAATGTAGTTTATAGAAATGCTTCGATAGCTATTTGACTTCTATGACTTCTATGTAGTTTCAATAGTTTTGCATGAGAAACCCATAAATTCTTAGTTAGACCAATCTTTAATTGAGTGAAAAATAATAAATTTGAAATAAATTCTTCTATAACATTAAAAAGCCACATCACGATCATTTTCATTTCTGCTTGAACATGATACTATGATCCAATATGTTTCTGCTAGAAAACTAACATGTGTCCAAATGATGTCTTTATTTGGAGGTGTTTTTATTTAATTTGCTAAGTCTAATTAATAAAGGGATGAGATTAGTGAATTCATTTTAAGATTCATGATTTCACTTGTTACAATTATTACTGTTCCTATTACTATGGCTAAACCTCTTTCCCTCTCTTTTGTGTATGCACCACATCATGATAAATGGATAATGTGTATATTTATGTTATTTTATTTCATTCTGAAATGCATCAACTACATTAAAATTTTATAGGTAGAAAACCTAAAATAAAAATATAGAGTATAAATAAAAGGCCACTCAATAATCTATATTTTGTGTCGAGTCCCAAATTATATCGAATAAAATTTCAAAAACAAAAAAAAAAAAGTTACTAAGTGTTAGAATAAGAAAGTTGGTGGTTGAAAAGATAACAATGGAATACCCAAGAACACATGTATTCTATAAGTATGTGTATGCATGGTCAAGAAGACAAGTAATTTTTAGGAAAACACGCCTGGACCCAAAAAAAACTCAATCATTCCTTTCCATGTTCAATATTGCGTTGATCCACTCCAACCCACTACGTATGCTTCTTACTAGTCTGCAAGTCATGAACCTAAAAAAAAGCTCATGAGCCTAACACCTTATCACCATATGAACATGTTTAAGTTGATAATGGACTTGGGTCACTAAGACATCCACCATAATATTTTAGAAACACAAGAGATGCCTTACTTCTTTCATTTTCTACATTGCTCGGATCATTATATCTTCACCTATTTAGCTATGGTTCAATGGTTTTTTTTATAGTGTAGATTTTTTTTCATATAATTTAATTTATTTCATTTTCAACAAAATGTAGCTTATATATAATTTAATAATTGCTCACCTTTTATCTTTATTGGTTCTGTAATTAAATTCATATTATCAAATACACTCCTAGCTAAAATTAAATTTGAGTGACTTTGTATGGGTTTTTGACCTATGAAAAAACAGTTCAATACGATATCCAAGAACACATATATTCTACAAATATGTATATGCATAGTCAAAAACACAAATAATTTTTAAGAAAGCACACTTACACACAAAAAATCTCAATAATTCCTTTCCATGTTTAATGTTGCTTTGAACCACTCCAACCCACTACATATGCCTACTAGTCTGCAAGTCATGACCCTAAAAAAAATAATCTCATGACCCTAACACCTTATCACCATATACAAATGTTTAATTGGCAATGGACTTGGGTCACTAAGACATCCACCACAATATTTTATAAACACAAGAGATGCCTCACTTCTTTCATTGCCTACATTGTTGGGATCGTTATATCCTCCCCTATTTAGCTATAGTTCAGTGGTTTTTTATAGTGTAAATTTTTTTCATATAATTTAATTTATTTAATTTTCAATAAAATGTAGCTTAAATATAATTTAATAATTATTCACCTTTTATCTTTACTCGTTCTATAATTAAATTCATATAATCAAATACACTCCTAGTTAAAACTAAATTCGAGCAACATTGTATGGGTTTTAGACTTATATTTAATAACATGAGTTAACAATTAATTTATATATAATGCAATATTAATCATATCCACATCAATCAGCTCTAAATGTGAGACATTGACGTGACCTTAAAAAAAACTAAATTTTGTGAAACCTTATTGAAATAAATAATGGTGAGTTTAAACGTATTGAAAATAATAAGGATAATTATTCTTACACATATCGAACTTTGTGCTTTGACCATCGATAGGAGAGGAACACCAGGGCTTGATGCCTTCAAAATTCATTTTTGTACCCATTGGAAAGGCCTATCATAAGGATTATGGGCACCATTAGTATGTTTTATATTATAAGAGTCGGTAACATGACCTCAACCATAGTTAGAGGAGTATCATGCCCTAAACGAATCTTTATCATGGTAAATGACCATAAACACCGCATCCAATCGTGACTATAGGAAATGGACACCATCAATATCACTTTTTATAATAAGAATGAAGAGGGTCCTAGAACACACACAAAAACAATCAAGTTTGATGGCCATGAGCAATGCCTTAAATCATCACACAAATACATTATAAGGAATTTCTAGTGTTCCTTGTGGTATCATGGAATTTCTAGCGTTCCTTGTCAGAGAGGATGCTTGGGTTCCATTAGTATGTGTTTGGACTCTACGGGAACCTTGGAACAAATAGTGTCTTGTTTATAATAAGAATGAGTTTTGGGGTTTATATCGTGAACAGGGTAGGAAAACAAGGGCCAAATACTGGAGAAAACAAATTTTATAGGTTAATGACCATAAACAAGGCTGTGAACCACCACATATCGAACTTTGTGCTTTGACCATCGATAGGAGAGGAAAACAAGGGCTTGATGCCTTCAAAATTCATTTTTGTACCCATTGGAAAGGCCTATCATAAGGATTATGGGCACCATTAGTATGTTTTATATTATAAGAGTCGGTAACATGACCTCAACCATAGTTAGAGGAGTATCATGCCCTAAACGAATCTTTATCATGGTAAATGAAAAATCAATCTAGCAAACAAACCAAAGCTCGCAGACCAAGTCCAAGCGCCAAGATTCATGAAGAGAGTAATATTATAATGCACTATGCATCGATATATGTTGAAATCGTCAGCGTATATAAGCACTTGAATTGTTTTTCTCCTTTTGTATGTGGGAGATTTACCGCAAGAATTAAAAGATATATGAAAGAATTCTTGATCAACGGTGCAGGCTGAAGCTGCACAACATCCAATAAATTAAAATCATTTCGCTGGTGAAAAGGGTGTGAAATTAGTATCCAAGGGGCAGAGTGAAATTTTCTTGTTGGCATGTATGTTGTTTTACTTGTAACTTCGGAAGATATTTTGATGTATATTACTATTGTATATTGTTGCACCCCCATCGGGGATGTGTGTTCCTCCTTTGGGGATGCCATCATTGTGTATCGTAACTAAGGTAAACCCCCCATTGTAAGTCTAGGCAATAGTCTCCGATTTAATAAAGTAAAATATATTTATGTGTATTCTTAGTTTGTTCAGCCCCACAAGTAACCTCGATGACCTAGTGGTTGAGTTAACAACTCAACGGAATATTATAAATAGGAAGCGACCTCATTTGTCACACACTCCACTTGATCTCTCATGTACGCTTTAGGAGAGAGAGTTGTTGAGGACATATTCTTCTTGGATTATAATACTCTCATATTATCTTTGTGACGAGACTATTCTGAGGATGTTTGAGGGGTTTTCTCCTTTATGGTTTCCCCAATGAAAATGTTTGTGTCTTGTGTCTCTTGTGTATGTTTGATGTATCTATGTTCTTGTTATGCTTTCAAAGAAAGGTCCCAAGTAAAATAACTTAGAAAAATTAACATGGTATCATAACCACCCTAAAAAAAGGCATTCTGCAGCCGAAATACAACTACAATGACAGCTAATGGAAATTAGGGTTTCTTGTCTTAAAACCCTAGAAGACTGAATTTAGTCATGTTAACACTTTCTCTATAAAACGATATTGGGTAAATATTAGAAGCAGACACTTTTACAAGACGAATATGGAATCATGTTGTACCTTGTGCAAAAGTTTCAGCCTCATATTCACTATAATTTCAGAGATATGATTCCTTCAAATCAGAGTTCCATCCTCTGCTAGAATAAAGTCATAAACAAGTGACATGGGGAGAATTGCTATATCTTGGGATAGGAAGTTACAAATGAAATTTTTATAGAGGTTGCAGGTAGGGCATGGATTGTAGTTTATGTGGCCCCCTTTTCATACCCATAATGTGAAACAGTGAGACGTGGAAGTCCATACAATTTCTCTATGTTGAACAATCCCCAAAACAATCACCTTGGGAAACTCAACACAAGTCCCACTTGGAGGATCCATTTCTTCTCTAACCTATGTATTTGGAAATAATACATACCAGGATATCTCACTGCAAAATTTCAGATTGCAAGGAGCTGAAACTTTAGATATACAATAGAATCAATATCAGACATATCTACAGAAGAAATTGCAAAACTAGGGCTTCGTGTTCCGGGAGCTTCCCACCACTGTTTTCATAAAAGGATTCCATTGGATAGCTCACCTTTAAGAGGCCCATAGTTCTGTCTAGTATGAAGTTTGAAATTTGAAGTTTTGAAAATTAGGGTTTCTATGACAAAACCTATATCAGCCAGCTCCAGAACCAAGTCGGACACCTCAAATCGGTATGATATAAATATTTTATATTTCCATTTGAGGTTCTCATTTCAAAATGACCAATCACACCCATCTTGATGAAAATATTGGTGAAGCAGAAAACTTCCAAGCATGGAAGTATAGGACCTCCCCGATCCTTGAAGAAAATGACTTGGATCAGTATTTCGATAAGGAAGTTCTAAGAGCTCGAGGGAGATGAGGCTAAAACTAGAGCCAAGAGAATCATTTCATATTGTATTAAGGATCATCTCATCCCTCATGTGTCATCCTAGAAGAAACCAAAAGAAATTTTTCGATGCTATGACGAAGCAATCATCGAAGAAGAAGAGATTATTATGACCACCTTGAATGGTCTGCCAAGAACATGGGATTCATTCATTCAAGGAATGTGTGCCAGAAGGAAGTTGATTACCTTTAGAAAACTATGGGAAGAGAAAAAACAAGAAGAAGCTCGACTCATAATAAGAGAAGAGAATATGGGAGAAACTGAAGATCAATCTCGCATGATTCAAATAATATTCCTCAAGCGATGAGGAATATGAAGGACTCAACTCATGAAGAACCTCTTATCCATCGTAGCATTTGGATAAGAAATGATGCAGATGTGAATGAAGAAGACAATGAAGCTGAAGGATTAAGAAGGAGTATACCCACCAAACAAATAAAGATAAGTATTCAATTGTCTTTTCATGATATTTTTTGGTTGTGCACTTGTTTATATTCAATTGATGTATTATGCATGCTTGAGTGTTTGCATTTATACTATTGAATTGCACATGATGGGTAAGAATTCAATGATGTTATACAACATTCCATTGCTACTTATCTATATAGAAACCTATTTGCTGACATATTAGGAGTATAACACACTCTTCATAACATTGGGTTAGAAGGCATCTAGAAGTTACTGTATGTGTACAGGATATGGATGAATGTTGTAGCATTGGTTAAGATAGTTGCATGACTATGTGACATACATTTGTCACTATTAATATGTTTTGGAAGTTATGAGATATTTCTAATCATGAAATTGAACTTGACTTGTAGATCATTCCAAAGAACAAGTAATGACATTTCAGAAGAGGAACCTGAAGCTTCCCGGGTCAGAGACACCTTGGTGAAAGAAAGAGATTCAAAAGAATATAAAGATAATGATAGATCCACCTAGAGATATGAAGACCATATCGGGAACGAGAGATCAACCAAGATGAAGAATAGTATGATGAGACTTCCAAAGAAAGTAAGAGGATTCAGACACACTCCGCTTATGTGACACTATTGAGCGACACCATTGATGTAGAGCCTTCCAGCTATGAAGAAGTAGCCAAGAAGAAAGGGAAGGAGATCAATATGATGGAAGAGTACTAGTTGATCAAGAGGAATGATGTCTATGATGTGGTGCAGAGATTTGAAGGGAAGTCTATAGTGTCTTCCATATGGATCTACAAGATCTAGGATGAAATAGATGGAAGCATTGAGGGATACAAGGCAAGATTCATAGCATGAGGCTTCTCACAGAAAGAAGGCATAGACTAGGAGGATACATTAGCACCAGTTACATGGAACACTTCCAATAGATCCATACGTGCATGTATGATATGGGAGACACACCACTTGGATATCAACACATTATTCTTGAATTGTGTAGTCAAGCAGGAAGTGCATGTGGAGAAGCCAATGGGAGTTGAGACAAATGACAGGAAGACTCACGTGTGAAAATTAAAGAAGGCCTTGTAAGAGCTCAAAAGGAACCCATGGGATAGCACATACAGTTACATGAGGAGTTTGAATATCACCTAGACTGATGAAGATACTAACCTTCTCTACAAGGTTGAAGATGAAATCCTATAGAGGATGACAAGCTCACATATGGGTGCAAGAGGAACTTTTCAACAAAGTTCAAGATAGAGGATATTGGTATCCACTGACATTAGATGGAGGGAGGATGATAATATACTTGTCACTCCAGTATAGAATGTTTTGATACATAGAGTGCAAAATGTAGAGGGAGGATGATAATCCACTTCAGATAGAGTGACTGTAGAAGGTTCGACATGGTATGATAGGATGGGAAACTTACTGATGGATTTAGGATTTACTAAGAGTAAAACAGATCCCAAAATTTGCTTCAAGGTTGAAGGTGGAAGAAGAGTGATGCTCTTGCTATATGTTGATGAGTTGTTTCTAACAGGAAATGAGGAACTCTTTACAAATGCAAGGAGAAGACTGGATACATATTTGGAGATGAAAGACCTACGTATGATACACTACTTCTTAGGCATGGAGATGTGGAACAGGGATAATTTTAGGGGCGAAATTTATCCCATGGGATATTTTTAGGGGGTTTTCTCGAAAAAAAGATTCGCCATTGTGCAATTTTTGAAGCTTTGTTTCTCCCAATTTTGATGGGGTAAACTTTTTTCACCCTAAAAATCGTCAAAATATTATATAAACGATATAAAATCCTTGGAAATTAAAATCTTTTTTTGAAAAATATCGCCAAACATTTTATAGTTGGTGTTTTAAGAACTGGTAACATTCACCAAAATTTATACACTTTTAAATAAGTATGGTTTCTTAAAATCATCCTTGGTGTGGAAGAATGCGAATGGGATTTTACTAGGTCAAGGAAAGTATGCAATGAATATTCTGAAGAAATTTGGAATACTAGACTACAACGTGATAGCTACACCTATGGAATCAAGCTTGAAGTTGTTGTGTGATGCTTCATCAGAGTTGGTTGATGCCACGATGTATCGTCAGATGATTGGCTCATTGATGTATTTGATGAATACGAGACCGAACATATTCTTTGCTATGAACAACTTGAGCCAGTTCTTGACGGATCCGAGAGATGTTCACCTAGTTGCGAAGCATGTAGTGAGGTACCTTTAGGGTACAGTTGAGTATGGGCTCAAGCATGATCCGAATGAGAAGACTAATCTACATGGTTAAGTTGATTCAGATTGGGAAGGAATCACCATTGAGAATACTAATGCTTTGGGTTTCTTAGTCAGTTTGAGATCTAGTATGGTTTACTAGATTGGCAGGATGCAGTCCTACATGGAACTCAGTAGAGCCAAGGAAAATTTTGTTGCGACTTGATCAACTAGTTATAAGGTAGTATGTTTTTCTTAAAGATACTATTTTATTTGATTGATCTGACTTTTATTTTTGTATCATGCAGAGAGGAGAAATGAAGATCCAGTATGTGATCCAGATCGAGGACCCTCGAAAGACGAAGTGATGAATTCTAGCATAGCTGGAGATACAGGTTCTTCGAGTGTAAAAGTCTTGGAAAAGTTTGTAGGTTACTCGAATGTAATTAGTCCTGTAGGTTGTTCTCAGATGTAATCATTCCTGGAGAAGCTCGCAGGTTATCCTTGGACGTAATCAATCCTGATGTGATTCTATGCTTGAAACATCCAAAGTGAAGCTTGAGTACTTTAGATAAAGACATGGCGTGATAAAAAAATGATACTTCTAGCATAGCTAGAGAAGACGGGTTGTTTGAGAGTAACATCCTACCGAATCTCATAGGTTTCTCAGATGTAATCAGTCCTGTAGGGTATCTTTGGATAAGTACTAGAGAATCTCATAGTTTATCCTTGGATGTAATCAGTCCTATTGTGTTCTATGCTAGAAATAGTTGATGCATGATATATCACATGGGAAATGAGATAGGTTGTCCAAGTGTGAAAAATACCGCTGTAGCAAATTGCTCGAATGTAATAAGTCCTGTGATAGGTTATTTGAATGTAAAGAAATATTACTAGAGTTGTACGCAGGTTATTCAGATGTAATACACCATGTGGATTGTCTGAGTGTAAAGAATAAGCCCTAGTGTGGTGTGTAGGTTACTCGGAAGTAAAAATCCCCAAAGGTTATGTGAACAAAAAACATCCTGGGCGGACACTTTTCAGATGTAATACCTTGAGGTTGGCCAGAAGAACGTAAAAGTTTTCAGTGTAGCAGGTTGTTGGGCCATAATCCGTCCTTACATATATATGAGATATATGTGTTCCCATGTTGAGATGATAAGGTCATGAAGCATGATAGGTTCACCTAGGTGGTTCTGCTTTACTGGTAGAACACAGGTTGATTGTGGAGAGACGTAATTCATTGAGTGTTCTCCTTGAAGTTTCTCACATAGTGGTAGATGTAGGATTGTCTTGGTGACATCTTGATATGTTCCTATGTTGATAGAACGAAGGTGGTCTGCATCCAGGCTATGATCTATGTGCTTTGTTTTTTTTTGTGCAGGACAAAAGAGATGATCTGGATACAAAAGATAAAGGTAGGAAACATAGGTTATTTCCATGAAAATGTAAAGAAGGTCATGGAATATACCTACGTGATGACAATGAGATGATGGTAGGAAACACAGGTTATTGCAGTGGCAATGTAAAGAAGGTCCTGGGATGTACCTACACGATGATCTGATCTGACAGGAAGACTATAGGAGACACATGTTATTGCAGTGGAAATGTAAAGAGTGGTCTTGGTATATACCTACGTGATTCCTTGCTTGTGGATATGATGAATATCTAGATGAGTTCTAGGCCTACATCCAACATGAAAAAGGGTTGGCTCTGTAGAAAAATCCTATGACGGATAGATGCGATGGATTGGACAAGATGAGGACAATGGAAACAACGACGATGATGAATCAGTGATGATGACTGTGGCGACAAAATAATTTCCTAGTTAAGAGGGAGTGTTGTTTTAATTGTAACTTCAGAAGATATTCTCATGTATATTACTATTCTATATTGTTGTAGCCCCATTGAGGATGTGTGTTCCTCCTCTGGGAATGTCATCATTGTGTATGGTTAGTAAGGTAAAACCTCAGTTGTAAGTCGGGAAAATAGTCCCTAGGTTAAATAAAGTAAAATGTATTTATGTGTATCCCTAGGTAGGTTGGCCCCATAAGTAGCCTTAGCGACATAGTGGTTGTGTTAACAACTCAATGGAATAATATAAATAGGGGGGCACCTTCCTCATTTGTCACACACTTCACTTGCTCTATCATGTGTTCTTTAGGAGAGAGTGGAAGAGGAGGGATAGAGAGTTGCTGTAGACATAATGTTCTTGGGTTATTATCTTGTCATCTTATCTTTGTGAGGGAACTATTCCAAGGAATTTTGCGAGGATTTTTCCTTTATGTTTTCCCTAATGAAAATCTATGTGTCTTATGTCTCTTGTGTATATTTTGTATTGTTGTGCTTTTTATTCTTTCAGATAATGATCCTAAGTAAAATAACTTACAAAAACTAACAATGTAGGTCTAAACACATGCAGATGCAACATTATTTTTTCAACAATATCAACAATTTAAAATCATTATGCTGGAAAAAGTGAGGTGAGGTTAGCATCCAAAGACAAGAGTGTAATTTTCATGTCTGTATTCAAATCTAAAAAAAAATTAGTGTTAGATTTATTCCAGTAATCCAAATGGGATGCGTTCATTGTATGGATGCTATACTTAGAGTGCACATGCGTGTCATAGAAACGTGCCTATGATTTCAACTCGTTCACTTAATCTTGATGTTGTGTTTCACATTGGTGGGATTTCAAAGGGAGGAATGGTTGAAATATATGGTCGCAAGGCATCTAGAAAGACAACCCTTTAGCTTCATTCCATAGCTAAATATCAAAGGAATGGAGGTTTCTATGTCTTTATATATGTGAAACATTCCCTGGATCCAACACTTGCAAAAGTTATAGGTGTAAAGACAAAGAATATACTGCTTACACAATGTGATTGTGGTGAACATGTTTTGTGCCTAGTTGATACTTTCATTCGCAACGGATGTGTAAATGTTATTGTGGTAGATATCGTAGCGGAGCTAGTTCCTAAAAATGAATTAGAGGGTGAAATGGGTGATTATCACATGGCAATGCATCCATGACTGATGAGCCAGGATCTGCATAAATTGATCCCTTTTTTGTCTCGTTCCCAAAATCTTTTCATATTTATAAACCAAGTGAGGTCAAAATTGGGTACCTTGAAAGGATTTTGTGGTCCATATAAAGTTACTGCTGGATGAAATGATCTGAAATTATATGCATCAATACGTCTAAATAATCGAAGACAAAACATTTGAGACCCAAATCTTAGTCATGGTTGTAAAGAACAAGATGGCGCCTCTATTCAAAACTGTAGAATTGGAAATTGAGTTTCGCAGGGGCATTTCATGTGAAGCAGAGATTTTGGATCTAGGATGGAAGCATAATCCATTTTCAAAATCAGAGCATCATTGTAAGATCAATTGGGAAATTATCAATGGTAATAAAAATACAAACAATATCTGAGAGAGAATGAGAATATTTGGTATGAATTGATGTTAAAGAAGGAGAAACAAAAAATCTCTATCATCAATGGAAAGCTTCAAATCTTGGCCCTTCTCAGTGGGAGGATTCTAATCACAGTCCCATATTAGGAAAGATACACACAGGGAACATTTCCAAAGTTATCTCCCTGCTAGATCATATTTGTGTTCACCACCATTGGTTCAGGATGATTTATGCCAACATATTGCACTTCATGAAGGTTTACATGTTGAACCAATACTCAATTGTGATTTCTGTGGTCAGAATTTGTCTAGAAATGATTCACGAGCTCCATCACTTTTCAGGGAATAATTTCATTCTTGTCTACTAAGGGAAGATTCACTATGTGTTCCCATATATTTTTCTAATCTCCAGCAACATGAACCAAGAATGCCCCTTCATCTACACATCCATCAATATTATGGAATTTTTCTATGTTGTAGATAAATGCTTTGCAAGGAGGTCCAACATTTTCACATTTAAATTTGACAAACATTGGTCATTCCAATCAAGGATACTTTAAAGGCTACCCACCTTTATTTCATAATAGTTTATTTACTTTAACACAAAATACAAAATCTCAACCTAGATTTTTTTTTCTAATTCATCAACCCAAGGACCATATTTCAATGGCAGAACAACTATTTTTTCTTATGTCATTTATTTTGATCGTCCAGAGATCTTTTTGGATCCATATAATTTACTTCAATTCTCTGGAAATGGACAGGGTAGTCATATTTGTGTCTGAGACCGCTGGTCCCAATATGGTGGTGGATATGTGTCGGTGAGTTCAATATTTAAATGAAATTAATGATTATGTGGTTAGGAGGTGGCCAAATTATCCCAACAACTAGAAGGGTTGTTTGTAAAATGGAGAGATTAAATATACTTTACACATATGAATACTCTTGTTCAAATAATAGATTGCAGAGGAAAAGAAACAAAATGTGAAGGTTATAGGCATGAGGATGATTCAAAAGTATTAGAATTGTCTGATAAAGGGAATTTATAGTCAGCAGCTAAAGGAGAAATAACAGTTACATGTGGCAGAGTATCATATGTCAACAAAAGGAGTTGGACAATTAGAGGCAACTAGCAACATCAAGATTATATTTTAGTATTTGAAACCTGTCAAAGCAATAGTTCCATATTTATAGTTAATTATTGTCAATCTGATTCCTAAAAAGTACTGATTAGTTATACAATTGTTATCATTTTAATTTTAGTTTTTATTTTTAGAAAGATAAGTTAGGATGAGTCATATCTCTTTAGGGGGATGGGAAGTAGTTTTTTTATATAAGCATATGTAAAAGACAGAAAAAGGGATTTGACACTCATGGGAATAGGAGACTCTGTCATTGTAGCTATTGGGTACTGTTTCAATTCTAGTATCAATAAAGTCGCAAAGAGGAAAAGTTTCAAACTTTCCAGGGAAGAGATTCTTGTGTTATTGTTTTCTCAGTATGTAACTTCCTTACGTGATTGTATTTGCAGTTTTCACTCCATTATGTGTTATTCTTTCCTTTTTGAGTAAGAGTATATGAAGTAGAATTCATCCTTTGATGCTCTAATTCATTGGATTAAAAAACTTTAAATATTTTATTCTAAAATTATTACATAATCCATCCTTGTTAGATGCTCTGTTTTAATGGATTGTATTCCTTAATCTACTACCATCTTGCAATGCTTAATGTCTAATAAAATTGTGTCTATCCTACTTTTGTCATTGTTTTGTTTAAACCTCAATCTCTTGCAACTTAAACAAGTATCTATTAATTGACTCCAATTCCCAATGGTATATTTTCAAGT
The DNA here is from genome assembly GCA_001517045.1 of Pseudotsuga menziesii. NCBI lineage: Eukaryota > Viridiplantae > Streptophyta > Pinopsida > Pinales > Pinaceae > Pseudotsuga > Pseudotsuga menziesii. Next base: position 4,915 of record LPNX010583600.1, on the reverse strand, counting down.
CTGTCTTACCAAACCTTTATAAAAAACCAAACTTGATTCTATTACAAAACTAACCTTCCGAGTGTTATTGTGGAATATTTTGAGTGTGAAATAATTACGCTTATTGAGAGAGCCCTCTCTGATTGTATAATGTTAGAATACAGAAGTAGGTGTGTGGTTACCTTGGGGTTTCCTTGATATATCCCAAGGAAATTTCAAGTGCTAACATCTTGGCGTCGTTGACGGACAACAAGATTTCAAATATTTCCTGGGTGTGAACGACAAAGTTTTAGATTTGACTATTGATGTTGAGCAACATCTAGACATCAAGTAGGATGTGCATCTTTTAGCCGGTGACTCCAACTTTGAAGATTCCAAATTTAAGAATTTGTGGCGAATCCATTGGCAGCAAGATCCAGATATCAATTTTTCCTTGGCGATTCCATTTTGAAAGCAAATTTACATACTCCATTGAAGAATGAGCTCATTTTATAAATATATGGAAAGACATTGTGGAAAAATTAGGTAATCAAGTGTGATTTTTCTCCAAGATATTTTATCATTTCTTGTCATATGTTTCCTATCCTTTAATGAGATAATAAAAAGTTTTCTTCACTTCTTACTTCATTCAAAACAGGACCATGGATTCACTTCGGTATATCATTCCTTACAAAATAAAAATATATCTTCCTCTTGCATACTTAATTCTGACCAAGATCCTTCATTCGAGTTACATAACATAAATTATCATACTTGTGAGTCTCATAATACTAAAGTTGATACTACACTCTTTTTGCATAACTGTATTCCTTTCAATATCCAAAAATGGTATAGACCACTTCAGTTACATCATGTCCTTCATGATTTCCCTACAAAGCATTATAAATATCTTCCTATATTTGGTGGTAAATCTAATAACCTTACAGTGGAGAAGCATCTTCAATATTTTGAGCATTTCAACGACTATTTAGAAATAGAGCGTGATGATGTTTGTATGAAATTTTTTTCTCAATCTTTAAAATGAGATGTTAAATAATGGTTTAGGAATTTACATCCTGAATCCATCAAGACATGAGAAGAATTTAATGATTCCTTTTTAAAGTTATGGGGTAAGAGGAGATCAATAGACCAAATTCTTTTAGAATTTTACTCTATGGAAAGACAAGAAGATTTACTATGGAAAGTTTCAATAGGATATTTGCTAGTTTTTATTATAAAATGCCTAAAGAGATGCAACCACTTGAGAATGCTGCTCAGTTATATTATGCATCAGATTTTCCTCCAAAATTGTCCTTGCTTCTTTTGGAAAGAAAGTCAGTCACCTTGCAACAAATGTTCATTGATTCCTTAGAGGTTGAACTTAATCTTAAAATGTCTAAAAATATATCATATCAACATATTGGTCATAAATCAAGGACATATAAGATAGATAAGGATTTATATTTAGAAGAACAACATGAAGTAGAAACATTTTCTTTTCAATTCAATCCTTCTTTTTGTGAGCAAAAAGATAGACAAATCAGCGATGTACTAGAAGAATGTTATAATGACTTATTTTCTGAAGACTACAATCATCAAGATGTTATTACAAAATATACTATTGATGGATTTCAAGAAAATTTTAGTTTACCCATATATGATTAATATAGGGATGATTATACAGACAATTTATTTGAACAATCGGATAATGAACTAACAAGTTTAGGGACATTTATTAGAAAAAATCAAATTACAATTCATGATCATAATATTGAAAACAAGGTAAATAGTAATCGTGTTGAAGGTAATTATTTACCTTAGTGTTTTCATTTATTTGATTTGCTGGGAAAAGGATCTAGAGTGACTAATAAAGGACATAAAGATCACATTATGGATAATTTCATATAGTTTCTAGAAATGGATAATGAGATATGCCAACAACAATGTTTGCAAGACCCTTATGTTCAGAGTCAAGCACTTTCTACGAAAGACTGAGATAAGGATGATGTTTTGCTAGAAGCTCATACATCACCTGTACATATGTAGGAACATAAAAATCCCTCTTTTCTTATAAATGATGAGAAAGCTTAGCAATCCACCATTATTACACTTGAATGCAATCAGTCCTAGCATATGGAAAAACTAGTAGCCTGTAATGTGGAGTTAAGTCATTAAGAGAAGGATTAAGAATCAAAATTGTTTGATGTTCAAAGGGATGCTCTTCATTTTCAAAATTTGGTTGTTACATATATATGAAGATTTTCAAGAATGTATAGAACAAGGAAAGGTAAAGCATGAGGTTTGTTATTTCCTTCTGCTTATAAACATGAAATGCTTCCTATTCTTCAAGATTTTTTTTGCAAGTTTGTTGTAGTCACCGGAAAATAAAGTTTATTTTGTTTTTAAAGATTATAGATTCTGGTTTTTCCATGAGTTGTCATATATTATATTGATTTATGTGGTAAATGAAGTTTTGAGTAGAACCCAAGGGATAAGCCATTTTCTTGAATGGCTTCATTGGAAATAAGATATTATTTGATTTGGAATTTGTGCTCATGAGTAAATTAGAGTAGGTAGGTGTGTCAATAAGCTCAACATATTAAGAATATTTTCAACAAGTTTCAATATTACCATTTACATTAGTTTTCAGCAGTTGGCGTCAGTTTGCTTTTAGTTTGTGGAGTGGTATTTGCTTGCAGTATGGATTCAGTTGATGGTCACAGGTCAGAGCAAGTTATTGGTTTCAGAAAAAAATTGGGGGCATCCAAATGGATCAGGTATAGGTATATAGGTTCTTTTCTACCTCGCAGGGAGGATAGCATCCTCACTTGGAGCGAGTCATTAGCACTATTTTATTTTTGCAGCAGTCAGTGTTATCGTCGTATAAATTTCAATATTTCATTGGTGATTTGGAAACTCTGGGCTTCACTCATTGGATAATTCATAGAAGTTTTTCCAGGTTGGCAAGAAAAAGGGGCTTAAAGGTTCTTTGGGTAAAATAAAGAGAGTTTTTCATAATTAGGGATAAAGAATGGTTTTCAAGTCAATTTTGGCTTGCAAATTTTGGGCTTAAAGGTTCTTTGGGTAAAATAAAGAGAGTTTTTCATAATTAGGGCTAAAGAATGGTTTTCAACTAAATTTTGTCTTGCAAATTTTAATTTGTGCTGTCAAGCAAAAACCTATAAACTTAGGAAAAATGTTTATTTTATTAAATTTATAGGGCCAAAGGTTTATTATATATATATAGGAACAAGTCTAATCTCTAAGTCTAAAGGTTGGCAACGTGAGCCATTCAATATGTCAACCAAGCACCTGCCACATCAACGCAAATGAAAAGGCAAGCTAGAAAACAAGCCAAATCTCGATGACCAAGTCCAAGCGCCACGATTCACAAGGACAGTAATATTATAATGCACTACATGTCTATATATGTTGAAATCGTCTATGTATATAAGAACTTGAATGGTTTTTCAACTGGTGCATGTTGGATATGTATCCCAAGAGTTAAAAGATATATGAAAAAAATTGTCATCAATGGTGCAGGTTAACGTAAACAACATACAACGACTTAAAATCATTATGCTGGAAAAATTGGTGTGAAGTTATCATCCAAGGGGAAGAATAGAATTTTCATGATGACATGTAGGTCTAAACACGTGTCAATGCAACATTATTTTTCCAACAAGATCAACGATTTAAAATCGTTCCTCTAGAAAATGTGGGGTGAGGTTAATATCCAAAGAGTAGAGCAGAATTTTCATGCACATATTCATATATAAACACGTGTTGGTGTTAGAGTTATTTTATTGATCCAAATAGGATGTGTTCATTGTATGGATGCTATACTTAGAGTGCAGAAGCGTGTCATAGAAATGCTCTTGTAATTTCAACAGGTTATTTGAATCTTGATTTTGTGTTTCAAGTTGGTGGGATTCCAAAGGGATGAATGGTTGAAATATATGGGTCCGAGGCATCGAGAAATACAACCCTTTCTCTTCATAGCATAATCGAATCTTAAAGGAATGGAGACTACTGTGTATTTATAGATGCAAACCATGCCTTGGATCCATCACTTGTAGAATTTATAGGTGCAAAGACAAATAATCTACTTCTTACACAACCTGATTGTGGTGAACAGGGTTTGAGCCTAGTTGATACTTTCATTCATAATGGATCTATAAATGTTATTGTGGTAGATAGCGTAGCAATGCTGGTTCCTAAAATTTAATTGGAGGGTGAAATGGGTCACTCTCACATGGCAGTGCAGGCATGACTGATGAGTCAGGATCTACGTAAATTGACCCCTTCTTTGTCTCGTTCCCAAACTCTTTTCATATTTATAAACCAGGTGAGGTCAAAATTGGGTACCTTCGAAGGTTTTTGTGGTCTATATAAAGTTAATAATTGAGACAATGCTCTAAAATTCTATACATCAATACATCTAAATATTCAAAGAAGAAACATTTTGGACCCAAATCTTAGTCGAAGCTGTAAATAACAAGATGGCGTCTCCATTCAAAACTGTAGAATTTGAATTTGAGTTTCGCAGGGGCATTTCATGTGAAGCAGAGATTTTGGATCTAGGATGTAAGCATAATGTGTTTTCAAAATCGGAGCATCATTATAAGATCAATGGGGAAACTCTCAATGGTAACGAAAAATCCAAACAATATATGAGAGAGAATGAGCAGATTTGTTATGAATTTATGTCAAAGAAATAGAAACAAGAACTCACCATCACCAATGGAAAACATCAAATATCGACCCTTCTAAGTGGGAGGCTTCCAATCACAAACCCATATTAGCGAAGATACACACGGGGAAAATTTTCAAAGTCATCTCCCTCCTAGACCTTATTTTCGTTCTCTGCCATTGGTTTGGGATTATTTACGCCAACATATTGCACTTCAGGAAGGTTTACATGCTAAACCAATACTCAGGCGTGATTTCCGTGGTC
>LPNX010583573.1:17629-73276 GCA_001517045.1 Pseudotsuga menziesii | reverse complement strand
AGTCCAAAAGTGATCCAAAGACTTTTTGTCTTTGAGTTGTGGATTGCAGGTTGTTGCTAATGATGATGATGCTGTACTGATCAAAAGATCAAAATATGATGATGATGAGACACTGATCTAAAAAGATCAGAGTATGACAATGATGCACTATGATTATGATGTTTCTGATTGAAAGATCAGAGTATGATGATGATGTTTCTGATCGAAAGATCAGAGTATGATGATGATGCTTCTGATTGAAAGATCAGAGTATGATGATGATGCTTCTGATTGAAAGATCAGAGTATGTTGATGATGTTTCTGATCGAAAGATCAGAGTATGATGATGGTGTTTCTATGTTGATGATGTTTCTGATCGAAAGATCAGAGTATGATGATGATGTTTCTGATCGAAAGATCAGAGTGTGATGATGATTATGTTTGACAGATCAGAATATGATGATGATGTTGCTGCTGATCGAAAGGTCAAGGTGCTGAAGATGTTGTTATTGATCGAAAAGTGAAAATGCTGAAGATGTTGCCGATAAAAAGGACAAAATGCTGAAGATGTTGTTGCTGATCAAAAAATCAAAGTGCTGAAGATGTTGCTGATCGAAAGTTCAAAATGCTGAAGATGTCGTTACTAATCGAACAGTCAAAGTGCTGAAGATGTTGCTGATCGAAAGGTCCAAGTGCTGAAGATGTCATTGCTAATTGAAAGATAAAAATGATGAAGATGTTGTTGCTGATCGAACCAGTCAAAGTGCTGAAGATGTTGCTGATCAAAAGGTCCAAGTGCTGAATATGTCGCTGCAAATTGAAAGATCAAAATGCTGAAGATGTTGTTGATGATGAAGACTGAAGATTGAAGATGAATACTACATGATGTTGAAAAGCTTCCAATGATTTATATATGTGTTACCCTGCTGATGTTGATGATGTCCGCTATCTCTACTCTTGTTGTTGTTGATGTAGAATACCCTTCTCGTTAAGGGGGAGTGTTTAAATATTCTAACTTCGAAGAATATTCTTTATGTATCTTTTGTGGTCCCCGATGGTCCAACCGGGAGAACCACTTGTATTACATTGTACCCCGATGCTCCTAATCGGAAGAACTAATAAGAGTCATGAGGTAGTCCCCTCTATTTGTAAAGGTGGGTCATCAGCACCCCAATGTGGTTACTTGAGCCTACATGTGTAACTAGAGCCTACATGAGTTAAATTAAGCCGACATGTTGATTGAGTAAACTTTAAGTAAACGGATGAATATAAATAGAGGTGTAGTGCTCCTCATTTGAGACATACACATTCACATGGAATAGCGCACTTGTGGAGGAGAGGAGTTGCTCGAGAAGGAGGAGAATCAGGTTTTTGATCTCCTTGTTGGTTTTACCTTTTTCCCTTTTGGGGCATCTATATTGAGGAAGCTTTTGCTGGGTTTTTCCCTTTAGGGTTTTCCCAGGATAAATTTGTGTTGTTCTTGTGATACTGTTTCTTTCTGTGATCCTGTTTTATATGCTTTTATTATGAAAAATGAAATGATATACTTATGTCTTAGTTAAGCATATGAAAAATTCAACAGTTGGTCTCCGGATGTGTTGGAGTAGGGATGAGGGCTTGGTTTGCTTGATAAACCTGGTGCATTCAGGAACCACACAGACAGAGCTAGAGGCTGGCTTTCTTCTCCACAACCCCTGGATAGCACTGGAATGGAAGTTAGGGCCTGAAGGAATGTGTAGCAGAGAAGGGACTATTTCCTTGTGTTAGGTGTGTGTGGGTGTTTTAGAAGCCAGGCTAGTTCTAGTGTAGGTGTCCCTAGCTTTGTAATGAGCTCACCAGCTTAGCATTTAGCCTTTCCCAGCTCCTAGATGGCCTGATAAACCCAACTGTGTTGGCTTGGCTGATCCATTGTTTTCCTGATAAACCCAACTGTGTTGGCTTGGCATGTTTTATTATCCTTGGCTATGTGTAAGCTTGCTAGTTCCTTATTCCTTGGGGAATCATGCCCGACTCGGGGGTGGTAGCGTTGCTGAGAGATTAAGGAGCATGATGGCCTATGGTTGGGTGGAACGTTGCAGCGACGTAGCTGGTTGCGGAACATTTTTCATAAGATAATTATTCTTGTCTATTCTACTTATGCAATTATATTTACTGTTAATAAATTATGATGAACATGTGGAATGAATGAATGAATGTTTTCTTCCACTTTGTATGTGAATGATTATGCATCTTAGCATGTTTTATGTTCAAGCATTTCAGTTTTATATATGCCCATGTTCATGGGGAATTTTTCCCGGATGGTTAATGTCTTGGTAGCGTCCTCTTTGCCGGTCGAAGGGTCGGGGACGTCACAGCTTGACCTGCAGTACCTGTGTTATCCGGTCTTGTCCCTTTGTAGGATATTATCTCCCATATTTTTGTAAATTTAAACAGGGTTGTTATTATGGATTTCAATACAAGATAATTGTTTCCAATTAATTTAGGCCTTCAGTCATTAACATGGTTTGTGATTCCATCTTCTTAGCTTCAACTCTAAAAACCTTCCACACAATTGGTCTGGTCAGGCCTATCTAGATTAAAAGACATGCTGGAAAACAACAACAAAATTAGGGTTGGAAAATTAAATAGATTTACCTGAATTTCTGGACATCAAAGAACTGTCTTCTAATTGGTAGAAATTGGACATAAAAATTCAGCCCTCTTCTTCAACAAACAATTTGCCTCCTCTCCTGTTGCTGCTCCTTGAATTTGTGACTATTAGAGAAGAGGGCAGCACAATCCTCTCCTCCCAGAAGTGCTCTGATAACTGAATAATGACTGGTACTCAAACTAAAATCATGTGCCTAAAATATATTATTTATGTGCAAGAAAGTCCATAAATGTACATTATTATTATTATTATTATATCTAACAACTAATTTAGACAATATTGTCCTTGATTGGTTTAAAAATTTAACCATGTCAAGGATCTTGCATAATTTGAATTAATTTCCTTTATAATTATTATTTGTCAACCCTATTATCACCACTGAATCTCTTAATAGTAAATACATTGCAAGGACTTGACACTAATAGCTTTACCTGAATTATAAATATTTGGGAGTTTTTGACGCCTCAAAAAAAATATGAGCTGGTGAACCCAATTCCCAAGGAGAGGAAAAAACATAATCCCTCCTTGTCACAAAAGATCTCCTTGCCTTAACTCTCCCCCGATTTTCTTTTCTTCCAGAAAAGGAATTTCATTCTTGTTAAGGATCTTGCATAATTTGAATGAATTGATTCAATAATTATTATCCATTAAGCGTATTGACACCACTAAATTCCTTAATACATGATTAGGGATTGAACCCATTTTATCTTTAACTAATTGTAAAGCTTTAATATTTGTTGACACCTTAGCTTCCTGGTCACAAAAGAGCTCCCTGCTGTTACCACCTAAGTTGTACTTAGTGGGTTTTTAATCAAGTGAGCCTGGTGAACTGGACAATGATAACTTGTTTGGACTTCAGAGAACCTTCAGTCTTGCTTCTGGGAAGCTTTGTTGTACTATATCACATGTTCATACCCCATGGGGGAATTGTAATAAATGTTCTAGCATGATAGTGTCTGTAAAAGACTCGGTCTCTTAGACTTTATTTTTCAATCCGATCAGCCCAGGGTGTTTTTTCCCTTGGTTATTATTGGTTGTTGAATAAATGACTCATAATCTCTGAGTTTTTCACTCCATACCTCCAAAGTTGGGGTGGTCAGCTTGGCATTTAGGCCTATTGAGGTTATTAGAGTCTACGTGTCAATGTATAAGCATGCTAGACATCATGGTCGAGTCATATGAACATGTCTGAGTCCCCTTAGGTTTTTTCAATTTTTCATTTTTTTAGTTTTTTCAGTGGTTTTTATTAAAACATTTAATTTTTCCAAAACGTAGGCTATTTTTTAATAGTTTAATTGGAAAAATTGATTTTGTAATAAAAGTGGGCCAAATAATCAGTTTCAGTCATGTAGGTGCTCATTTTCAAGCTAAGAGCACCATGTAAACCCATGGACCCACTATTTCCTAGTTTTGAGTGATTTTCCATCACTCAGGTCAGAAATCCCCAAAAATCAATTATTGATTATTTTAATTAATAAATTGATGAATAATGGAGCAAATCCAAAATCATAAATCAGTGGATTCTCAGCCGATTTGATTTAAATCAGTCAGATCTGAAGGAGATTGACTGGATCTAACAAATCCTTGACTGAAGGAGGTGATCAAATCAGATCTAGAGTTGATCTTCAACATCCTTTATGGGGAATTTCTCCCTCCCTCTCTCCTCAACACGTTTTGGCTCATCTGGATGAGTTTTGGTGGATGCTTCAGTCAACAGGTTGAGGTGTCAGTCAGATCATATCTCTAATTGACAATTGCACTCAGTAAGACTCAGATTTGGCTTAGTTAGACACATATCAGGCATTGATGGACTCTCCATCAACATATTTGGTCTATATCCTTGGGATTTGCACCCCCCCTGGGCTGGATCTCCTCGTTTTTGTATATATCCAAGCACAGCAGCCTCTTCCAGAAAGAGTTAGAACTGGGATTGAGGTGCTGCTGCTATTGTACTGTTGTTATTGTTCATTTGAAATAAAGAAAAGATATGGAGGCAAGACAATGTTGTGCCATTGTATGTGTGGATGATCGTTGCCATTATTTTACTGAGGTAACCTGTATCTGTGTTCATGATTTGCTAATTGCTTGTAGATCCGTTGTTAAGATTGATAATAAGATTATTATAATCTTGATAGGAAACGTGCTTTTCAATAAGAATATTGGCCATCTCTTTCCTTTGATGCATGTTTAGAGATCTAGATTCAGCATGTCCTATAAGCTTATATGCATGTTATTTTGAATCTCTGTGTATGTACTAATCGGATCTCACAAGTTTTTCAGCAAGTTTTTTTATTTCAGCTGAGCTGCAGGTTCCTACATTGGAGAGGATGCTGATATAGTTTGCTTCTTCACTCTCTCCAAAACCTTCCAAAGGCATATTCCCTCAACATTCCACCTGAAAGCTCCACTATGGATCTTCAAGGAAAACCAACATTTCTCTCCTCCTCTTTCTCCCTCAAAATCAACTCTTTCACTCAGTTACTTTGTTCATAGCTTTGATTTTGTTTAGATATATCATCTTAAAAGTATTTTCAACATATATATATCCTCTCAAATCCCATAGTCTAGATATTTCTCTTAAAAGGTTTCATAAGATTTCTAGATCTAGCTTTAGGGAAATCGTCCCTTTTTGCATGTAATTTTTATTAAAAATTTGTAGCTTGCATGCATTTGATTTCTATTTATTGTACGTTAAAATTTCATATTCTACAATAAAACTGCACATCTTATTGGCTTCCCAAAAGGAAATCCAAGATCCCAAGGAAATCCTGCCTTCCTTGGTTCCTGTTTTCCCTTTTTAACTAGTTTTCAGCTTACCTTTTTGGTTAAAAGTGAGCTGACCCAAAGGTAATTTCAGAGTGCTTTTGGGCATATTTCAGTCTGATATGCTTGCTAGTTTTTATCAAGTTTGACAGAAAAGAAAGGAATCTGTTGTTCGGAGGTGGCCTCAGGAGCGTTCAAATCCCCCCAGGGGTCTCCCGTTTGACTAAAACCTTTAATTTTTGCACTTTGTAATCTCTTGATTTCATTCCATATAAGGATCAATAGGAATTATATCAGTTCTCTGATATTGTAACCGCTGTTAATAAAAATATTTTTTGAATAGGCTCTTTCGAGCCCATTCCCCATCCCCCTGGAGGGATTTGCGTCAGTGTCCTTTTTGTTGCTTTCTGCTCATTTCTTTTCAAACTAGTATTGATCTAATATATAGGTTAGTATAATTTATTTCATTATAAATTTCATATTCCATATTTTATATTTCAAAGTAATCGTAATACTTACCCCACGACTTCCCGATTGACCCGAAAGGGGAAAGAGATTCATGGTAGGACTAATTAGAAAACTAGAATTGTGTATATGTTTTCTTTTCTATCATTTTTTTTAGCTATTTTAAAATTAAACCCTCCTTGATTCCCCGATTGAGATCCTCTTGGATCGAAAGAGGTTCTTGGAGGGTTTTCTTTTAAACAAGAACACCCATTGTAAAATTTACTAAAATTGACAAGACTCCGGTGTGTATGCTCTGCACTTGGCTGCGGTTCATCTGATCAATCAAGCTGTATCAAAAGCACTTGAGTGACTAGAATAATTAGTACTCACTCTCCCAAATTTACAAACCATCAGGTGAAAATCCAACACCTAGATCAAACCTTTACGGTGGAAAAATACCCAAAGGAAGCGGGAACTTCTGAAAAGTGACCTCGGGGCGTCAATCTCTGTCACACCCTAACGGGTCCATTATGAACAATATCCCCAAAGACTCCATTTCAGCCCACATATTCCTTGCGGGTATCCATGAAGGTTTAGTTTTGGACATACTCCAAGTACTCTTGGGTATATCTAGAGTCCCCCCCTTCACCTAATTTTAAACAACCCACACTTCAAATTTAACTTAAAATGTACCAAGAGGAAATCACAAAACATTCACTCCAAGCACATGCAAGTACATTGATCTTATTTTTTGACTCCATTCTAAGGCACTGGTTATTTTCTTGCTTTATATATATATATTGTGTCTCAGCATTGTGCTTTCGTGTGTTCATGTTTGTATCTTGCCATGTTTGATTGTCTATAGTTAAATCTCAAAATCCTAAGTAACTCATTCAGTTTAACATCACCTTACTAAGTAATTTGTCTTTAGTAACATAATATTGCCTACCCCCCTTGGCTTCGTTAGGAGTTGAGCCTAAACGGAGGAGTCAAGAACAAGGTGACAGCCTTGACTCGAGACTTGCCCCCAAGGACACACTGAGTGGCTTGAAGATTTCTGCCATGTGACCCAGGTGTGTGAAAGGTGGCAACACCTGCCATGACCCTCCTAGAGTTTTCTTTTCTTTTGGATAGTTGACGAGTCACAGGAAATTTTGAAAATGCAAAAAGATACATCTATTCAATTGCATTATGAGACTTTTTCCAAGAAGCTTGATATTAAGCAGGAAGAACTCATTGATTAACAATCTCTCTTCATCATCATCCTCATCAAATTTGCTTCTAAAAATGGCATTCTCAAACAAATTTTCCTTACCTTGCGGCAACAATTCATCGATTAACAATCTCTCTTCATCATCATCCTCATCAAATTTGCTTCTGAAAATGGTGTTTGACAACTTCATGTATATGGAGCCTCTCTTTTGAAAGGCGAGGAGGAGGGCGGTTGGGAACCAGGCGCATGAAAGATTTGATTTTAGGAGGGAGCACAAAGGAGGAGGGAGGTTGGGAACCTCCATCAATGGCGGCCATGACATCTGCAGAAGAGGCGAACCCGAGAACCCTAACGTGCGAGCTAAAACCCTAGCAGAGCAACTAAAAAATTTTGGTTATCGCCTATGTAAATATTTGCATAAGTTCAATGAATGGTCACAAAAATAACAAGACCATTTAAAATAACTTCCATAGTTTCAAATAATAATAATTAATTAGTTTTATAATTTTTTTTCCAAAACAACACAACAATTTTCTATAAAAATGGTAAATAAACATAACTCATTCTAAGGACACCTATAAATTAAAAAAAAAAACCTTAAACTTAATTTCCCCCAATTTGACAAATATCTTTTGAAAACTTGAAAATTTAGTGGCTATACGGCCAATGACATTGAAATCACCATTTTTGCTCATTTGTTGGGAAGAGAAATTGCCCGATCAGGTAGGGAATTGCAGTCATGGGTTGGAAAAATTCACTTCATATTGCTCGATCAGGTCGGGAATTTCAATCATGGGTTGGAAAACTTCACCTCATAGCGGTGCATGGGGATCGACCTGCATCTCCTCAGGGTCGATTTCACTGATTTTTCATAAAGGGACTTTCACAAATTAGGTTGTGTTGCATTCTGGTCAGGACGAACGTTTTAGGTATTTTCTCAATCTTCTGTAACAATGTTTTGTTCGGATTATTTTCCCTGTACACTCCATCCCTGTAAACTTCACACAGGGTCGATTTCACTAATTTTTCATAAAGGGACTTTCACAGATTAGGTTGTGTTGCATTCTGGTCAGGACGAACGTTTTAGGTATTTTCTCAATCTTCTGCAACAATATTTTGTTCGGTTTATTTTCCCTGTAAACTTCACACCTTGTATATTAATGTTGGCTCCCCTATCCTTTACTTCCCACTTCAGATTGGATATGATATGCAACCCACTATAGCTCAAAAAATATTTAGATATTAAACAACCAACACTGTTCATTAAGTTTGAGGCAGTGCTATCTTCCACACATCCACCAAAATTCCAATCGCAGACCATGTTGTCACGTTCTTGTCGCATCCTGCTAGAGGAAAAGTGGGTGTTGTCGCATCATGTAAGAAGAAATAACGAATTCGCCCTTTGAAATTTGCTGCAAATATTCCATTTACCCCCGATTTCCTGTTAAATTTACCATGAACCCTTCAATCGCCACCGATTTCTAGTTGTAGAGGTTTTTAACTTTGTGAATGCTTTCAGAGAAGAAAGATACTAAGTTTTAACAGAATGAACTTTTAATTCTAAGGACATGTCAACCTAGTGACAAAGTATTGTCTTCTCCATGAAGCTCATCAAGTTTGAATGATGTCTTCTCTTCTGAGAATAGATGGGAAACTGTCAAAACAATGTATCTAGAGTGCGAATCAAGAAGGTCATAAACCTTTCATAATCAGCTGGTTCCATTTTACAATATTCAGCTCTAGATTGAATTTTGTTCTATTGGCTATGTTTTGAAGCACCAATTCCAGGTTGTTTGTTAGTCTTTCTTTCTTGATGTAAAGGCAAGAAGCTAGGTTTTAGGAACAGTACCCATCTTTCCAAGTTCATATTAGTGACAACTCTATTTACCATGTTTAACAACAGTTCAAAAGAAGAATCGTTGATGTCATTGGTTAAGTGATCTAGCAGACTAATACCTTTTGGAAGAATTGCACTTAGTAATTTTTTCCTACTTTTCCTACTTTTTTTTCTCTGAACTAAAACTAGCCTGCAGAAAGTAGATAGCTCTTTTAAGTAGGGTGTCACTAAAATACGATGCAAAATATTTTGCAATCTCATGTCTCCTTTCATCACACTGTACAATGTCAAATATTTGGCAGCAGGCATACTCATCCCAGACTAGTTCATCAACAAAATCACCAAGTTTGGTGTACACTCTCTACATTTTTTATACAAAATTTTCCCAAGAGTGATCATAATCCACCAAAAAACCTAAGTCTTGAGTTGATATCCATCCTTGCTTGCATAAAATATGTTAGGACCTAATTCTAATCTCCTACGTATCGTTACAGTTACATCTCATGTCTCTGTTAAACACCAGTCCAAACAGATAGCTGCGAACCTTACATAACTTTACATTCTACAAAAATATATTGAACTAATTTACATAACGTTATATTCGACAAAATATATTGAACAAATTTTTATAGGGATGAGCTGATATCTTTTAAACCATTTTGATTGACATTTTCCCACTTATTTCTTACATAATAAAACCAAAAACGAAGAAGGTTGTGACTGTCTAAAACATATGACATATCACTGCAAAAATCATGAGAAGGATCTTGGCCTCACTCTATTCATTGGATTTACATCAGAGTATACTTTGTTAGCACATCTTACATGTCACGTAGCTAAGAGACAAATAGGAAACACCATAAAAACAAAGACAATCTGTAAGCCTTTGACTGTCGGCTTTAAACTTCTTCAAGTCTGCAACATACCTCTGTTATGAACTCTGGAAAAGACATATTCAGCTTCTCTTTTCACACCTCTATAATGAAGACTGTTTTTGTGTCAAAATATTTAGGGAATTCTCAGGAATTGTGGTTGCACGATCAATATCCCAATAGATCCATTGTTGATGGCATTGGTTAAGTGATCTACTAATCTAAGATATTTTCAATGGTTTGACATTATGAGGAAGAGCCTCTTATACCTGTTGTAGAAGAACTGATTCCAAATTTGCAAGCTGAGTTGTAAAACAATCCAAAAATACCTAGGAAATCGAAATCCAGTCATAAAGGTAATTTGATGGGGACCATCAACCTTCCAAAAGACTGAGGTCTGATCCATGTACATATTAGAGCCATGTTGGCATTGATACCATATAGGCAAGAGTTACAAAAGGCCGTTTGTTAACAAGTAGAGTGTGACAATGATGAAGTAGTTTGTTAACTTGAGTAGAGATTTGGAAAGTAGGAATGCTTCAATATTAAAAAAGAATGGAATTTATGGAAATCCAAATTTCCCATATAACAAGGAAAGGTGTAACTCTTAGAATTTTTAGTTTTGATCTGACAAACCAAATTTTGAGACGACCTTCAATAGAAGCTTCATTCCAGATAGCATGCTTCCCAAGGTTGTCTTCCATATCATTCCACACATGTTTAATAAATGGGAATTTTATGAAAAGATGAGTAGTGCAAGTCTTGGCATCAGATCTACAAAGTATGTAATTTTGGAGATATTAAGCATGATATTGTGGGCAGCCTTCTTCATATTTTTCCAGGCATCCTTGCCTTCTTCTTAGCAACCTCCTCTTATTCAAGGCTGCTCCATTTTGTTTATGGGCAGACTGTTTAGGGCTTGGCCCTCTCTCCATTTCCCTAGGGAAGCCGCCGGTGTAGGGTTTGCCTGCTAGAAGACCCTTGGGAAGCCTTCGGGGCAATCCGTGAGGGTTGCGGGATGCTAACAGTTTGTTGTCCAAAATAGATTGTCTTATTATCCAAATATGTGAAAATTGAAATTTTGTCCCTAAAATAGGATCTTGTAAAAAATAGAAAACACGTGATGAACAGAGCCTTTCAACAGCTTGTAAAACACCCAGTGAAAAAGGTCAATATGGAATCAATTCGTCATCCAAAATATCCTTCGAAAAAAAGGCATTGTTTAATGACTAATACCAATCCTTTTGGCAATACTCTTACATTAAAAAAACATATTGATTGATTGGAACTTTGCAGGGGCTCTTTTAGAGCTACAACTAGACATAAGGTATAGATGGAAAATAAATCTAAGAGGGATATAGAATAGTTATTTTTTCCATTTGGAAAATGTTAATATCTTGTTGTCCTAGACCGCCAATCTGAAGTTTCTAAATTATGTTGTCGATTTTCCTTCCTAGTCTTTAATTTTCCTTTCAAATTGCATTATAGAATGACTTATGATGGATATCCCTGCCAATTTGTATGGCACATGCTCTAGATGATACATGGTGCATATAAAATGTAAGATTATATAGATGGCATTAGTGTTTGTTAATATTATCAATATTTCTGCATGTAGGATTCTCAAACAGGGAGCATTTAGCATATGGTCATATAAAAAGAGGAATAAAAAAATAACATTCCATAAAATCCTTCTTTGACCTATCCACGGTCAACTATTTTGCTGTAAACATATTTGCTGAAAACAGAAGTTAATGGAATTATAACAAATAGAAACTGATCACTAGGATTTGGCAATATCTGCAAACTGTTACTGATCACTTTCTTACACAAAAAAATGGCTAAGAACCTAGATATTAGCCATGTTCACATGAACCGTGATGTTGCAACTTTGTATAAATTATGTTGCATCTTTTACAAAACATTTGACCTCCGTTTACAAATCAGCTTGGTGTTAGGTGAAATGCTTTTCAATATTTTCTAGCTCTTCCAAGCCGAAAGGGATTTCCACCTAACATTTTTGTTCTTTTTCACTACATAAATAATCTAGAACCAAATAATTTGCTTATACATCACCACAAAGGAGGTGGATAGCTATGGATTAGCTATATTATAGAGATGGATATATTATTTATCAAGAGATTTAAGATATCAGGCAAACATTATAAATCTTTCCCAAACAGAAACTGTGCTTTGCACAACTAAGGCATCATTGATTCAATTGATATTTATACGAAAGTATTATAACTATTACAGAACTAGACAAAAGACAAAAGTATTCCCCGCTGCTAAATAACTACCTTTTTCACTGATTAAAAAAATATCTGACGGGTCCCTAATACCTATAGTTTGAACATTCTTTCTTGGCAGGATATATATGTCCACTAAATATATTTATATTATTCAGTAGTCCTTTCAATTCCCTATGGTATTGCCAGTTTCAAGGCTTTTTATAGGGTGGCAATTAATGTCCATTTGAAGTTATCTGGGAGTTTACTATCCATTTTAAGCTGGCAATTTATGAACTATTCAAGAAGCCAACCCTGAATGTTAACTACCATTTCTTAATTCTTTATGGTGGTTTAGATTGGGTCTTGAATTATGATAATAATAAAAAAAACATTTGCATTCCCATAACTACCATTTATGTATAAACTGTATGTGAAAATATATATATATAATAAGGTGAAAAATAATTCTCAGGTAAAAATTTTATCATGTACAAAAAGATCTAGAAGCGGTTTCTGCAAACTAAATAGTATATGTTACTAAATGTATTTCTCTATGGAATTGCTTTTACAATTTCTATGTTGCACCTTGTGATAGGCAAAATGCTCAAGGAAATAGGAATACTTTTAATATCACTCAGGCAATTCTTAACTGGCCCACTCCAAAGAATGTGAGCTAGTTGAGGGGATTCTGGATGTTGTGCAACTTCTATAGGGGATCTATCCAAAATTTGGGAGCCTGATGAGACTCTTCGTTGATCTTACAAACAAGGATCAACTAAAATGGCAAAAGCAATAGAAGACACATTACAACACATGAAGAAGGTTACATCCAACAATTATTTGAGCATATCTCACAGGTCTTTTAAGTGGAATGTGATGCTTCAGGCACCAGCAGAGGGGATGTGCTCATGCAAAATCAACATCTTGTTTCTTTGAAAGAAAAAATTTGATTGGTAATTATGAATCTATGATAAGGAGAAGTTGGCCAACATATGATATAGAAAAGTTCAAACAATATTTGTTCAGGTGGCACTTCATTTATCTAAAGCTCCAAATATACCAGCAAAATTTGAAGTATTATTATACCAAAGAAATCACCAAGATGGACAAGACGTCTACTATAAAAGATGTGGTTACAATTCACATGCCCAATTGATGCCATGTACCTAACAGTTCACATGCCCAATTGATTCCATGTACCTAACAGTTCACATGCCCGTAGTAAAGTGTGTAAAAATATCGATAAGAGCATGGTCCAGAGAATGCAAATTCAAGGTTGGGGTTTTAATTAGCCCAACCTACCATTTCAAAATAATTTTAGGGTTTTTAAGCACTCCCACCAAAGCCAGATTTACACATTATTCAAAAACAATTCAAGCATTCCTTCAAGCAATTAGCATGCATTCTCTACAAAGCTTACCTGATTAACTGATATTGATTCGAATCTAAATCAATCAGTTCTGATCTCAGAATTTTTAGATGAATGTACAAAAATTTTCCAAAGTCAAAGTAGCCCTCACAGGCTTAGTGTTGCTATCATTTGTTGTTTCCACGTGGAGTGTGAGATACTATTGAGTCTTGTAGCAGCCTTCTGCAGCTAACCCTAACCACCTGTAGCAGCCCACTGTAACTGCTCGTGACCACCAAGTCTATTGATGCTGCTGTAGGTGACCTGCTAAGTGCTATTGTTTCTAATAGTGACCATCAACGGGGGTTGTAGCAGACTGCTACTACTACTCATGACCACTAGCAGGGTTGTAACAAACTGTTGTTGCTACTTGTGACCACTAGGTCTGTTGATGTTGTTGTAGGTGACCTACTAACTGTTGTTGCTGCCAATAGTGACCATAAACGAGGGTTGTAGCAGACTGTTTTTGCTACCCGTGACCACTAGTAGGGTTGTAACAAACCGTTACTGCTACCTGTGACCACTAGCAGGGTGTTGCTACTCAATTAGGACACCAACGAGGGTGTTGTTGCTTAATTAGGTCACCACCAAGGGTGTTGCTTCAGCCCTAGTCTCCACGTAACCCTGTTATATGTTGTTGTTGCTTCCCTAGACCACCACCACCTGTTGTACATCGCTGCTGCTTCCCGTGGGCTATGAGCAGCCCTAGAAACCACCATAACTGTTGTGTGCACCTGTTGGAGCCCTAACAAAGCTCGAGGCCCTAACAGGGCTTAGGTGCATAGAGGGTGACCTTAGCAGGTCACCCGTGAGCTGTAGAATCCCCAACAAGAGCTAGGATGCACAGTAGATCAGCCCTAGAAGGGCTCGAGGGTGTTGCAACATACCCTAGTTTGGTTAGGGTCACATGAAATGTACCAACGAGAATAATGAAAGAGTTTTAGTGTTGTCGTGAGCTTGTTGACCACCAACAGGCTTCACACTGAGACCTATTGTAGCCCTAGACCACCATCGAGGGTTATTACATCTGCTACGTATAACGGTAACCACCATAGTGACTGTAGTGTGACAAGAGAAACCAAGAAAGCATAAATGTTGCCATTGTTGAAGAAAAACAACACCAGCCACAAAATTATCTCTATCAACCTCAAGTAGTGAGTAGAGGAGCAGTCAAGTGTTGAAGTGTTGTGTCTATGAGATGAATTGCAAATGTCCTTTATTTATGGTCCATCAACATTTAAGTTAGTTCCACATAATTAGGAGTTGGCATTAGGGTTTAACTTCTTTTTCATGTTTGACCCTTTGACTTTAATATTTTGTGGTACAAAGGTATTTTTGGTGTTTTGACTTGTGCCACTTGGTCCTTCTCTTGATTGTCTCATAGACCAAGGCTAGGGTTAAATGGTCCTCCAAGTATTTTTGTGGTCACAACAAGTTGTCTCAAGGGTCCCTGTGGTTCATTCATGCCCACTCAAAGTACATCTTCGTCAATAAGGAGAATTACTAAATGCTTTATCTTGATCTCCTCATGCCACCAAGATCAGGTGCTAGGTTTCTCAACCAGGGGTATCTAGTCCCTGGAGAAGGTCGTCTCATAGCCCATAGATCAAGGAGAGGAGTGCATGACTTTCCTAGACCTGGTCTAGGGCTTATGGTGATGACCTAGTAACTGACCAGGTGCCTTATCCTCAGGCTACATCAAATGACTCAATGTCAAATACTTGGTAACTGACCAAGTGCCTCCATTCTCCTGGAGAATATCCCTTAGCCCCAGGCTGAGATCCTAGTCCCAGACTAGCTTAAATTTCTGGTTGTTGAATGTTAGCATTAGCATGAATTCTTAAAGTTTTGCAGACTGTAAGATAACAAAATACAAGTGCAGTAGAAACATCAACAACATCACACACATTGAACACAGTAGTTTTTCACGAGTAATGCTTTCAAGGACAAAAACCCCCAAAAAGCATTAGTAATTCATCTCTAAGATGACTAAGTTTCTCAATAATGGGTTTTTACCACAGATAAAAAATCTACGAAAATGTATTTCATACAAAAATCAGATTAGGGCTTTCTGCCCTAATTCTTCTAGTTGCCCGAAACTTCCAGAATGGCTGCCCGGAATTTATTCTGCCTGCCCGAATCTGCCTAGACTGAGACTGAAATTGCACAAGATCCCTGTGTGATCCCTATCAACCTGTCTGTGATCCTAGTCAGCCTGCCCAAACAGCTTTCTACTGCCCGAAACTCTCTGTCTACTTCCCAAGCCCTCTTTCCGAGCCTTGTCTTCCTGCCCGAAGGTATGTCTGCCCTGCATGAAGCCCTGTCAGCCTGCCTGAAGTTGCTATTTTTCCTACCTAGACCCTATCTTCCCTGCCCAAGCTCTGCTGCTTGCCCGAAACCCTTCCTGAGCATCACTGCTACCTGTCAGAAGTCTATAGCAAGCAGACTATGGCTGCCTGAGGGTGGTAGCAGGCAGACTATGGCTGCCTAAGGGTGGTAACAGGCATACTATGGCTTCCCGAGGGTGGTAGCAGCCTACCAAAGGGTGTTGGAAGCATGCCTAATCCCTGCTAAGGCTTGTTGTGAGTGACGAAGGGTAGAGGGAGGTGCCTGGACAGGAGATCTGGCCTACCTGTGAATAGACTGAGACTGCCCGTGAGAATTCTGAAGGTGATGTGAGGGTTTAGAAGAAACGTTAGCTCATGAAAAGAGAGAAGGTGTTGCTTCTGTTGTTCATCAATTGTGAAACCCTATTTTAGGATTAGACTGTAAAATAGTGGGTGCCCTAGCTAGAATCCTCCATTCTAGGGCATAACCACAAAAGATGTCCTCCACAATGTGAGCAAAAATATTCCTTGAGTAGCTGTAGGATCATGAGCAAGTGTGTGTAGCAAAATGAAATGGATTGATCTTATTTTATATCCTTTGAATCACTTGTAAGTGGACCAAAACTTAAAAGAACAAAATAATATTATTTTATTATTTTATCTTTTTAACTTTTACCTTTAGTGGTACTAAAGGTATTTTTGCACTTTCACTTTGACTCCTTAGTGGTACTAAGGGTCCTTATGTATTTTTTACTTTTGCTTTAGCCTTCTTCAAGTGCCCTATGGTCAATACAAGTGGTCAAGGTGGTCCTTCATCCCCACTTAAAGTACGTCATCATAAATAGAGAGAATTACTAATGCTTTTATCTCACACTCTATGTGACACCAAGATTGGGTACTAGGTGTCTTAACCAAAGGTAGCTAAGACTTGGAGAAGATCACAAAGCCCACAGATCGAGGGTCAAAGTGTCTCACATGCCTAGAATCGGTTTGGGGTTTATAGTTATATCCTCGTAACATACCAGGTGCATCGGCCATAAGCTGCATAATTTGACCCAAGGTCAAATACTTGGTAACAGACCAAGCGCCTCCATTCTCCCGAATAATGGCCCTCAGCCTTAAGCTAAGTCCCCCGGTTCTAGACTGGGTCATCTTCCTATTAACTGACCAAGGGCCTCCATTCAAAGAATGGCCACTCAGTTCTAGGTTGATTCTCCCATTGTTGGACTGGTTCGACATCTTGGTCCCTAACCAGATGTCTTCATTCAACAGAATGGTCACACAACTCTAGGCCGAGTCCCCCAGCACTGGAATGGTTCCACATCCTGGTCCCTGACCAGATTTCCCCATTCAATAGAATGGATACTCAACTCAAGGTTGAGTCCCCCAGTGTTGGACTGGTTCCATTTCTTGGTCCTTGACTAGATGTCCCCGTTCTCTTAAGAGAATAGCTCTCGATGTTGCTCAGGAAAAATCAACACTGGTAGCTGACCAGGTGCCTCCATTCAATGAATGGCACTCAACTCTAGGCTGAGACCCCCAATCCTAGACTGGGTCAAATTCCTAGTAACTGACCAGGTGCCTCCATTTTCCCAGAGAATGGCCCTCAGCCTCAGGCTAAGTCCCCTAGTCCCAGACTAGGTCAAATTCCCGGTAACTAACCATGTGCCTCCATTCAAAGAATGGCCCTTAGTCCCAGGATGAGTCCCCTAGTCCTGGATTGGGTCAAATTCATGGTAGCTGACGAGGTTCCTCCATTCAAATAATGTCCCTCAACACCAGGTTGAGACCCCCAGTCCCAGACTGGTTCAATTTCTTGGTAGAGTGAATATTTGTCCCACGTAGAGTGAATAATTGTCCTGCATGGGTCATATTATTGTTGTTAAAATATTTTGAATGACATGGATGGTTCTTAGGGATTTTGTAAGGTTTAGGAATAAACAACGAGGATGTAGGCCCTAAAATATTCATCTTTATGTCTAGTGGACATGCACATGGTTCTATATCACCTCACATGTCTTGTAAATGGAATCTTTCACTTTCAACCAGGATGTGGGTGCCATTACAATGTTTTTAGCATATATTATGGGTTTTGGTTCCTTAACCATGTTGCACAAACTAAATCCATGGTATTTGCTATTATACACGAAAGTAATCTTTTAGGGCTAATGCATCGAGAATGGGGCTCTAAATTGTCTTCGTAATTATCTTTCTATGCATAGGTTTAGAGGTTTGGAGGTAATATTGGTTGAGGATCAGGATTAAGGGATATGATTTCATAATGTTTAATAAAACAAAGATACCTTTGAAGTGATAACTATGATATACGCTCCTCATCGGAGTAGCAACCACCTGGTGTAGTTCCATACTGAAATAGATTGGACCTCTAATCCACACTGTTTTAGGATGCTACCCCTCATTAATGGCTAGAAAAAAACTATGTGTTTGGATACTACCCGTAAGAAGATCAAGGGATAAAAATGGATAGATATAATAGCTACCTAGTACAATTGCCCTTTGAAATAGAGTGGTTTTAGTTCACACTACTTCGGGTTGCTACCCCTCATCAATGGTAGGAAAATGTCTACATGTTTAAATACTACCTGTAAGAGGATTAAGGGTAAAATTGGATTACAACTTAGTACAACCCAAAATCTGGAGCACACTTGCATCCTCAAACAACTAATTGATAGAAAACTGCAAATTTACAGAATTAATCTAACTTACAGGAAACCATTAAGTATTACAGGAATTCATCGAGCATTACCAGAATTTATATTGACAGGAATTTGATGGCACAACGTCAGATTCCTGAATATTTTCTATGAAAATAACCTGGTTTATAAATGCACACTCTGTTCTGGAACAACGACCTTCAAACGAATCCCTAATCAACAGAACTCTGTGTACATCGCACCACCAACACGATTATGTGTAACTTCAACCGTAATATGGATAAATTCCACAGATCGATTCAATGTCCAGAGCTACCACAATTTACAAGTGCTGAGATGAATGATTCTCTTTCTCAGTTAGATTTTGAAATGCCATTCCTCAGTCATCAATGATTTGGTGTTCTCCTCAAGCTGTGATATTGGATCGCAGTTCTAATCTGAGCATCCTCCAAACGCTACACCTACGATCTGACCTAAGAATATCCACAATCTAAAAAACATCTTTCATACATTAGTATCTTCCTCCTCTCTTCAGAAAGTAGTTGATCATCCCTGCATCGAGCCCCTCCTCGAAGGATCAAGGTAGTCGGGCCGACATATTGGGGGCAAAGGTTATGTTTTTTTCATTTTTTTCATTTTCATTATATTATATTTATTTTTGTTTATTTTATATATTTGTCTTTTATATGATTTTTTTTAAAAGACTAAACATTTTTCATTTTTTATTTTCTTAATTTTTCATTATAGAGTACTTGAGTCAGTTTCCTAAATTTTAGGAACCTACCACCAAGCACCTAGTTTCCATACATGTATTATATCTGTCCTTTAAAATGATATCCATGTTGATGTAATTGTAACTTCGGAATGTATTCATCCGTATATTTTATGTATTGTACCTTGATGTTTATTCCGGGATGTGTCTGTGTAATGTCCCCGGTTTCAACCCCATTTGCATGATGTATATATTGTAATTAATCATGGTGAGGAGCTCAAGGCAAAAGCCCCACCATCGATTTTGTTGTGTATGTTTCGGCAATGCAGATAATTGTCGATGGTATGTTGTGCTATAAGGCACATTATAATACGGCATCATGTAAACACGCACATCAATTAAAATAAATCACAACCAGCTACGGCAGTGCAACGTTGAATGAAAAGGGCATGGTTCCAAAGGATAAGGGGTGGGGGATGTCAAACCGTGGTTATGGGGGAAAAACCCATGTTTTGTCACCTTGTTGATTTTCCATCTTCCCTTGTCAACCTCTTGAATGTTTTGTTGGGCAGCTGAGGAGTAATGGCTGCTGGTGGTTGAGGCAGTTAATGCCTTTGGGAGTGGGGTGGTAGGAATGTCAGT
This sequence comes from Pseudotsuga menziesii, assembly GCA_001517045.1. Taxonomy (NCBI): domain Eukaryota; kingdom Viridiplantae; phylum Streptophyta; class Pinopsida; order Pinales; family Pinaceae; genus Pseudotsuga; species Pseudotsuga menziesii. The sequence continues at coordinate 53,520 of LPNX010583573.1, read as the reverse complement.
CCTTTGCCCACATGCCCACTCCACCCACGTCTGCCCATTCTTCTCCCTCACGCACTCTTCCCTAGCCAGTTCACTCTCACCACGATTTTGTTTTCTGGATTCTCCTCACGCACAGGTTTTTGGGGCGTTTTTGGTCTCACGCAAGTTTTCTTCCTCTCCCCCATGAGTTGCTGAGCACCCACAAACTGCAAATTCACATCCTTCCTATTGTGTGTGCATCCATAGACAAAAACGGAGCCGTTTTTCCTCACGCAGGGCCTCCATTGTCTGTTCCTTTCCTTGCTGGTTCGGATTGTTTAACCACGCACAGGTATTCTTCTGTTTGGGGCGCACATGGAGAGCTGAGAGCCGTGCTCTTGCATCCACGATTGACTGTGAAGGGCCATTCACGTTTTTTACTGTCTCACAGGCTATTTGGGTTGTTTTTCCTGGATGTAAGTTGTGCTCCCTGATAGATTCGGGGCTGTAGTTTTCCCCATGTTATGAATGTCATTACTGTTACGTCTGGGGCTGTTGTAAATTCGAGTGAGAGTCATTTTGGCCACGATAGGGCCAAGAATGACTCAGAATTCGTTTTCCCTGTTTAAGCTGTGACAGCTAAGGAACTGCCTGAGTGCAATGGTTAGTCTTCGGACTGTGCTGGCTTGGCTTGTCTGTTGAAAGCCTGTGAAACCCAGCTGTGTTAGTTTGTTGTTTGTACCCCTTGGCTATGTATAATCCTGCAATTGACCCTTATTCCGGAGGAATCATGTCCAGCTCGGGGGTGGCAGCGTTGCTGAGTGACTGATGAGCATGCTGGCCTATGGTTGGGTGGAACGTTGCAGCGAGGTAGCTGGTTGCGGGCAAGTTCTTAATCAAAAGATAAGTACTGCTGGTTACTTCATCTCTGTAATTTATATTGATGTTAAATGCTGGAATGTCTATGTTGCTTCCACTGATTGTTTGAAGGACTGTGCATCCTGGTATGATGAATTATGCCTGTTGTTTAGGCTTTTAATTTCAGCATTTGTTTTCTGTCAATGTTCATGGGGCGGTTTGCCCGGTTGTGTTTGATGTTCGTCGCATCCTCTTCGTCGGTCTGAGGGACAGGGACGTGAGAGTCTGTAGTGTATTTGAGTCATGTCATGCCCCGATGTTCCTATCGAGAGGTTCTATAATGTAAAAAAGTCATGTCAAGTCATTGTGGGTAACCCTCCTATTGGTCAAGGGTTAAATTCCCCACAGTTGTGGGGCCCTAGGGTTATTAGACTATCCTAGAGAAGTTGACCCTATGTGAGTCATTGTAAGTCGGGGCAATAGTCCCCACCATTGTGTTAAGATAAACCTCCTTGTTGGTCGGAGGAGGCAAAGTCCCCACAGGTTGTGGGGAATTACGGTTATTAGACACTCCTAGATATGTTGGCTTTAGTAAGTAATTGTTAAGTGAGGCCGACAAGTTGGAGTGGGTTTCAAGTGAATGGAAGAATATAAATAGAGAGTGAGCCTCTCTATTTATCACACACACATTCACTCATTGGGGCACATGAGTGAGAGAGAAGACACTGGGATCAGAGAGAGAGAATACTGCTGTCGGGAGATCATATTTATGTTTTTGGGTTTTACTTTTGGTGCTGATTCTATCTCTGAGGAAGTTGCGGGGTTTTCTCCTTTATGGTTTCCTCGAGGAAAATTCTTAGTGTCTCTTGTCTCTTGTGTTTTATTGCTATGAATGTTATTCTTTCAGTTAAAGATCCTAAGATCATAATGCTAGCTTGAATGACAAAATTCTAACAATCCATCATGGAGGAAAACTAAATATATCAAGATGCCTTATTTGACATGGTTAACAAACCCATAATTTTGGGATTATCATTAAGGAGTTGAATTTATTGCAATGGATCTACCCATAAATCAACCAAGATATGAGTCCATATTTCTCAAGGAACAATTACATTTTTATTGATCTTTTTGAGTCTACAAATCTGTAGAAATATCAACAATAAGGGTTGCTTAACGAATAAAAACTTTTAAAAATTGTTGTTTTCCTACCATGAATCAACGATGTCCTACATTCCAGTGGGAACCCCCAATTGATACCAGTCACCACATATTTCCTACTTAAACTATTTCTTAGCCAATCTCTATATTATTTCACAAGTCAACCATGCTTTAGTACCTCCCATGTTATACCATCCAAGTTAAGTTCCAAAACCCAAACCATGGGCTCAACACCCAATCCAGCTCCTAATCATGTGTCATGTGAGCTGACAACCAAGTATAATATGCACAATGCATCTCAACCTCGTCTCTCTCTCTCTAATGTGGGTCCTTTGTTGTTTGATGGTATATGGTATACACTTATTTGACAGTAATTTTTAAACCACCTACTCGAGGCCAAGGGAATCAATTTAGAGCCATCATGTTGCTCAATGACTCCATTGAGTTAAGTTCTAGAAAAAGTTGGTGTATGTTGTACAATGATACACCTTGACTCCTTGAAGTATAATACAAGGTTGGACTCGATGTCCAACTTGATGCTCTAGGCAATGAAGATGGGAATAGAGCAGGGTGACACAAAGAATGCAGAGAAAACATATTAAAAATACATGTTTTTTATGAAAGATATTGTCCCCAAAAATGCATCATGGAGGGGAGTCCTAAAATTTGTGGTTACAAATATTATTTCCATGAATTACCAAGTGATGAACATATATGTATGTTAGTTCCTTGATGTTTTACTACACAAAGAAATTGTGGCATGCTCCAACGAAAAGAACTGCCTTAATGGCATCTTGTACAGGTCTCATACATGCAGATGGTCATGTCTTTGTATGTGACCATTTCTAGAACATACCACATCACATGGTTTTTGTTATTGAAAGATATGGTTAAATGTCTAGTTTTGATATAAAACCAAGCATGGTAGTACATTTGTGTGAATATTTCTTAGCCGTTTTGTGTGAGATCATGTTTGGTAATCATTTCCCAATATTTTAAGGGGAGACAATGAAGGTTATAGATCCCTTGGAAAGTGGTCCATTGAGAAAGGGGAGACAATGAAGGTTGTAGATCCCTTGGAAAGTGGTCCATTGAGAAATCTTGTAAGTTTAGGGACTTGAAGGTCCACATGGGTATTGAAAATTGATCGTACTCTTCTTGAGGGGAATAATCGGATCAAAGTCTAAAGGGCCATCTGCATGTCTTAATAATAACCCCCAAGTGCATACAATAGCATAACCTAGTCTACATATCTAGTCTTTGACATGAATGCAAATGGGTAAAGCATGGTCCACATGTCATATTAAAAATAAAAAGTATAAAAGGAATTGAGTGTGATGGCTTAATTTTCTCTTTGAAATTTTCTGTTGGCTTATTCTCCAACAAATTTGTATAGGCCTCATAGACTTGATTTGGTCGTCGACGAATGATGCTTTATCACAATATCACCGATTAGAGCACCTGGAGGATAAGCCCTTGACACCTCTCCTACTGCATCTCTAAAACATTGTTGTTGATCCTATCGTCACGATTGAACTCAATGAAACTTATTGAGACTTAATGAGGCTTGGTACCTAGTCCACAAAACTAGGGATTGAACCTATATATGATTGATGAAGTGAAGGAAACTTGATGTCTAGTGCTTTCTCCAGTTTGCTTTTCTATTAATTGAGTTTGAACTCTAGGGATTGAACCTATATATGATTGGTGAAGTGGAGGAAACTTGGTGTCTAGTGTTTTCTACAATTTGCTTTGCTATTGACCAAGTTTGAACTCATCCTTACTCTTTGGTCAAATCGACTTTAGTTCTATGTGAGGGCAAGACTAGAAGAGTGTTTCTATCTGCTTCCAAGTACTTTGAATTCGATCTATATCACTCTTATTCTTATGAAATATAAACCACATACATTTATTGATTATAGGCCTATATTTATTTGTAATCTCATGTAGAAGATCATTACAAAGATTATAGCAGATAGGATGAATCCTATCCTTAGGAGGTATATTTCTAAAGATCAGTTTGGTTTCTTATTGAATAGACAAGTCCTGGATGCGGTTGGAATTGCACAAGAATGTCTTCATTCAATAAAAATGAAGAAACAAAATGATTTTATTCTTAATAAGGATATTATAAAGTCTTATGATAGGGTTGACTAGTCATACTTGAGATTTATCCTTATCCATATTGGTTTATCTACTAAGATCAGAAATTGAATTATGGGCTGCATCACCTCTACCAGATATACAGTTCTGATTGATGGAACTCCTACCTCCTTCTTTAGTAGTAATATAGGACTAAGAAAATGTTGTCCTCTTTCGACTTATTTGTTCATCCTAGCTATTGAAGGGTTGAGTTTTCTTATAAAAGAGGAAAAGGAACAAAATAAATTTGAGGCTTAAAGGTGGTGATGTCTGTGTATATTACACATATATTGTTCATGGAAAACATTCTTATCTTTGGAGAAGGTTCTTTCTCTGAATGGAATCATTATCATTCTATTATCTCCTTATTTTGTGATGCGTCAGGTTTGGCAGTCAATGTTCAAAAATCCGATTTTGTGTATTCTTGCGATGATATGGAAATTAGAAACCAGATTGCTTCTCTACTTCCTTATAAGATGACTGGGTTAGAAGGGGTTTTTAAGTATCTTGGTTTCAAAGAGAAACCAAATGGGTATAAAAAAAGGTGATTAGGAATGGTTAATTAAGAAGATTCAGAGGAAAAATTAACAGTTGGTCATTTCGATGGCTACCTCTCAAAGGAAGACTTTTTTTGGTAAATTATGTTCTACAAAGCATTCCATTTTTTGGGTTTTCTTTATTTATCATTTAGTAGTCTATGGTTTACAAGATAAGAAAAAAAATATTTCAGTTTTTATGGGTTGGAAAGTTGGAATATTCAAAATTTCATTTGACTTCATGGGAGAGTCTATCAAAGTCAAAACTGATGGTAGGACGGGGGATCAAAAATCTAAATTGGTTCAATAGGGATTTATGTGCAAAAAGCTTATAGAGAAGCTTATTTGATGAAGGTTAGTGGGGAAAATTTGTGAAAGCTAAATGTTTAAAATGTGTTTCTATGGTCCATTGGTTTCGGGATGCAATGAAGAAGGCTCAAAATGTTTCATCTATTTAGAGTAGTTTTTTGAAGTCTTTCCCCATTATTAACTAGTCGATTTGTTGGGCCGTTGGCCGAGGTACTCAAGTATTTATTGGTTTTGATCCTTTTATTGGTTTATGCAAATATTATAGGTAATCTTAGGGACTGGTGGCAGAACTGCATAGAAGGAACATATTTGGGGTTGGAAAGAGAACTAATACAAGAGAGGAGTTGGTTTCCTTACATGGAATTCTTTGGTTTGTTAGGAGAATGGGACTCGCTTCTATTCTGATTGTTGGTGAGTCAAAAGCTACTACAGATTGGGCTAGAGGGGTAACTGCACTTTACTTTTTGTTATTGGAAAATTGGATGGGAAATGTTAGAAAGTTGATATATGAGTTCTCACACATTACATTTTAACATATCTATAGAGAATTAAATGATGAAGCAGATAGACTTTCAAAAAAAGGCATTGATGAATTGGATAGAAATATTTCTTTTAAAGAGCTTAGAGATGAAATGCCTGTAGAATCGAATAGATTGAATTTCTTTTGATTTAAGAGTTATTCATCTAGTAAACTTTGTTTACTAATAGCTTGTGTTTTGGGGATGGCATATTTCTTATTTTGTTATCATTATTATGATATGTTTTTTATTATAAGAGGTACAAAAATGTCAAAGTAATGTTGAGAGGAGAAAATATAAAGATCTTTTATCAAGGTAGTAATTTATTTTGGATAATGAGAATATTTTATTCTTTCAAACAAAAATGTAATTTGTTGATACAACTTTGTTTAATAATACAAAGTTGTTTTTTAGTGCTTGAGAAAAAAACGAAAATCCTTGTGGTCAAAAAAGGCGCTGGTCTATCATCTCCTTTCTTCGTTGTCTTCTTGAGTTTATTCATCCTATAGTTGTTTAACCTTTGAACTTTCACCAGGTAGGAAGTCACTAGGAGAAACTGAAAGCCCTTGTGGTGGCGAAGAATGCTAACCTGAGTGAAGAACATTGTGATATGGCGTGTAAACAAAAGTGATTGAAAGAAGCCATGTGCATTTTGAATTTGATGGACGAATACGTATATTGCTCTGCTTATCAGTCTCTCTTGTAGGTATGCCTCATTAACAGAGCTCTGCTGGAGGCCAAGCTAGTCCATGGTCACATCATCCAAAGTGCTTTCAAATTTAATTGCACTGACATGGCTCTTCCCAATAAACTCCTAAGCGTGTATGCCAAGTGCGGCAATTTAATCGATGGTCACAAGTTTCTGGATCAAATGCCTTAGCGAAATGTGGTCTCCTGGAGTATCACGATTGCAGCTTACTGTAGGGCTAGCCATGGCAAAGAAGCGTTGACACTTTTCAATCAAATGCAAGGAACATGTATTCTCCCCAATCAATTCACTCTATCCAGGTTTCTCCCAGCATGTACTCACTTGGAAGCAGTGGTGGAGGTTCATGAAGAAATAATCAGAAGTGGGTTTCACTCTGAAGTTTTTGTGGGGAATGCCCTTCTTTACATGTATGCAAAATATGGGAAGATCAACACTGCATGTTATGTGTTTGACAAATTTCTTAGACAATATGTTGTCAAATGGAATGCTATGATTGCGAGATATGCACAGAAGGGGTATGTTAATGAGGTTCTGGACCGGTTTGACAAAATACCTGAATGAAATGTGGTCTCCTAGACATCAATGATTGTGGGATATGCACAGAATTTCATGGTTGAAGATGTTGCCAAACTCTTTGATGAAATTCCTGAAAGGAATGTGGTATCTTGGACATCATTGATTTCGGGTTATGCTCAGAATGGGCATGTTGATGAAGCTTACAAACTGTTTGAGAAGATGCCCGAGAGGAATCTAGTCTCTTGGACTGCAATGATTACAAGATATGCATAGGATGGGTGTGTTGATGAGGCTCTAAAGCTCTTTAAAAAAATGCCACTACGAAATGTGGAATCGTGTAATGCAATGATTGTAGGATATGTACATAATGGCCGAAATGAAGAGGCCCTAAAGCTTTTCTGAGAAATGCAAAGGCATGACATGAAACCAAACTCAATGACTCTTGCTAGTGTTATTGCAGCATGTGCTGATATGGTAGCATTGGAACAGGGCTTGGAGATCCATGAGAAGTAATCAAGAGTGGATTTGTTTGACAAAATGGATCACAAAGATTGCAAGCTATGGTGTGCATGGATTTGGTAAGGAAGCCCTAAGGCTCTTTGAACAAATCCAGCACTGTGGAATATCACCGGATCATGTTACCTTTGTCAGAGTTATGTCTGCATGCTGACATTCAGGCCTAGTGGCCTACAATACTTTAATTGCATGAGTCACTATCATCATATTACACCCACAATGGAGCACTATGCTTGCATGGTTGACCCTTTCGGCCAGGCTGGGCACCTAGATAAGGCACACAACTTTATCAATAGAATGCCAATAAAACTTGATTATATTGTGTGGAGTTATTTCATCGTTGTATGTAGAATCCATAAGAATATAAAGCTAGGGGAATTTGTTGCAGAATGCCTCATTGAATTGGATATCCAAAAATCCACACCTTATGTGGCTCTATCAAACATCTATGCTGCAGCAGGATGGCATCGAAAAAGTAAGGAAAATGATGAAATATGGAGGGGTAAGAAAGGAACCTGGATGTAGTTGGATTGAGGTAAATAACAGGTGCATGCTTTTTTTGTAGGAGATAGATCACACCCACAAATGCAACAGATCTATTAAAAGTTGAAAATGTTGTCTCAGCAGATGACAGCAGCAGGTTATGCACCTGCAAGAGATTAGAGCTGAATTATGTGGAATAGGGACAAGACGACAATTATTTTGGTGATCATGAATGTTAGTGTGGAAGCACTTTACTAGAAAGTTCATCTTCTTGATTGTTTCTTGAAGAAATCCTTGCCATAGCAGCAAGATTTGAATATTCATATGAATCCCAGGTATGTCTAATGAATAAAAATAATAATTATTTTCTTGAAAATTTGATGACTTAGTTCATATTTGTAGGTGTCTTTAGTTATTACATTTCTTTTTTAATATAAATATTTTTGAGTTTTTGGGCTGTTTTTTGGGGGTTTATAAATGGACTGGTATCAAGTATATAAAGTATACCATAAAGAACAATTAAAGTAAGTTGACCATCCCATATCTGCACAGTACAAAAATTTGGCTGAATTTAGTACTACTGCAGAATTTCCGTACAACAAAGGCCAATACAACCAAAGCTTGCTACTATGGTCCTTGCAACTTGCAAGCCCTGGTGAGCGTCCAACCTCTAGTGGATGGTTTCCTTATGGGTGTTAGAGTCAAACTTTTTATAATAATAGTTATTTAGTAAACATTTTTTTTTGGTCGGAGCCTAGCATTTCCAACAAGAAATTTCGTGAATAGAGGTTTCTTATGCTATTAAGAAATTTCTTAGTCTTTTAGAGGTTTCTCAAATCTTAATCCCGTGAATTTAAACCTTAGGGTTGATGTGAAATATGATGAAACAACAACAACAACAGAAAATATTTCTCCTCTTATCAACTCTAATCAATAAAGCAATTCAATTAACCTTCCCAAAATTTAAGTTTCAATTACAATTTAACAGCAGACATAACTTCACTTACAACATTCATAACATAACAGTTAAACTGATATTTAAATTCTAAACTGAGTACATGCCTGCTAAGTGACTGAGTAGTTCTGAACTTCACTGATGCGCCCCTCAATGAGGATAGCGGCCCATGAATACTGAACAAGATTCCTCTCCAATACTGAAATAGACTTCAACAATCTGTGACTGATATTCACATGCCTGGAAATGTTAGTTTTCGTTTGTAGCTGATGTATGTTCCCAAATGTCAAATAAATATTCTCTGAGTGTAAATCAACTCTCCACAAAAGGTCATGACCCTTTCTTGAGCAGCTCACAAAGATTGAAGGACTTCCTTCTATGCTTTAATGCACCCATCCAAGGTTATCTGCTGCTGCTAACGAATTGATATGACTGAGATTGGTTCAGATCTGATGTATCTTTCCATGTGGAGCAAATAATTACTGAATCTCCTTCGAGATAGCCTCCCTCTTGAATCAAGACTTGTACAGTGGGTGAGCTACCCATCATGACTTGTCTAAGATCAATGTGTAAGAAAATTTTCCCCATATACTACTCATCTTTTTTTTTTTTATAACAAAAATGGTTATGTTATATTGAAAACTCAGCAAAGAGGCCGCTAACGCAGAAACTTAGTGCAACAAGCTTCCCAACTTCTTCTTCCTTCAAATGGTGTAGAAGAGCTAAGGAGGGATATCAATGCTAGCATCCGAGTTAACGATAAGAACATGGAGACCAAAAATTATAGATTTATTGGCTGCAAGATCCGCCAAGACATTTAGAACCCTAAGTATGTGATAAAATTTTATCTTCTTGAATGTTTTAACCTTGGATCTAATTCTATTAATCATCCTCGCTGTTCTTCCATTCTTGCCCCTTCTACCCCCATTCAGTGCCTGAATAATAACCACGGAATCACCAAAGACCATGACCTCATCCACTCCTTTCTTCTGCAGCTGCTTGAGACCTTACCAGAGCCCGTACGCCTCAACAATATTATTAGATTCATAACCAATGTTCCAGGAGTATTCAATCTAGACCTTCCCATCAGGATCAATAATGACTCCACCACCCTCGTCTTTCCCCGGATTCCCTTTGGAAGCCCCATCAAAAAACAATTTAAAAATCTTCCTTTCTCTAAGCCAGTACTCAAATTGATCGCTATCCATCCTGAGATCCCATTCTTCCAGCTTTATTGTAGCTGAATTATTTACAACCATGATATTAAGGCTTTGAATCCAGTTTCCCTCCTTTTCGGTCAGGTTTCCTTTATTAATTGGGATCTTAGAGATACTGACAATCTCAACGAGTAGGGCATTAACCTTAATAGCTATCTTCCATACTGGTTGAGCCTTCTCCTGAAAGATTCTGTGATTTCTTTCATTCCATATGCACCAGCAAATTAACTTGGGGAGTTTCAACCAACAGGCTCTAACTCCATTTTTGTGGTTCAGCTCACGTTGATACAGAGTTTCCCAACTAGTAAAACAGGCCTGAATTGTATTTGGCAAATGTACTCCACCTCCCAACAGCTTCAACACATCATCCCAAACCGAAATAATATAGGGGCACTTTAGAAATAAGTGTCTGATATTTTCTGAGGCTTCAGTACATAATAGGCATCGAAAGGGGCTACCAATTCCTCTTTTCTCCAAGTTTTCTCCGGTGAGCACTCTCTCATGCATCAGCGACCAAGTGAACATATCGATTTTTGGTAGAGTGCTGTAGTTCCAGAGATTATTCCATACACGTGGGTTTACAGGAACATTATAATTCACAGCGTATCTTTGATACCCCTCTGATGTTGAATAACTGCCAGTATGCCTCCCTCAGCCATGGCGATCCCTCTTGGTTTTGGCTACCAGTGCCAGCCTAGCCAGATGGTTGGTAAGTTGTAATTTCTCAGCATCTAGATCAGGAGGACAGTCTGGCATATTCTAGCCATCCCATCGATTAGGAAACACAAACTCCCAAATGGATATGTCCCATAGCGTGTTCATCCCCAGCGCGGCCAATCTCTCCTGCAGACGTGGAGTTTGGGGAGGGGTCTTCCCTATAATTTTGTCATGCCAAAGATTAATCAATTTCCCATTTCCAGGGACCCAATACAATTCATCTTTGAACTGTGGCAATGCTTTGAGATAGATATTGTAAATTAAAGAACCTTTCTGATTCACATGGGCGCCATCAAGGCATCTAAGCCTCAATCCACTGAAGTATTTGGATTTCAACACCTGACTTCACCAAGAGGGCATGGGGGCGATCAAGTTCCAGAGCAGCTTGGCTCCCATAGCCAAGTTTTGGTTTCTAATATATCTGATGTAAAGACCACCCTCTGGCCTGGGTAATTTAATTATTTTCCAGCTGACCAGTGCAAATTTTTTGCCTCCCCCAACATTGCCACTTTGCCAGAGAAAGGATCTAACCAATCCTTCAATCTGTGAGAAGAGGTCTCTGATAGAGTAGGTATCTATTCAAGACTACCTTCCGAGACAAATTTAACCAAATTGACCCCCAACCATGGACTTTCCTTTTGATTTTCTCCACAATTGGGTTTCAGGCTGAACTCTTGGGTTTGGATTTGAAGATGGGGATCCCTATATAGTTGAAGGACTCCCAGGCGACAACACCATCCACATTGAGAATCCGAGAGATATCTAGCATTTCTCTAGGATTGATATTCCATCCATAGATCTGGCTTTTCCTAAAATTGATTTCGCTTCCAGAGGCATGGCAATAGCGATTCAGTTCAGACTTGAAATGGTGGGCTATGATTTGAATGGCTTCCCCCAACAATATAGTATCATTCGTGAATTGTGCATGATTGATATCTTTTGTGCCTCTGGCCATCCTAATTATGGGGAGATCCTGCTCAAGCCTGGCATTTTCCAGCTGAAAGCTAAGTACAGAAGACTAGATGGCATAAAGCAAAGGGGAGAGCGGGTAGCCTTTCCTCAGACCTCTCGAGGCTTGGAATAAAGGAGCAGCTCTACCGTTGACTAAAGGGGCTATCCACGGCTTGCTGATACATGCCTTAACCCAGGAGATAAAATCTGAACTGAAACCAAATTTCTGCATTACCTGAAGGAGAAAGGGGTGGATGACTCTATCGAAGGCATTAGCTAGATCAATTTTTACCACCATTCCCTGGTAACCGTTCTTCAGGCTAGAATGAATAGCCTCTTGGACTAATATAATATTTTCCCAGATCTTCCTCCCTTTAACAAACCCGCCCTGATTCTCCAGGATAAGGCTAGGCAGGATATGTTTCAGTCTGCTGGCTATTATCTTAGTTATGACTTTGTAACCAATGTTGCATAAGGAGATGGGCCGAAACCTGTCAAAGGACTTGGCCTCCTTTTCTTTCGGGATGAGTGCCAGAAAGGCAGAGTTTGTGCTGCCACCGATTTTGCTGCATCTCTGAGAATTGCTGACCATTTTGAATTGATCAATTTTTATAATATCCCAACAAAGTTTGATGAAAGTAGAATTATAGCCATCAGGTCCTGGAGCTCTGTCATCCTCCATACCATCGATGGGCTGCTTGATTTCCTCCAGCGAGATTTTCTGAGTTAGAGCTTCATTATCAATATTATTTATAGTATTGGGAACCAGATTTAGGAGATCGTTGTCTTCCACAATAGGCTTGGCTTTGAACAGTTCACTGAAGTGCCATGTAGCTTCATTCTTAACATCTTCAAAATTGCTAATAAGAATTCCCTGAGACTGAATTTCAAGCACATAATTGAAATTTTTCCTAGCTTCTGCTTGCTTGTGGAAAAAACTAGTATTCCTATCGGCATCTTTCAACCATTTACATCTCGATTTTATTTTCCACCAATCAGATTCAAGTCTGCAGGCCGCATGGAGATTTGATTACAGTTTGGTCTCAAGATCGATGTCGTTATGAGCGACGATTTTATCCTTCATGCTAGTCTGGTGATTTTCCAGTGCTAGAGTAGCAAGGGATTTTTTAAGAGTGGGAGATGGTAGTGACTTAGCCCAGGATTTTAGTGCTCTTTTGAGCCTTCTGAGTTTCTCTTCCCAAATGAAGGAGGGTGACCCTGTAACCGAGAGAGACCAAGTATCAGCAACAGTATTTAGAAATTCTGGTTTTCTGGACCACAGAGGATTGAATTTGAACGGAATGGGGCCCAAGTTCTTATCATTAGCCATCTCAAGAAGAATGGGCTTGTGATCCAATCCTCCAAATGGTAATATTTTGGAAGACAAATTCAGACCAGCAGGAGGAAGGTGTCCTAGAAGAGTCTGGAAGTAATATGCCCAGGCCCAATCCTTTTTTTATTCCAAGTGTACTTTCCAGTAGAAGGCTTTACATCCATGAGATCCCATTCTAGAGTGATCTCATCAATAGTTTCTCTAATGGGGTCTCTGACCAGGGAGCCCCCTCTTTTTTCATCTTGGCTAAGGATGACATTAAGATCCCCTGCAAGGATTACATTACCTTGTAGATTTCTCTTTTCCCCGCAAAGAAGATTCCAGCAGACCTTTTTTTCAGCATAAGAATTGGGTGCGTAGATATTGAAAATTCTTACCAGGATATTCGTGTCCTTTTGCCTCAACAGGGTGAGGATCCAACAAGAGCTGTACTTGATGTCAATAGCCTCAAATTTCTTATCATCCCATAGAGTCCCAATGCCTCCAGATGTGCCTCTAGAACTAATTGTAGCTTTACCTCTTTTTTGCCAAAATTTTGGAGTTACATGGAGAAAAACGTCTTCCTCCATCTTGGTCTCTTGGATCAAAAAGATGCCCGGTTGATGTAAAGAAACTAGATCTGCCATTACTTCTTCCTTGAGTTTGCTATTGAGACCTCTACAGTTCCAGGAGAGGACCTTCATTACTTACTTTTGGTGTTCGAAGGCATCCCTTTCTGGGCATGCCCCTGCTAGCGGGTGTTTCTCATGTTTTTTAGCAGCTTTTCCAGTGTTAGATGGGAACCTTGCAGCTTATCCTTATAGGTAGCTTTCTCCCTAGCTTCTTTCCTGGATTTCCTTCCTTTGGTTTTATAAAGCCTTGGGGTATTCAGTTCTATTTCCCCCTCCTCCTCTTCTTCTTCTTCTAATTCAGATTCTTCCTTTGACCTTCCCAGGTTTCCCCCTACTTGTGTCACTATCATGCCTTCCTCTTGATCCTACATTTGATGGATTGATAGGACTGCTTCAGGTTCCTTTCTATCTCCATTACTGTATTTCTCTTCAGCTTCTACGGGATCATCCCTTTATTCAATGGTTTCTTTGGTCTTGGAGGTTTCATGAGACCCTTCAATATGGATGGTGTTAGCTTCTTTGTTCCCCTCACCCAACTTTGGATCCAATCCGGGATGATTTTTGGGTTTAGATCTGTTCACATTTTTCCATCCTTCCACCTTGTCATGATGGATCTCAGGCTTTTTAGGGAAATTGCGGATGAAGTGCCCATATTCGTGGCAACCTCAGCACTTGAAAGGGAGTTGTTCATATTTTATACTTTGATAATGGGACCAATTCCCCACAGTTAATTTAATAGCTTCTGGCAGTCCTGCTTCGAGATCCACCTCAACGCAGATGTGGGCATAGGCGTAGTGGTCCTTTGGGCTAGCCATGTCAATGTATTTTCCAAGTATAGCCATAATCACGTGGAGAGATTTGGGATTCCAGCAGTGCATGGGGAGGTTGGGGAGTCTGACCCATACTGGCATAGATTTGAGGATGTCGGCCTTGGGATTAAAATTCGGGGTCCACCCATTGAGGTAGAGACCTTGTGGCCCCATGAAGTAGGGGCCGTTCCTAAAAATTAGATATTTGTCTTCTTTGGTTTCAAAGTCAAATAGGAAGTATCCCCTTCCAATGGAGTATGATGCAATGTTTTTGGAGATGAGGGGTCTCCAGTTTCTTTGGACCCAGCTATCAATGGATTTTGGAGAAGGCCAAAGCCCCATGAATTGCCCGATCAGGGCTCGATCTGCCAGGGAGAGAGCAACCCACATAGTTTCTTCTGATGGGAGGGATACTTCTGGCACATATTCTATTCTCTTGACAAACTTCAGGGGATCTCTTATGCCCGATCTCCTATTCTGAGGACCAATTAGATGATCAAAGGCATCGGATCTCGGGTTTGAAGGCACACCTCCCATCCCAGCCATCGGAAAGCCACAAACGAACCCTCAACTCATGAGCATGACAACCACGAATTCAGTAGTGGAAATGTCTCCTAGTCTGAGACACACAGCCCTCACTGGGGCCTACGGATATCACCACCGATGACCTTCAGCTGCGAACCCTCACGTCAAGCTCTCCGATCCAGCACCACGTTTTTTCCTTTCTCCAGCAAGAGCGTCCTGATTGATCTTGAATTTTTTCAAAATAAAATAAAATATATTAGCTTTCATCATTATTATTAATTCCATATACTACTCATCTTAGACTCTTCACCGCTAGTTTTTCTTTTTCTTTGAGAGCTTTAGAACATTGGTTGGCCCTGGAATTTTGTAGAAGTTGGTATGGATGCATACGTCTGATTCAAAATGTGTAGACATTGGTTGATGTATCTGTTTGGGCCCATTGGTGAGATCCACATAGTTTGCAACCCAAAAAAATATAAAATGTCTTTTATGCATACCATTTTCCTGTGATAAAACAGAAAGAACCAACAGTACCCCCCCTGTACATTCACCATATTTCCAAAATGCACACTTGTTACCCATGTTTTTACAAATAATTGTTCTGCTATTTTGTCATGGATTGTTACCCATGCAATAGAAACATCCAAACTTATTACATGTTCAATTAACTATTCTGTTATTTTATTATAGATTATTATCCATGCAATTAAGCCCTGGTTAAGTGTCTTTCCAGTAAGTTATCAAATCAAAAGATGTTCTACTCTGACCAAGAAGAAAAGATAGCATCATATACTATCAAAACAAAGAAACATAAAATAGAGGATTTGATAGAATCTATCTAGTTCAACTCTTTCAGAGGATCCTAGGCTACAACTACTAGAGCCAGTCACATCTTCTAAAACTCAATCGAGATAACGAAATTGAAAGGGGCTTCATGATTTAAGATTTTTCTTCATTTTATTTCTTGCATTTCCTTACACAAGTGTCTATCGGACGTAATCTCATTGTAAAAATGTAACCAATTGGTCCCAAACACCTTGTCCTAATAATCTGCAATTAGATTCATGGGAGAATATCTGCAGCCTAGGTGCAACCTATCCTACTCTATTTACTGCATTTGTTGGCTATCTCCAACTTCTAAAATATCATGTTTTGCATCCTGGGAATTATAATACTTCCCCATGCAATACTACAGAAGCCTCAAAACCTTGAGATATACAAGGAAACATCAAACTTAGTCCTCCTTAAAATTACTTCAATAGTATGTGTTTCCCACTGCATATTCAAGGTGCCCTATTTCTGTATCACAACTCCTGTCTTTCTTTCTCATATACAACTAATAAAATATTATTTATGATGTCTCTCCAATTTCTAATGCCACTTTATTCTTGATGGTATTTTCCTTCTGATTTTCTTTAGAGCTGACCATGCTTTCCTTTTAATTTATCCTATTCACTTACCTAAATTATCATATTCACTATTGACAAAGTGTGTAGGTTTGTAACGTTGGTTCTATATATAAGCCTAACGAGATCTACATTTTAATAGGTGACCTATGGTAACGTTTCCTTTATTTCTTCCAATCAAGAAAAAGGGATTTTAGTAGCTTGAAGCTTCTTCCTCTAAACAGATGGATCCTTTTGTTGATAACACTAACTAGTCTAGAAATTTTAAGCAATTATAGAGAAACTTATGGTTGGGATATTGGAATTTTTCTGATTGTAGGATAGATGGAAACACAATAATTTTGTGTTCAAATAATACTTTCAAAGTGATTTGTAGGATAGATGGAAACAAAATAGTTTCTTGCTCAAATAATACTTTCAGTCTTTAGAGCTATTGGAAGATGTGATAAGGCCAACTCATTATTTTGTTATCATCTTCTCAAAGCATATTGTCCTCTAGTGGTCAACAATCTGTATTGTTAAAGACAGAAAAGAATGGATGGCAAGACATAGGAACTAGTGGAAAAATATGTTCTAGTTATGTATTAATAAAATTGTTTCAAAGTTTAGTTGACTTTTTAACTTAGATTCTAATGTAATTGAAAACCACATTCCAATGAAAACCCAAATTCCAATGAAATTCCTGAATATGCAGGGTTTTGTAAATTCAATAACTTATCTTCCATTTGTGTGTATTGGTGATTTTTACTGGTTTAAGAAGTATACAGACGAATTTGATATGGATCCAAAATTTGATGTCTCTAATTTCTGAAATCCAGTTTAAGAAGTATATAGACGAATTTCATCTGAATAATAAATTTATGTCTCTAATTTCAGAAAGCCAGTTTAAGAAGTGTTTAGAGGAATTTGATCTGAATAAAAAATTGTGTCTCTAATTTCCGAAATCCAATTGGAAATTGGTAACTATAATTTAAACTGATTCAAAAGTAACTAAAATTTCTCATAAATTAATTGAAAAGAGGCTCCCTTTCTTGGCACGCTAATAGTATATTGTACTTGGTCAAGATAAAAACTGATTTCACTTGGTCAAGATAAAAACTGACTCTTTGAAGGCTCTTGAACTCTCAAGGTGAAAATACTAAAAACCCTATTTGAAGGCTCTGAGCTCTCAAGATGATAGTATTTGCTGTGCTGTTGGAAACTAAGATTTCATATTGCAGTGTAGTTCTCTCGACAACTTACTTTGCTTAGCTAAGTAATAATAGGCTTTTTACCATCTTGCTGGAGCTAGATTTGGATGCTGAAAACGCTTATCTCCTTGAAAGACTCATACTCCTATTTTGTTGGAATCATATGTAAGCAACTGGATTTGTAAATGCTCCAACCTCTTAGAATTGTCACCTACTCATTGATACTTTTACTCGTTCATGAATTCAACCTATTCATTCGTCGTCATAGGTAGGTGGTTTTCCAAAGGGTGGAAAATCATAAATGGATAGGATGAATTTGTAAATGGTCCACCAATTTATGATTTCAACCTAGTCATTCATTCGTCCTAAAGGAGTTTCCATATTCAGGAATTTCATTGGAATTTGGGGTTTTCATAGGAATTTGGGTCACATGCATATTGGGGTTTTCATTGGAATTTGGGTCACATCCTTCTTACATGCTTACTGGGCTACCTTGCTAGTTTGCCTGGTAAAAACTAGCTATAAGGCCATTGTTACCATAACTTGCAACATCCAATACAGATTATTGACATACTGTAAATGGAAGTAAAAATTTGCACTAAAGCATAACATGTCATATTTTGCTCATGTTTCTTCTTAAAATGCAATATTATTCTTCATTTTTGAATTGTAACTAATTTCACACGACATATTTTTATACTGTATGGTGATTTAGATCACAACTAACTGATATTCTCGATGGTTTAAAGGAGAAGCTGGATGTTGGAGCACTACTATAGGTTCCTATATCTAATTTTGTTTTCTTCATGTGCTATACAAATTTCTATTTCTATAAAATTTCCATCTATTTTCCCTAGTCCCTGCGTTGTTGACTATTTTCTGCAATTTTTGTAACAATAAGTTGGTTTTATGCAGTAGCTTACCTAGCATTGATTGAGGAATGAATAGCATTGCTATCTATATACAGTTTGTTGTGTTCACCTGTATATGCAAGATATTATTGCTCTAATCTTTAAAATCAGTTCAGAGCTCTGCAATTAAATACTTTAGGATGACAAGTACGATTTAGATATACAGTGAATAATGTCAAATTGGCACTCATCTCATTTAAATCTACAGTAGCTAGCTGATATCTTGTCTTATGTGTGCTCTTGTAAGTTCCTAACTAGTGTTAACCCCATGGAAGTTATAAAAATCATTGGAATGACTGGCTTTGAGAAACTAGGTTTTGGAAGTTTGATTTTGGACATGATTAGCCCTACCAAGCCATCCTTGGGATTTGGGTGTTTGGATATTGGTGTTTGGGATTACCACTTGTTCACCTCTGTACTGGCCCTAGTGAATAGCATTTAACGTTGCATGGGGGCAGTGGGTGTACTATGTTTAATCAGGTCTGTTGGTGAGAGATCTGATGGTTGATTTTTGATAAGTGCTTTTCATAACCTAGCCTTCTCTCTCCCTTGTAGCATCTTCTTGCATTTTGGTTTTGAGGAGTAGAGAGCTCGACCCTTTGCACATTCAGTTAAGTGATTTCTTGGCCATGACTGTTAGCCTGGGTTGTAAGTGTTTTTGTTGACTGACTGTTGGCTATTGAAAAGTTTGGAACTGCATCCAAATTGTGTGTTCAACTATGTTTGGATAAAGGTAGACTCATACCTTCCTCTATGTTTCCTTTTTGGTGCATTGTTTTTGGTTGATGGGTAGGAATTGTTGTTTGGTTGAGTGACTCTACCTTGTGTTTTTCTTGCCCTTTGTTACATTTGAGCTCTATCACTGTTTTGTTATTGTTGCTTTCACTTGTTCGCTCACTAATGTGTGAGGCCAAGTTGTTCTTTGGCCAGTCTGTTTGTAGGGTTTGATGTTGTTGTTTAAGCCCTCGACCCTTTGCATGGTTCAGAGTCCAGACTGTGAGCTGTTAATGCACAGTATGTGGAATTTTTGGTTATCTGTTGGTTTTCCATGGTCGAGGCTGGCATTTGCATGATTTATTTGTTTGAATAGCTCATTGTGCTATATCTCTTGAGCATTGTTTTCCATGGTCATCTTGGGATTAAGGGCATCTGATTTTACTACTTATTGCTAAGACTTGGTGATTGACAACCTTACTGCTGTAACAATTTAGATAACAACAACACACTCTAAATTTGACTATTCTGAAATTCCTCAGAGCAAAAACAACTTCTGTCACACACACAATCACTTGCTAATCAAGTTTCAGTAAATACTTCTGTTCTAAAAATCATTCTATTCCTAGAGGATCATCTCTACAAAAAAACACTAACTTCAAAATGGTAGGTACGTGTCACAAAGAAACATACAATTTCTAGAGGGCGTTCATGTTTCCTAGCTTATTATCATTTGTCCCAAAAAAACCATTTAATTCTAGAAATATTAAACTTGTTGTACAATACCACCTAGCAGATTCAATGCCATCTAGTTTTCCTTCCTTTCACAATGCCATCTTGCCCTCATAACCTTGTACCTTTTACAAAATTTGATGTTGAACCTGTACTATTTCTTGGCTTTCTTTCTTTTATGTCTGTCTACAGTGACAATGTAGAAATAAAGTTGAGAAGCCAGGCTATAGTGAGATCTGTTTTATCAAAATCCCCTTAGTACTGTAACAAGACCTGCCTACCCTACCAAAGTCATTCTTAGATCAAATTAATTTTATATCCTTTTTTATGGTCTCTATATGTGATTACATCTCAGTGATGCAATTTACATGATCTGCCAAGAGATCATGGCACCTGTAGTCACTGGAATCATGGTTAAATCTTATTGCATGTATGCAACTGGTGTATGACTCTCATGGTGCATATTAAAAGCTATGAAAGCATGGGTAAATCTTGACCATGTTCTGCATTTTTTTGGAATTTCTACTATTGATGGTAGACTTTGAACTTTACAAAATCTGCTTACTGTAATATCGATATAGGAAAGTAGACATTCAGACCTATTGCGACCTGATATGCTGCTAAATTGAGGATTTTTCATTGGAACAACAACTGTGATCTTGTGGTGTATCTACATGATAAAAGTAAGCTCATAGAGGACCAGCCACCACCTTGGTATTGACCATGAAACTACTGTGTGAAGGAATGATGACATGCTGCGAATTGGAGAGTGGAAGTATTGCCCAGCCACTGCGTGGAAATTCAAAGCTACTATCAACACGAAGGAGGTTTACTAAACTGATTGGATGGAGTACTCTCAATCGTAGTAAGCATGTGCTAAATTGTAGTCTTCACTCTTCGATTTGTGTTAGTAATGGCTAGTTAGCATCATTTACTCTTTCCGAAGTGTGAAAAATTGATTGGAAAGAATTACATTTTATGGAGTCATAAGATACTAACAATTATTGAATTTAGAGATCTTGAACAAACCATCTTAGGCATAGTGGAAAAAATCGGCATCAACAAAAAATCAGCGAGGGTCTAGAAAACATCTTCTCGGCAACATCGGCGAAAAAATTGGCAAACTGCGACAAGCATTAAAAAATGCAAATTTTGTACTTCAATAGGTCAAAATTAGCTTATCGATTTTCCCCTATTTGCAAATTTTGCCATTTTTCCTTGATCTTGCTTGATTTTTTTCCCGATTTTCTAGATTTTTTGCCGGTTTTTTCCCCGATTTTCCCATTTTTTGCCGATTTTTGCCTATTTTCCCGATTTTTTTTTCTGATTTTCCCGATGTTCAATTTTTTGAAAAATCAGGATTTTTTCGGGCCGAAAAATTGACAGCCAAGAAAAATTACGATTTTTTCCACTATGATCTTAGGTAAAGAATACAAACCAACAAATTATCCCAAAAACTATGATAAAAGACATAAAGAGGCACTTATGCTTCTCAAACTGTCAGTCGCAGTTACATTAGTTACAGAAGTAAGAAATTCCATTGTAGCACCTATATTGTGGACAAATATCCAAAATAAGTATCAAGCATCATAAGTTGGGTGGTCATTGTATTTTAAAAATCTTTTGTTCTAACGTTTCCACCAAGTTACAGGAAGGAGGACAAGTCTCTAAATATTTATCACACTTGAAGGATCTTAATGATCATTTTTTTGCTATTAAGAAGCCGGTGGATGATGAGGATATGGTTGATTTTTTTATGCGAATTTTTCCACTGTCCTTTGATTCATTTGTTGAGTCCTTACATCTACTTGGGGAGAACCAACAACTTACATTTGAGAAGTTATTAACACTTTTTTGTACAAAAGGAAAGGAGGATAGATTAGATAGAAGCATCAAATCCATCCACTATAATGAGTGCATTAAGTGTAGAGTTCAAAGGAAAAGACAAAAAAAAATGCTAGCAATGTATCAAAGAGAACAAATTCAGATGTTATTACTACAATAAGCCTAGAAACTTCAAGAGATATTGCCAAAAAACCAATATGACTTGGCACGTGGTCAAATGAAATCAAGGCATGCAAATGTTGCTGAAAGAGGTGAAGAAGAAGCAATGGGTGATTTTGCATTTGTGGCATTACATAATCAATCAACTAAGTCTATAGCCTGGTATTCGACTCAGGTGCATCTCACCACTACAAGTGTCACAGAAACTGGTATGTAAATTTCGTTAAAGATAAGAGTAATAGTGAATCTATTGCTTTGGGTGATGGATGGACTCACTATGTTAGAGGATGTGAGGTTTTTCATGTCATATTGAACAATACTTTAACTTATACTTTCAAAAACGTTCGATATCTTCCTAACATGAGCAAAAATGTCGTCTATTAGTGAGATAACTAGGAACCCTAATATTTTTGTAAATTTTCAAGGAAGCAAATATATGGTCGCTACTCTCGTGATAACAAGGTGACTATAGTTTGTATTGGTGAAAAAGGGTTGTATAGACTGGTTGATTCTAAAAACAACAAAGGCACATGCACCAGCTGTGGTAGAGAATACAAATGTACTATGGCATTAAAGGTATGGACACCTAAGTTATCAATATTTATTTGTACTTAACAAGACTAATATGGTAGATGGTCTTCCATCCATTCAGGATTGTTAGAGGTATGTGCAGGATTGTTAGAGATATGTGCAGGCTGTCAGTTATGAAAACAACATTGGATTTCATTTGATACCGACAATAAAACATGGCAAGACAAATGAGTTTTGGACCTAGTACATGTTGATTTGCATGGTCCAATGAAAACACTTACAATATATGGAGATAAGTAATTCCTATTACTGGTTGATGAATATTCAAGGAAAATTAGGGTTTGTTTTATGAATAATAAGTCAAGTTGTTGTTCAAATTTTGTAACATGAAAAGCTTTGGTAGAGAAAAAAACAAGTAAACAATTGAAAGATTTAGGATATGATAATGGAGGTGAGTTTGTTTCAACTTAGTTCAAAGAATCTTGCAAAATGGAAGGCATACATAGGCGGTATACGACTCCATACACTCCACAACAAAATGGAGTCATGGAAAGGAGGAATAAGATAGTTGTGGAGATGGCAAAGTGCATGGTGCACAGCCAGAATGTACCATAGCCATACTGGGAAAAACCAGTGAATGTTGTGGTTTACATCCTTAACAAAACTCCTTGTAAATATTTGTAGGATATCACTCCCGAGGATTCATGGTTAGGTAGAAAACCTTTTGTAATATATTTTCGTATTTTTAGTTGTATTTCTTTTGCAAATCTTCCCAAGGAAAAACGTTCCTAATGAATAACTGGATGTTTCTACAAACAAAATTATGATTAATAGAGATGTTGTAGATGAGAAAATATCATTCTTCTGTGATGATGGTAAATCTATGGATAGTACTAAGTAGTGTATGGTAAATTGTTGCTCATTCAAGAACAAGTTCTGGTGTTGAAATCAAATAGGACTCAGAGATGGAAACATCATAGGAGTTAAGTTCCAAGGAGGGATTTGGTGAAGAAGAGGGGGATTCTAAATCTTCACAATAGAGAGGGATTCTTGATCTTCACAGAAATACCAAGAGGGAAAACAAAGGAAATGGAAATGGTATTATACCATGATGGAAGTATATTGAGAAGATGAGTTGCCAAAGGCACTAGAAGGAAAGACTACATGATTGAGGAAACAAATTGTGCAAGGCAGTGAGCAGATAAATTTTTCTCTAACTTCTGTTGTTTTTGTGTCAGGTATTTGAACCTAGCACATTTGAAGAATCCAAAGGAAAACTTGAATTAGAGGCTGCCATGAAAGTGAAATATGATGCATAGATGAAAAGCAAGACTTGGGTCTTGTCCACCTTGCCTTTAGGGAAGAAAGCACTTGGTTGTAAAGGTATTTTAAAAGTCAAATATAAACTAGATGGTTCTTTAGACAAATACAAAGCTTGTATTGTTGCCAAAGGATATGCACAAGATGAAGGGGTGTACTGTGAAGAAATATTTGGCCCCATAGCAAAAATGGTAACTTTTCGACTAGTTATCTCCATTTCTGCTCATTCTGGATGGAAGATATACAGATGGATGTTAAAAGTGCCTTGATGTAACCGCAAGGGTTTCATTGTTTTGGAAAGAAACATTTGGTTTGTTGGTTGGTAAAGTCCTTGTATGGACTCAAGCAGGCTCCTCAAGCCTGGTATTTCAAACTTGATCAATACCTTAGAGATTCTAGAGTTAGAAAAACCTATTATGAACCCATTTGCTACATTAAAAATAGTGACGATGATATATTGATCTTATTTTGCCTATGTTCATGGTCTTCCCATCACCAAAATCAGTGCCAACAAGATTGAATAGATGAAATTTGATATTTGATCTATTTTTGAAATTACTGATTAAAGCCTGCTTCATCATTGTTTAGGTGTAGAATTTTTGCAATCTAAGCACGCTATCTTTTTATCACAAGTCAAGTATGCCAAAGCACTCTTCAAAAAATTCAGAATGACTGAATGTAATCCTACATCTACACCTATGGAAGTTGGCATAAAAATCTCAACTTACACGGACTCACCACTAGTCAACGAGTCATTGTATTGGAAATTGGTTGGTAGTTTGATTTATCTTACTACCACCCAATCAGATCTATGTTTTTTAGTGATTTGTCTCTTTCTCAATTCATGTCTAATCCTGAAGAGTTGCATTGGCAATTTGCAAAATGAGTCCGTCAATATTCAAAGGGACCCTTGACTTTGGCATTCTATATTAGAGACATGTTGACTCCATGCTGGCAGAGCATATTGATTTCAATTACGTTGGATCAGTTAATACAAGGAAGTCAGAAATAGGTTATGTGTTCACTCTTGGTTTAGGAAGGTAATTTCATGGCAAAGTAATCTACAAGCTGCAGTTGCCTTATCCTCCATTGACAAAAAATACAAGGCAGACTTCAGTACAGGTTGTGAGGCAATGTGGTTACGAAGAATGTTGGTCGATCTTCAACTTGACCAAGTAATGATAACCTCACTTTTCTGTGACAATTAGAGTGCTCTCAAAATGTCAAAAAATTCAGTCTATCATGCCATAACTAAGCATATTGAAGTTCATCACAATTACATCAGATAGTTGGTTGACAATCAAGACATTTTCCTTTATTATTGTCCTACAGCAGAGCAAATATTGACATAATGACAAAACCAGTTGGTAATGATAAGTTCACTCATCGTGCCATGTTGTTAAAAAGAAAACTAACTCCAGCTAGATTTCCATAATGGTGTAATGAGCTAACATATAATCTTTCACTCATAGTGCCATGTTAGAAGGAAAGCTAACTCCAATTAGATTTTCATCATGGTGTAATGTATTTGATGACAATGTGCTAGTGTTAGATGTAAAGCTACTTTATGAGAACTAA
Source organism: Pseudotsuga menziesii (assembly GCA_001517045.1). Lineage (NCBI taxonomy): Eukaryota > Viridiplantae > Streptophyta > Pinopsida > Pinales > Pinaceae > Pseudotsuga > Pseudotsuga menziesii. The sequence continues at coordinate 28,310 of LPNX010583573.1, read as the reverse complement.
AACACATTAGCTTTTACTCATCGTGCAATGTTTTAAGAACAAAAGCTAACTCTAGCTAGATTTCCATCATGGTGCATTATGATTGATGACAATGTGGCTGTGCTAGATGAAAAAGTACACTATGAAAGTTTACACACATTAGATTTCACTCATCGTGCAATGATTTAAGAATGAAAGTTAACTTCAGCTAGATTTCCAACACAACCCAATGTGATTGATGACAATGTGGTTGTGTTACATGGAAAACTACCTTATGAAAACTAACACACATTAGTTTTCACTCATCGTGCCATGTTGTTAAAATGAAAGCTAACTCCAGCTAGATTTCTATCATGGTGTAATGAGCTAACACACATAAGATTTCCCTTATAGCGCCATGTTGTTAGAAGGAAATCTAACTCCAGCTAGATTTCCATCATGGTGTAATGTATTTGATGACAATGTGGGTGTGTTAGATGAAAAACTACCTTATGAAGACTAACATACATTAGCTTTACTCACCATGCAATGTTTTAAGAATGGAAACCAACTCTAGCTAGATTTATATCATGGTGCATTGTGATTGATAACAATGTGGTTGTGCTAGATGGGAAAATACCCTATGAAAGCTTACACACATTAGATTTCACTCACCGTGCAACGATTTAAGGATGAAAGCTAACTCTAGCTAGATTTTCAACACGGTGCAATGTGCTTGATGAAAATGTGATTGTGTTAAATGGAAAAATACCTTATGAAAGCTAATACACATTAGTTGTCACTCATCGTGCCATGTTGTTAAGAGGAAAGCTAACTCCAGCTAGATTTCCATCATGGTGTAATGAGCTAACAAACAAAATATTTCCCTTATAGTGCCATGTTGTTAGAAGGAAAGCTAACTCCAGCTATATTTCCATCATGATGTAATGTATTTGATAAAAATGTGGCTGTGTTAGATGGAAAACTACCTTATGAAAATTAACCGACATTAACTTTATTGATTGTGCAATGTTTTAAGGACGAAAGCTAACTCTAGCTAGATTTCCATCATGGTGCATTGTGATTGATGACAATGTGCTTGTGCTAGATGGAAAAATATATTATCAAAGCTAACACACATTAGAATTCACTCACTATGCAATGATTCAAGGACGAAAGCTAACTCTAGCTAGATTTCCATTACGGTGCTATGTGATCAATGACGATGTGGTTGTGTTGATGGAAAACTAGCTTATGAAAGCTAACACACATTATCTTTCACTCATCATTCCATGTTGTTAGAATGAAACCTAACTCCAACTAGATTTGCATCATGTTGTAATGTATTTGATGACAATGTGGCTATGTTGGACGAAAAGCTACCTTATGAAAGCTAACACACATTAGCTATTACTCACCGTGCAACGTTTAAAGAACAAAAGCTAACTCTAGCTAGATTTCCAACATGGTGCATTTTGATTGATGACAATGTGGTTGTGCTAAATGAAAAATTACATTATGAAAGTTAACACACATTAGATTTCACTCACCGTGCAACAATTTAAGGTTTAAAGCTAACTCCAGCTAGATTTCCATGATGGTGCAATGTGACAATGACGTCGTGTTAAATAAAAAACTACCTTATGAAAGATAACACAAATTATGTTTCACTCATCGTGCCATGTTGTTAAAAATAAATCTAACTCCAGCTAGATTTTCATAATGGTGTAATGAGCTAACACATATAAGCTTTCACTCATAGTGCCATGTTACAAGGAAAGCTAACTCCAGCTAGATTTCCATCATGGTGTAATGTATTTGATGACAATGTGGTAGTGTTGTGTGGAAATTGAACCCAGTGATAGAAAAATTTTACTCACAACAATTATCAATTGTACATGCAAAATCACTCACAAAAGAGACTGAATATGGAGCTGAACATTAAACTGTATTGAATAAGTGTACAATATCCAACCCTGTAACATGATAGGTTACTAGATTAAATAATTACATAAGGGATTCGAATGCATGAGGAGGCAATTAGAATCTAGTCAAAAGCAGGCTTACTAAAATTAAGCAATTCCCCCATAGGTGCATAAAGTAGTTTCCAAATCAGCTAAGGAGCTCACGAATTGGAAAAAGCACTTAGGAAAGATAAAAGGTGATGGAAGGACAACTCATACATGCTTTTCATAGGAGAAAAGAGTGGAGGACGTGGAGGACAAAAAACTAGTTAACCTCACCTAGTCAAACTTTCCCAATTGCCTTAAAGCACTGAAAAAGTAGGCAATAAAGCAGAAAAAACAGAAGGGCGCCTAGGAGGCCAGGAATAAAGTAGAATTGATTCCTTGAGGTTTCCCAAGCACTACATGAGTCAAAATAGGCAATTTTGACCACTATGGATAGGCAAATGACAACTTGCATAAGGTGGAATCATGAAACTAGGCAAATAAGACAAAAATAATTAATTTAATGTCTAAGGTAGCTAACTATGGGTTGATTATTCTAAAAACCCCCCTTAAGTCTGACTTATGAGTAATATATCAAAAAATAATAGGGCCTAGCAACAAGGCTTAGTCGCCCTTTACATACTGCATGTCCATTTAAATAAGGAAAGAGGCAAAAACCACATGGGAAAATCCTCCCTTAAACATGGACTGTAAAACAAAATTTGGAAATCTTGTCTTCACTCATGCTTCACAACATAATCAGAAATCCCCAGCAGTGATTTGAGATTGCTTAAGGTCTTCTCACAAAATTCTTTGGTGAAGATATCAGCTACTTATTCTGAAGATGAACAGAAGAGTGGGTGAATGGTGCCATCACGCACAAGCTCTCTAATGTAGTGCATATGGATCTCAATGTGTTTGGTTCTCTACTTCTGAAATGGATCATTACATATTTGAATGGTACTCTGGTTATCATAGTAGATGGTAGTTGAGTACTCTGATTTGAAGCCACACTCTCCAAGTAACCCCTGCAGCCACAAACATTGAGGTGCTGCATTTACAACTCCTTTGTACTCTGCTTCTGTAGATGAGAGTGCAATGGCACTCTGTTTCTTACTTGACCAGCTGATTGGCCCTTCTACAAGCATGAACACATATCCTGATGTGGAATTTCTGTCTGTGCTATCACCTACCCAATCACTGTCAGTAAACCCAATCAAATCAAGATCAGATTTTGCTTTATAGAAGATCCCAAGTGTCCTTGTTCCCTGAACAAAGTTAAGGATCCTTTTGGCTGCTTTCCAATGGATCTCATGAGGCTGATCCATGTATCTAGAATACAAACTTATTGCATAAGAAATATCAGGTCTAGTATGTGTAAGATACAACAAACATCCAATCAATTTCCTATACAGTGTATTGTTTACCATAGGTGAAGAATCAGCTTCTTCCAGCTTCACTCTTGAAAGGAAAGGAGTCTTTCTTGGCTTGCAATCTTTCATTTTGAATTTGTTCAGCAAATACAAGGCATACTTGGACTGGTGCACCTTGATTCCAGCTTTGGTTTGAGCAATCTCAAGCCCCAAGAATTGCCTTAAGAGCCCCAAATTTGTCATGGAGAAGGCTTGGTTCATTGCACCCTTCAAGGAAGCAATCTCATCCTTTGAGCTTCCTGTAATGAGAAGGTCATCAAAATATAACACAATGATCATTAATGAACCATTAATGAACTTAAAATAGACATTTGGATCTGATTTTCACTGAAAAAAATTCAGTGATAGCAAGAAGCTATCAATCTTGGCATACCAAGCCCTGGGGGCTTGCTTTAGCCCATACAATGACTTTCTCAACCTTCACACAAGAGATGGGTTAGTAGCAAATCCTTGAGGCTTCTGCATGTATATCTCTTCAGTGAGATCTCCATTCAGTAAGTCACACTTTACATCCGTGTGATGTACCTCCCATTGCTTTGAAGTTGCAATGGCTAAGGCTAGCCTGATGGAGTCCATCTTTTCCACTGGTGCAAAGGTCTCATTGTAATCTATTCCATGAACCTGTGAGTAGCCCTTGGATACCAATCTATCCTTGTACTTCAGAGGTGAACCATCAGCAGCAAATTTGGTCTTATACACCCACTTACACTGAACTAGCTTCCTCCCTAGGGGAAGATCCACTAGCTCCCAAGTGTTTCTCTTTTGGAGTGAGCTGAAATATTCCTTCATGGATGCTTTCCATATTGGATCTCCTACTGCATCTTCATATGTCTGAGGATCTAATTCTGCCATCAGATAACATTTCTCAGCAAACATAGGATCCTTCATGCACAGAGCACTCTCAAATTGAGATCTAGTCCTCCGAGGGTCATTGGGATTCCCAACTAGCTCTCCTGCTGCATGAAGTGTCTTGGCTGCCCATGTTGGCCTTGTAGGGATGTTATGATCTGCAATAAACTCATCACTATCAGACATATCAGAATCAACATGTTCAACAAACTCTTCACTTACTTTCAGAGGATCTGGTGGTGAAGAGGCTTCTCCAACTTCCACTGCTGCTAGGGGTTCTTCTTGAAACTGAACACACCTTTCGATGAAGGATTTGTTTGTGCTCAAATTTATCAGCTTGTACCCTTTTGAATATTCATAGTACCCAACAAATAGGCACTCTTGGCTTTGGGGCTGCAAAGCCTTTCTCTTCTTTGTTGGAATTCTAACCCAAGCCCTTGAGCCAAAAATCCTAAAATGGGTCACATCTGGCTTGTGCCCACTCCATGCTTCGAAAGGAGTCATACCATCAAGTTTTTTATGAGGCACCCTATTCTAGATATAGGCTGCATAGTTGATAGCTTCGGCCCAGTACTTTGGTGGCAAATTTTTGGCCTCCATCATGCATGTTGCCATCTCCTTCAGTGATCTGTTCTTCCTCTTAGCAACACCATTTTGTTGTGGTGTGTAAGGGATAGAATGCTGCATATGAATACCTACATCTTCACAATATTGAATAAACTCAAACTTTACATACTCACCACTATTTTCAGATTTGAGGACCTTGAGTTTCCTCCCAGACTGGTTTTCAACCAAAGCCTTAAAGACTTTGAAGAGGCCAAAAACTTCAGACTTGTGTTTCAGGAAGTAAACCCAGCAATACCTGGAAAATTCATCTATGAAAGTCAATGCATATTTGGCCTGACTCATTGACATATGAGGGAATGGGCCAGAAACATCACTGTGGATCAACTCGAGGGGTGCAGAGGTTCTCTCATGACTAGCTCTCTCAAATTTATGCTCTGGGTGTTTTCCTAGGATACAACCTTGCTAGACTCCTTTGGAAAATTTTATCTTTGGTAATCCTATGACCATCTCTTTTTAACTAAGATCAGAAAGATACTTGTAATTTAGGTGGCCAAATCTTTCATTCCAAATCTTGCTTGCTTCATTAGCATGAATCAGAAGAGCAGAGGGGTTTGAGTAGGGTAGGAGGTGTGAGAACATGTATACCTTCTGAGTATAATTTGCAACTCCTTCTGCAATGACTTTACCACTTGAGATCTCTGTGATCTCAACTTCATCAGGGGAGAATATGACCTTCTTTGGAGACCCAGTGTGGGTCATCTGATACACTGATAAGAGGTTGGAGGCAAGACCAGGAACATACAACACATTGCTGAACTGACCATGATCAAGATCAATCCTCCCTTTTCCCAAACTTTCAGTGAGAGAGTCATCTCCCAGTACTATTGGTGGACCTTTCGACATGTCAAGTGAGGATAATGCCTCCTTGGTCAAAACCATATGTCTTGAAGCTCCAGAATCAATGATGAAACTAGGTGAGCTTGATGTGCCAGCGACCAATGCATGAACTCTCTCTCTGTCTTCTGAACTCGATCCTCCTTCTCTCTTCTTTGAGCTGTCTGGAAGGAAGATTCCATTCTTCTCCAGGAGTTGGGTCAGCATGTTTATTTGCTTCTTCATACAAGAGCTTTCAGTGTGATTTCCCTTATTGCAGTATGCACACTTGCTCATTTCTCCTTTGTTTTTCTTCTTTTGGTAGTTCTTCTTGGAACCTTGTGGCTCCTCCGGAGACTTGTTCTTGTCTCTCTTTTGCTCAGGTGGTTTTTTAGCTTTCTTTTTTATTTTTGAATCCACCCTCGAATCTCCAGCAACCAGAGCTTGGTCTTTGGATGGTTTGATGGTGCCCATCATCACCATCTTGTCTTGTTCTTGTGTGAGAGATTTCATGAAATCTGCAAGGCTAGGCATCTTCCAGGTTCGAGATATCAACTTTGTGGCATAGAAGGTCGAAACAAACACTGAATAGTCAGGGCCAAGCTTCGAGAGTATGGCCAAGACTAGTTGATCATCCTTCTTTTCGATCCCACATTGTTTTAGCTGCAAAACAAGTGCTTTGAACTTGGAGAAATAGAGTTGCAGGGATTCAAAGCTATTTGGACTCAGGGAGATCAGTTCATTTTCGATTTGATGTCCCCTCATTTCATTTTTATTTCCAAAAAGGTCAGAAAGCTTCTCCCATACTTCATCCGGTGATGTCAATCCATCAATATAGAAAAGGAGGTCTCTGGAAATACTAAGACATAAGAGACCATAGGCCTCATCCCTCCTGTTGTGCCATTTTATCTTCTCTGTAGCTACATTGGGCTCTGCTTCTATTGCCATAGTCACCCTGTAGAGGCCTTTTTCTCTCAATAGTATCTCCATCTTTGCTTTCCATTCAAATAAATTGAAGGGAGTCAAGATGATCTTCTGAGATTCATCCATAGCTCAGAAATTGTCCCGGTTGTCAGTAGAAGGCTCCCAGTCACTGATGTCAAACCTACCAAACAAAATTGAAGGAGAGAAATCAATCTACAATGGCTCTGATACCAAGTGGAAATTGAACCCAGTGATACAAAAATTTTACTCACAACAATTATCAATTGTACATGCAAAATCACTCACAAAAGAGACTGAATATGGAGCTGAACACTAAACTGTATTGAATAAGTGTACAATAGCCAACCCTGTAACATGATAGGTTGCTGCATTAAATAATTACATAAGGGATTCGAATGCATGAGGAGGAAATTCGAATCTAGTCAAAAGCAGGCTTACTAAAATTAAGCAATTCCCCCATAGGTGCATAAAGTAGTTTCCAAATCAGCTAAGGAGCTCATGAATTGGAAAAATCACTTAGGAAAGCTAAAAGGTGATGGAAGGACAACTCATACATGCTTTTCATAGGATTAAAGAGTGGAGGATGTGGAGGACAAAAAACTAGTTAACCTCACCTAGTCAAACTTTCCCAATTGCCTTAAAGCACTGAAAAAGCAGGCAATAAAGAAGAAAAATCAGAAGGGCACCTAGGAAGCCAGGAATAACACATAATTGATTCCTTGAGGTTTCCCAAGCGCTACATGAGTCAAAATAGGCAAGTTTGACCACTTTGGATAGGCAAATGACAACTTGCATAAGGTGGAATCATGAAACTAGGCAAATAAGACAAATATGATTAATTTAATATCTAAGGTAGCTAACTATGGGTTGATTATTCTAACATGTTGGATGGAAAGCTACCTTACGAAATCTAACACACATGAGATTTTACTCACCATGAAATGTTTTAAGAATGAAAACTAACTCCAGATAGATTTCCATCATGGTGCATTGTGATTGATGACAATGTGGCTGTGTTAGATAAAAAACTACACTATGAAAGCTTACACACATTATATTTCACTCATCGTGCAACGATTTGAGGATGAAAGCTAACTTCAGGTAAATTTCCAACACTACACAATGTGATTGATGACAATGTGGTTGTGTTACATGAAAAACTACCTTATGAAAACTAACACACATTAGCTTTCACTCATCGTGGCATGCTATTAAAAGGAAAGCTAACTCCAGCTATATTTCCATCATGGTGTAATGAGCTAACACACATAAGCTTTCCCTTATAGTTCCATGTTGTTAGAAGGAAAGCTAACTCCAGCTAGATTTGCATCATGGTGGAATGTATTTGATGACAATGTCGTTATGTTAGATGAAAAACTACTTTATGAAGGATAACAGACATTAGTTTTACTCACCATGCAATGTTTTAAGAATGAAAGATAACTCCAGCTAGATTTCCATCATGGTGCATTGTGATTGATGACAATGTGGTTGTGCTAGATGAAAAAATACACTATGAAAACTTACACACATTAGATTTCACTCACCGTGCAACGATTTAAGGATGAAAACTTACTCCAACTAGATTTCCAACACGGTGCAATGTGCTTCATAACAATGTGGTTTTGTTACATGGAAAACTACCTTATGAAATCTAACACACGCTATCTTTCACTCATCGTGCCATGTTGTTAAAATGAAAGATAACTCTAGCTAGATTTCCATCATGGTGTAATGAGCTAACACACATAAGTTTTCCGTTATAGTGCCATGTTGTTAGAAGAAAAGCTAACTCCAGCTAGATTTTCATCATGGTGCAATGTGTTTGATAACAATGTGGCTGTGTTAGATGGAAAACTACCTTATGAAAGCTAATAGACATTAGTTTTACTGACCGTGCAATGTTTTAAGAACGAAAGATATCTCTAGCTAAATTTCCATCATGGTGCATTGTGATTGATGATAATGTGGTCGTGGTAGATGGAAAACTACACTATGAAAGCTTAGACACATTAGATTTCACTCATCGTGCAATAATTTAAGGATGAAATCTAACTTCATCTATATTTTCAACATGGCGCAATGTGATTGATGCCAATGTGGTTGTGTTACATGGAAAACTACTTTATGAAAGCTAACACACATTCACTTTTACTCATTGTGCCATGTTGTTAAAAGGAAAGCTAACTCCAACTAGATTTTCATCATGGTGTAATGAGCTAACATACATAAGCTTTCCCTTATAGTGCCAAGTTGTTAGAAAGAAAGCGAACTCCAACTATATTTCCATCATGGTGTAATGTATTTGATGACAATGTGGATGTGTTTGATGGAAAACTACCTTATGAAAGCTAACAGACATTAACTTTACTCATCGTGCAATGTTTTAAGAATGAAAGCTAACTCCAACTAGATTTCCATCATGGTGCATTGTGATTGATGACAATGTGGTTGTGCTAGATGGACAACCACACTATGAAAGCTTATACACATTAGATTTTACTCATCGTGCAATGATTTAAGTATAAAAACTAAATCCAACTAGATTTCCAACACGATGCAATGTGATTGATGACAATGTGGTTATGTTCCATTGAAAACTACCTTATGAAAGATTACACACATTAACTTTCACTCATCGTTCCATGTTGTTGAAAAGAAAGCTAACTCCAGCTAGATTTCCATCATGGTGTAATGAGGTAACACACATAAGCTTTCCCTTATAGTGCCATGTTGTTAGAAGGAAAGCTAACTCCAACAAGATTTTCATCATGGTGTAATGTATTTGATAATAATATGATCGTTTTAAATGGAAAACTACTTTATGAAAGTTAACATACATTAGCTTTACTCATCATGCAAAGTTTTAGGAACGAAAGCTAACTCTAGCTAGATTTCTATCATGGTGCATTGTGATTGATGACAATGTGGTTGTGCTAGATGGAAAACTGCATTATGAAAGCTACCACATTATATTTCACTCACTGTGCAATTATTTAAGGATGAAATCTAACTCCAATTCTATTTCCATCACAGATCAATGTGATTGATGACAATGTGGTTGTGTTAGATGAAAAACTACCTTATGAAAGCTAACACACATTAGCTTTCATTCATTGTACCATGTTGTTAGAAGGAAAGCTAACTCTAGCTAGATTTGCATCATGGTGTAATGTATTTTATGACAATGTGGCTGTGTTAGATGAAAAACTACCTTACGAAAGCTAACACACATTAGCTATTACTCACTGTGCAACATTTTAAGAACGAAAACTAACTCTAGCTATATTTCCGACATAGTGCATGTTGATTGATGACAATGTGGTTTTGCTAAAAGGAGAAATACATTATGAAAGATAACATACATTAGATTTCACTCACCATACAATGATTTAAGGTTGAAATATAACTCCAACTAGATTTCCCTGTAACACCCCAGTTTCAACCCTGTTGCATTAGATGTATATGATGTATATATTGTAAATGATCATGGTGTGGAGCTAAAGGCCAAGGCCCCACCATTGATTGGTTATGCTATGTTTCAGGTTGAAATTGTCACCGATGGTATATCAGGGCATGTGTAGAAATTCAGGCCTGCAGTAGATTAATTTCACTCACAGCAATTAACAATTGATCATGCAAAATTATCAACAATGGAGACTGAATATGGAGCTATAACACAAAATTATATTAACTGAGTGTACAATAGCCAACCTTGTAATAATCATAGGCTGCTGAATATATAGAATACATGAGCAAATTGAATGCATAAGGAAGCATCCAAATCTAGCATAAAGCAGGCTTACCCAAAATTGGCAAATCCCCCATAGGTGTAAAAGGCTGATCCCAAATCTATCAAGGACCCCACGAATTAGCAAGGGCGCATGGGCAAGCTAAAGAGTGGTCAAATGGTAGCTTATACATGCTTTTGCATGGAGGAAAGAGTGGAGGAGGAAGAGACAACAAAGCTGATTCACCTCACCTAGTCTTGCTTTCCTATGTGCCTTAAAACACTGAAAAAGCAGGCAATAAAGCAGAAAAAGCAGAAGGGCACCTAGGAGGCCAGGAATAAAGCAGATTTGATTCCCAAGGCTTTCTCAAGTGCTG
>LPNX010583573.1:532-14346 GCA_001517045.1 Pseudotsuga menziesii | reverse complement strand
GAACTTGGAGAAGTATAGCTGCAGTGATTCAAAATTACTAGGACTCAGGGAAATCAATTCATTTTCGATTTGGTGTCCCCTCATCTCATCTGTCTTTCCAAAGAGTTCTGAAAGTTTCTCCCATACTTGATCCGGTGAATTCAATCCATCGATATGGAAAAGGAGGTCTCGGGAAATACTGAGACATAGGAGGCCATAAGCCTCATCTCTCCGATTGTGCCATTTGATCTTCTCTGCAGCAGCATTGGGCTCTACTTCTGTAGCCATAGTCACCCTGTAGAGGCCTTTCACTCTCAACAAGATCTCCATCTCTGCTTTCCATTCAAAATAGTTGAAGGGAGTGAGGATAGTTTTCTGTGAATCCATAGCTTTAGAAAATCTGTCCCGGCTGTCAGTAGAAGGCTCCCAGTCTTGATGTTGAACCTGCAAAACAATTTTTGAAGGAGAGTAACAACCTACAATGGCTCTGATACCATGTAGAAATTCAGGCCTGCAGTAGATTAATTTCACCCACAGCAATTAACAATTGATCATGCAAAATTATCAACAATGGAGACTGAATATGGAGCTGTAACACAAAATTATATTAACTGAGTGTACAATAGCCAACCCTGTAATAATCATAGGCTACTTAATATATAGAATACATGAGAAAATTGAATGCATAAGGAAGCATCCAAATCTAGCATAAAGCAGGCTTACCCAAAATAGGCAAATCCCCCATAGGTGTAAAAGGCTGATCCCAAATCTATCAAGAACCCCACGAATTAGCAAGGGCGCATGGGCAAGCTAAAGAGTGGTCAAATGGCAGCTCATACATGCTTTTGCATGGAGGAAAGAGTGGAGGAGGAAGAGGCAACAAAGCTGATTCACCTCACCTAGTCTTGCTTTCCTATGTGCCTTAAAACACTGAAAAAGAAGGCAATAAAGCAGAAAAAGCAGAAGGGCACCTAGGAGGCCAGGAATAAATCAGATTTGATTCCCAAGGATTTCCCAAGCGCTGCATGAGTCAATAATGGCAAGTTTGACCTCTATGGATAGGCAATTAGCAACTTGCACATGGTGGGACTCATGGACTAGGCAAATAAGACAAAATAAATGAAATAATGTCTAAGTGGGTAAATACTATGGGTTGATTATTCTAATAGCATGCAGCATACACATATTAAGTTTATCATCATGTAAATATGCAACTTTAATTAAATAACCTGATCGGCTACGTTCGCGGCAACTAAATTGAGAAGGGGCATGATTTTCACAAGGATAAGGGTGGGGAAATGTCAAACCTTAGCCAATGGAGGGAAATTACATGTGTCACCTTCCCTTGTCTTATCCAACTACCACCTTAAACGCTCAGCTGAGTAGTTGAGGCATTTATTGTTTTGGGAGTGGGGATGGCAGGATTGTCCATCCTTGCCCATCCGCACACTCCGCCAGCAATGAACCTCACGTTGGGAAAAAGGAAGCGAATGCTCCAAGCTTTCCACTCTTTCCATGACAGAGCTGAAACACTCATGCACTCTCCCACTACTACGCATCCTCACTGTTGTCTGTTCATCCACGTGCAGAGGCAGAGCTATTAATCCTCACGCAGGGACCATTGTCTGATCATTATTCTCACGCACATGATATTTCCTGGTTTTCACTCACACAGCGAGCTGGGAGCCGTGCTCTTTCATCCACGTTTTCAGCTGTATGTTCTCCTTACAGACTGGATTTTTTGTGTTGCTGTGGTATCCCTTATGTCGTGATTGTTGTGGTCTTCTTTATATCTTGGGGACGGGAGTCTTCCCATTTCACGCACAGGTTGGAAGTCTGTATTTTTCTCTTCCTCAGTGTGGTCTATGTATGTTTTCCCGGTGACTTCGTTGCCCAAGGACGGGTTGTTTTTTTCCCGATGTTATGATCTATGCTCACTGATACGTTTCGGGACTGTGGTTTTCCCCATGCTGTGAAACGTGTTTGCTGTTATGCTTTGAGGTTGCTGCGGATTGTTTGGAGACGTATTCCATGTTTAAGCTGTAATAGCTGATTAATTGCATGTGTACAATGGTTGGTCTTCTGACTGTGTTTCGAGCAGGGATGGGGGCTTGGTTTGCTTGATAGACCTAGTGTGTTTGGAAACTACACAGACAGAGCTAGAGGGCTGGCTTTCTTCTCCACAACCCTTGAATAGCATTGGAAGGGAATGCAGGGCCCGAGGGACTGTGAAGCAGAGAAGGTACTGATTCTTTGTGTTGGGTGTGTGTGGGTGTCTTAGAAGTTAGGCTAGTTCTAGTGTAGGTACTCCTGGCTCTCTAATGAGCTCACCAGCTTAGCATTTAGCCTTTCCCAACTATTGGATGGCTTGATAAACCTGACCATGTTGGCTTGGCTATCTTGCTGATGGCCTGATAAACCCAACTGTGTTGGCTTGGCTGTGTTTTGTGTATCCTTGGCTATGTGTAAGCCTGCTTGTTCCCTTATTCCTTGGAGAATCATGCCCAGCTTGGGGGTGGCAGCGTTGCTGAGAGATTAAGGAGCACACTGGCCTATGGTTGGGTGGAACGTTGCAATGACGTAGTTGGTTGAGGAATGAGTTCTTCATGAGATAAGTAATCTTGCATGTTTTACTTCTGCAACCATATTTTCTGTTAATGAATGTGATGAACATGTTGAATGAATGCTTGTATGAATGTATGTTGCTTCCGCTGTGCATGATAAATTTTCATGTGTGCATGATAAATTTTCATGCATGCATGTTCTACTTCAATGCATTCTATTTCCAGCATTTTTTATGAATTCACATGTTCATGGGGCTGGTAGCCCGGATGGTTAATGCCATGGTAGCGTCCTCTTCACTGGTCAGAGGGTCAGGGATGTCACATTCCCTCATGGTGCAATGTGACAATGTGGTTGTGTTAGATATAAAACTAATTCGAGCTAGATTTTTATCATGGTGTAATGAGCTAACACACATGAGATTTTACTCATCGTTCCATGTTGTTAGGAAGAAAACTAAGTCCAACTAGATTTCTATCATGGTGTAATGTATTTGATGACAATTTGGTTGTGTTAGATAGAAAACTATCTTATCAAATCTAACTCCAACTACATTTTCATCATGGTGCATTATGATTGATGACAACATGGTTGTGTTAGATGGAAACTACATTATGAAAGCTAACACATTAGATTTCACTCATCGTGCAATGATTTAAGGAATAAAGATAACTTCAACTAGATTTCCGTCATGGTGTTATGTATTTGATGACAATGTGACTCTTTTAAATAGAAAACTACCTTATGAATTCTAACACACATTAACTTTCACTCACCGTGAAATGTTTTAAAAACAAAAGCTAACTCGATCTAGATTTCCATCTTGGTGTAATGAGCTAACACACATTTTCTTTCACTCATCGTACAATGCTTTAAGAACGACAACTAACACGTTGTTAAAAGTTAAGCTAATTATAGTTAGATTTCCATCATCTTGTTATGTATTTGATAACAATGTGTTTGTTTTAGATAGAAAACTACCTTATGAAAACTAACACACATTAACTTTCACTCAATGTGCAATGTTTTAAGAACAAAATCTAACTCCAGCTAACATTTCATCATGGTGCAAGAACTAACACACATTAGCTTTCACTCATCATGACATGTTGTTAGAAGGAAAGTTAATTCCAGCTAAATTTCCATCATGGTATAATATTGTAGGACAATGTGGTTGTGTTAGATGGAAAACTAACTTATGACAGCTAACAAATTAACTTTTACTCACCATGCAATGTCTTAAGAATGAAAGGTAACTCCAAATAGATTTCCATCATAGTGAATTGTGATTGATGACAATGTGGTTGTGCTATATGGAAAACTACATTATGAAAGCTAACACACGTTAGATTTCACTCACCGTGCAATGATTTAAGGACAAAGGCTAACTCCAAGTAGATCTCCATTGCGGTGCAATGTGAGTGATGAAAATGTGGTTGTGGTAGATGAAAAACTACCTTATGAAAGCTAGCACACATTAACTTTATCTTATCATGCCATGTTGTTAAAAGTAAAACTAACTCCAGCAAGATTTCCATCACAGTGTGATATATTTGATGACAATGTGGTTGTTTTATATAGACAGCTACCTTATGAAAACTAACACACATCACCTTTCACTCACAGTGTAATGTTTTAAGAATGAAAGCCAACTCAAGCTAGATTTCCATCATGGTGCAATGTGATTGATGACAATGTGGTTGTGTCAGATGAAAAACTACCTCATGAAAAGTAACACACTTTAGCTTTCACTAACTGTGCAATGTTTTAAGAATGAAAAATAACTCCATCTAGATTTCCATCGTGGTGCAATGTGATTGATGACAATGTAGTTGTGTTATATGGAAACCTTCCTTATGAAAGCTATCGCAGGTTAGGTTTCACTCACCATGTCATGTTGTTAGAAGGAAGCTAACTCCACTAGATTTTCATTATGGTGTAATGTATTTGATGACAATGTGGGTGTGTTAGATGACAAACTACCTTATGAAAACTAACATAGATTAGCTTTTAGTCACCATGCAATGTTTTATGAATGGAAACTAACATCAACTAGATTTCCATCATGGTGTAATGTGATTGATGACAATGTGGTTCTGTTAGATGGAAAACTACAGTATGAAAACTAACACACATTAACTTTCATTTATCGTGCAACATTTTAAGAATGGAAGCTAACTCTAGCTAGATTTCCATTACATTCATACACATACATCAATAATATAAGTGCTATATCCAAAGTCAAATAGGAATTTGGTGGTTTTATCTAATTTGATATCTATCATTCTCTAATGCTTCTTGGAACTCTTATTGTTATCTCGTCATATATATTTTATGTAATTTATATGTAAATTCCCTTTTGATAGCATGCACAAGATGTAGGGGAACAATGTTTCGTGGCATACAAAAGGGCTACCCTATTGCTTTGAATTATTGCAACTATATTACCTTTTTGAACATACACTTCATATGGTTTAACTTTAATTACAAACTACAATTAAGATGTCTTACAGAAATTGGGAGGAGTTACAATGGAAAATATAATTTTGATAAGAGGGACTATGTTAACCTCCTAATTAGTGGTCAAGTTATTGGACTAGGAAGGGTTGAATCTATAGATACTACAACTCATTATGGTGGAGAAAGGATTAATGTAGGATATGTTATGGTTTTGATAATTGATGTTATTGAACCACATTTGATTGTGTAATATATTGATGAAGGGGACTTACATCCATGGAAGATCATAGATTTGAGGCATAACAAAGGTAAATCAACTTCTTGAAGCACATATTAAGTGTTTTTGATAGTACATTGCTTATTATTTTTGAGCAAATACTAAGTTTGTATAATTTGTTGTATATTTGGAAATGTCTCTTCTGCATTTGCTATTGGAGACAAGGTATATCTTTTGCAATGTGGAGTGACGATGGGTGAAGGCTCCATATTCAATACAAAGATTGGTCATAAGGTGCATGGAAGTATGGTAAATAAAGGATCCATACTGGTTAACATTGAGAAGGTGTTAAAACATGATGTTCTTTTGCCACATCCAACAGGATTTGAAAATACACTAGGGGTCGATTGGGATCTTATGAGATTTTGCCAGAATCAGATTTGGAACCTCATTGTCACGATCATCAAGTAAATGCTCCCCAAGATAGGCTTACAGTCACATGCAAAAAGTTTTCTCTTACACATGAGTGCACGGGAACAAGCATGTGCATTGTCAAAGGGATCATAGTTAATGTCTGTGAGGATGACATGGTTGAGGGTGAAAGGTTAGGTGAAAAGGAATTCGGTGTTTTTGTGGAAGACATAGAAAGAAATTGTGAAAGATGTAGGAATGGAGATAAGTCTATGCATTGTTTGGTTAGATGGTCAATAAATGAGTTGGTGGACAATGAAGGTGATATTACAAGGGTGAATGAAAATTTCAAAGAGGTGCCCAATGAAATGGTGGTATGTGATCTTATAGAGGACACAAGTCCCTTAAACACATGGGATGGTGATATTTATAATGAAAAATATCCAGCCTCAATTGCTATGCATGTAACGAGGCCATATAAAAGGATTAAACGAGTTGTGGCTACAAAAAAAGTTGGAAACTTTCAAATACAGAGAGATGAAGAGAAAGAAACTAACTTTTGGAAGCAGATGAATATTGAAAACAATACTGTCTTTAACATGTGGATAGGAAAGCCATTGCAGCTGCTAGAAGGGGTATGGAACTCTTAAAAAAATGACATTAGGGAATTTGCCTTGAATTCACTCCTTTCCAACACAATCACGTCAAAGAGCCATGGCCATGGTCTACCTCCTACTGTTAGGAAAGTAAAGGACATGAGGTTTAATGGAGATATTATTTGTAAGAAAGCATGGTACAAGATACATAATATTCCTCAAATCACCTTCTATACTTACCAACATAACTTCCAATAAGGACCTATCAAAGGAATTCATGGTAACACCAACAAATGCAAACCACGTGCACATACTGTGGCAACCATAGAAATATTGCACAAAATTGTCATGGATAATTCAGATTTTTCACTGAACCAAACACAACAAGTTGAATAAGATGGAACATCTGCTCCTTTAATACTACTGCCATCAACGTACACCCAAAGTTCTTTGTTAAAAGAGATCAATGGGGCTCTTCAAGAGCTCAATTTTCCATCAATATCACAACAAACAATGAGCAAGATTTGGAATACTCATTTTACATATATGGAATTCTCAAGGAACACTAACTTCAGTAAATGTAGTGAATGTATCATGTTTAAAGCATAGATGAAGACAATGAATACAAAAGAGCTGGAAGAAAAGGCATGAGCTAGACTGAAGAAACATAACAAGATTGTTATGTGTGGAAGATATTGCTACTATGCCCATAGGATTATGTCAGAGTGGTATCCAAAGGAATACTTGAGCATTATCCATGGTAAAATGGACAAAACAAAGACTTCAATCCCAAGATTACATGTCAAATCAAAATCTATTGCAGGAACAAACTTGGGTTTGTCGTTTTCAGGTGTGCTAAAACATGGGCATAACACATGAGGTTTTGGTCATTTATCCCTACCAGTTGTACACATGGGATCACAATTTACCAGTACATCTCTTGCAAAGTGATTGGGGACCTTGAAGACCCACACCTTGATATGTATGGTGATTTGCTTGATGACAGTGGAAGTTCAAGAAACCCACTTTCAAATGCATTACTTCAAAACTCTATTTACTCAAAATGTAGAGTGTACAAGGATGCTTTACTATCTTTAAATGGAAGCTCAAAAAAACAAAATCTTGATTTTAAACCTCTTCCTCCACATTCATTGTTACAGTTGGACAATGTAGCTAGTGATAATAAGAATTGTTATGTTTTCATGTTTCTATCACTATTAACTGCACTTGGTGTCTTCATCACTATTGAGGTTGGGTTCTTGCTTGTGGGGCACACCCATGAAGACATAGATGGAACCTACGGAAGAATGTATTCCAACTTGAAAAGCACAGATATATATTTTTTATCTGAGATGATGTATACATATTGCACAATAGAAGAAAAATGGGCGTTTCCACCTAAACTTATTAGCAAAGTGTATGATTTCAAAAGTTTTCTTAACGGGTACATCAAGAAGGGGAAAAATGCACTATTTGGACATCTTAATGTCCAGTACTTCCAATTTCTTGTACTCAATGATGTTCCAGTTATGAGGTATAAAGAATCCATCAGAGACATTAAGTGTTCGAAACCACAGTGAGTTGTTGAATATAGATGATGAAGGTCGACCTATATTGCCCACATGGAAGCCATCTTTCTTATGTCCCAAAGAAAATGATGTTTATTTAAAAGAACTAAAGGAAGGAATAACATCATACATAAAAATGTGGAAAGAGACTATTGGCAATGAGAATTCACCAACTGTTACAGAGGAACGGAATAAAAAAATAGATTATTGGAAAAGAGTTCTTGATGCATTAGATGGAATCTACAATGACCATACACCCTTGGATGAAAGTGATTCTTCTTCTGATGATTTTTGGCCCAAGACGAGGAAAAATTTTAACGTTGATGGTAATGCACTCCATGCAATATCAAGTATTATGGATGTGGATTTCGATAATGTGACAGATGAACTGGTATATGTTGGACCCAAGTGCAACAAGCCAAATCCAACATTCGATCCTAGAACCGATGTAGAGAAAAGGAAGTTGTTTCTTGTTAGATTAGGTAATGAGGATGAAGGAGAAATGATTTGGATGGAAAAATCCACCTCAAATATCTTCCAGGATGATGACAGCAAGACCCTTCATGTAAAGATTGATTGGTGGCAGCCTAGTTTAGGGAAATACAAGGGAAATATTTTAGAACAATATTGGGTACCAAATCTTGATGACACAAGACTTTGATCTATTCCAATTAATACCATAGTTTGGGCATGGATGCCAAAGAAAGAAGATTGCAGGAAGACCAAGATAAATAAATGTGGTGTACAAGTTGTACTTAATCTGCTTGAGTGGATATAAGGAGATTAGGTGGACATGATTCATGAATGTAATTTTTATTTTTGAATGAATTTTAGTATACATGAAGAAACATTTTTCAATGTTTGTAGTATAATAAATACTCTTCAAGCTACTTTTTGAGGAATTTTATATTATTTATTGCATATATGAAAATTTCACTTCAAGTTTAATGTTAATTCATGTGATGATACTTTATGCGAACTAGCTAACACCATTCAAATTTTAACTTTTCAATTTGTCTTTTAGATCAACACAACATGTCACTATATCAAATGTGCATAATTATATTCATTAATGCATGTACAAAACCCTTACCTTATTTATTATTAGCTTTTGCTCACTCTCTTCAATACCACTTTGAGCTTTTGATTTTGTTCCCCTAATGATTGGTGGAGTGTCCACTCGAAACGTAGGGATGTTTCAAGACACAATTTAATTCCATAACTCTCTTTGTCATTATGATTAACTGTGAAAATCTTCATCCTCTAGCTGTACTTGATCTGCTTGAGAAAATATAAGGAGATTAGGTGGAGATGATTAATGAATGTAATTTTGCTTTTTGAATGACTAATTAATATACATGAAGAAAAATATGTCAATGTTTGTAGTATATCAAATTTGCTCTTTAAGCTACCTTTTGAGGAATTTTATATTATTTGATAAATATATGAAAATTTTGGTTCAACTTCATGTTAATACTTGTGATGATACTTTATGCGAATGAACCTAAAAACATCTTATAGACTTGTTTTGTGAGTAAATGTAAGGAACTTGCAATAAGGTTTGAAGTGAGTTTTCCCTATTATTCGTTATTATAGTTTATATAAATTTAAATGTACTACTATGTTGCATTCACATTCATAACTATATTTTCTCATGTAGACTTTAAAGTGTTGCCAACTTTGTACTAGTATATTAACTTATACTCAATAAATACAGTACTAACATTTTGAGTGTGCAGGTTTTATCAGTTTGTCATCATTGTGATTGATTTTATGGATTAAACTGTGTGAACGTTTTTCAGACCAATTTTTTGAGTGGACACTCCACCCATGCTTGTTACGGGAACCATGAAAAACTAATTGTAGACTAAAACGATTTCACATAAGTTAATCCAGAAAATCAATCATTAAGTAGTATAATCATGTTAGCTTTAATTCATGTTAGACATTATCATCAAATACATTACATTATAAAGACAATTTAATCCATGTGAGATTTAATGCTGATCATAATGCACTACATGGAATATAACTATTATGGATGGAGATTTTGATAATGTGATAGATGAACTGGTATATGTTGGACCCAAGTGCAACAAGCTAAAGCCAAGATTCAATCCTATGATCGAATTTGAGAAACGATATATGTTGCTAGTTATATCATGAGCTGATGATGAAGGAGAGATGATTTGGATGACAAAAACCACCTCATATATCTTCCAGAATGATGAAAGTGAGACTCTTCATGTAAAAGTTGATTGATGGAAGCCTAGTTCAGGGAAATACAAGGGAAAATTTTAGAACAATATTGGGTACCAAAACTTTACATTAAATAGTTTTTAAATGGGCCATTCTAAAATTGTTCCAACCTTCTACCACAACTACATTTCGACCAAAAATACGATGGCTGGATTGTCAGATTTTAGACACTTCCCTGTCGCATGTACGACACTGATTATTTTTAAGCGTCGGTGGATTTTCATCGGTTATCCAACATCTTTCCAATCCGTCGGTAAAGCGACAGCTCAATTTACCGTCAGTTAAATGTAAATTGTCAGTTATCTAACATCTAATTCATATTAAACTTTAAACACGCGTCGCTTAACCGATGGCTATCCGACGGATTATGAAAACTTAAATGTCGGTTAAGAGACGGTATTAAATTAAAAAAAAAAAGAATCACCTACAGGTCGTCGCTTAAGTGACAGCTATCCGACGGATTATGAAAACTAAACTGTTGGTTAAGCAACGGTATTGAATTTTTAAAAAAAAATCACCTACAGGCCATCACTTAAGCGACGGCTATCCGATGGATTATGAAAACTGAACCGTCGGTTAAGCGACGGTATTGAATTTAAAAAAAAAATCACCTATAGGCCATCGCTTAACCGATGGCTAAAAGTGTTTTTAAAAAAAAAATACAAATGCCAGATTACTGGAGACACACCTTGATGTGTGTATAGATTGTGAAAGCATACAACGAATTTAAATTCTTGCAAATAACACCGTGATAAATTTCAAGTGTTTTAACCTCCCATTTTCTGAATCTACAATATATGAAAAGTTACATGAAATTGGAAAATGAAAACAGAGCTTACCGTTTTTTGTGGGAATGAATACCTATTGAGTGGTATACTGTTTGTCGTTTGCTCCAATCCCAAAACTGAGTACCCTTCCCTCCTCTTTGCCTTCAAGTATTCTTTAAGGTTAAATTTAGGTACTTCTTGTATTGGAATCCACTTCTCTGTTGTGACGCTGTAAAGTAGACATGATTTAATATCATCGATCTGAAAATGTGGTTTTTGCTTTCCTGACTATTTGCTTAGAATCCACTCACCAAATAATGAAATCAATATTGCAAATTAAGATAGAAAAAAGATGATTTTGTACCTGATTAGCTGGAACTGTTTATCTTGTATTATACTTGCATCAACAATAATTAATCTTGCTGCTTTAAACACCTGCAAGAAAAAGAGTAATCGACACAGAAGTGGGTAAAAGAGATATCGCACACATTTAGACTATGATAATCATGAGCATATTCAAAAATATCTAGCCAAGTCACTGTATTTTACACTTCACCTCACAAGTTCGTGCCAATATTGCAAGATTAGGAACATGTCCTAACAAAGAGGCAACAACGATCAAATCTTGTCGTCCCCCTGTCATTTTGTCCATTTCTTTTATTCGTGACTCTATTGTTGACATCAGCAATTGATCTTCGACCTCAATTTCTGTGAGGGGCAAATGCAACAGACTAGTTATTTTAGGAGTCCACAAGGAAAAATGCACTGGCACTTTTACCTACTAAATGATATTCATGGAAACAAAACCAGTAATCATATATAGCCCAATGCAATCAGGCTCTTTCCTTCCATAAAGCCAATATTTTGAAAATGACAAAAAGACAGATGATTATGATGCTAAATAATAGCTTGATTGATGATGATGACATCATTAACATCCCTTAGACCAGCTTGGTATGTAGGAACCACACAGAGAAAGTGAACAAACAGAACTAGGAAATTAAAATATTGAAGATTACTTATTTAGACATTTGCTTCAATGTGAGATAAGATTCATAATAAAGTCTCCCAACTTAGTTTGGTTGTCTTGATTTAGGATTTTTCATGAACTAAATTGTTGTTGCAAACATCAATATAAGGCTATAAGTACTTTAATATTGTTGTGTTAAGGGCATCTTAAAAGGAATTGAGCTTCGTCTTCAATATCTTCTAAATTGCATTGATTACAGATTATGTTTTCCAAAGGAATTTTTAGAAGAGTCCATTTGCTAGGTTTTCTATGAAGCTCATGCAAGTTACTTCTTAGTTGAGTCGTCATCTTTTTTTCCTTGAGGCTTGCAAACCTTGTTAGGTTAGAAAGGATGACCTAATAGTGGGATATTCGTTTCCTTTATAAAATATAGGGGGGGAATTTGCAGTTTAGCCTTGTTTACTTTCATTCCTCAAGTTACCAACAAAATTACATTTTAATTGATTCACTACATGTGTTGTTGCAGTAACCAGCTTTCAATTCTAATTTGAACTCAAAGTGAGAATGTTCTTCCCTTGTTCTCCAAAAGGAAATTTTATTAAAGCTAATTGCTGAGACACCTTCCATGCTACTTTAGAACATGGGAACTTCAAAACAAAAGGAGATTTGGATAAGCATTTTTTTACTAATTTAGGATTTAACTTTAAAATAACCCACCTACTTATGATTAAAAATAAATGTAATTTGGTCACCAATATTGCTCCTTTAACTCCTATTTTTTTCAGGTAAATGTTTAAAATTAAACAAAGCAAGGAAGGATATTGTTTGATGGTGCAGATGGACAATGAGAACAGAATCCTGGTGGAATTTCCAGTAAACGTTTTCTATTTCGTTTCAATTTTGGATCGGATGGGTCATGATTCATCAAGGGGCCAGGTTGGTAGGGTGCAGAACACACTGAGCCCTCATATCATGTCACTTTGGACAAAATATTTGACAATCCTTTTATCACAGTAGATCCCGAAGCAGTAGAAGGTTATGTCCTACAACTAAGGGCTTTCAGGCTGATATGCAGTTATAAGGCAATGATCCTCTGAATGATATTTGCTGAATTACATCTAGAAGAACTAGTGAATAAAGGAGAATGTGAACATTCATTGTTGGGAAGGAGGTTCTATTTTTGTGATCTTCTCTACCTCAAAGAACATAGATACAGTATTCAAAGGAAATCCCTGGTTTCTAAACAGAGAGAGATTGTATATGAAATACTAGTCATCAAGCTTCAATATGTAGGTAGAAACATCTTCAAAGTTTTGATTTTAGTAAAACTACCCTTCCTAACTTTTGAATAGTAGATTTACAACACTTTCAGTTTGATAGGAGATACACTCTAGGTTCCTTTTTTCGTATAGCTAAATTAAAATAGGAAAGAAACTAACAACTTGTGATAAGATTTGCATTATTTATTTAACCAGAAACATCTACTATAAGCTTCTCATGCTTTTCTTTTTGGACATCTATTGATTCAACCTGTCTTATGTAAACAGGTGTAGGTTTAACTTCAGATATTCAAGCAAGAAATGAGGAAGGTGGTCAGTGTTTTGGTGTTGGAGAAAGGACTTCATACATTAAATCATAATTACACATTGGAAGGCACGCATATTTGATGGATTGCAAAATAGAGGCAAGCTTAGCACCACGTTATGGTGAAGTTGTTATGAACCAATATCATCCCACACTGGTTTGATTTTCTACTCAAGAGGAGAAGTCTCATTCTTGGAAAATTCAATATCAGCTCAGAAGACTTATACTCAGAGTTCATTTTTTCTACGTGAGGTTTTTTCCAAGAAAAGTCATGAAACAATCATGCACATGCAAAACTGATAAAGGAACACGAGAGGTTATCTAATGAAATCTATGGAATAACAAACAAACAAAAATTATGCTCTTGATGGTAGTGATATTACAGGTGCTCATGACAAGGAATCTATCCACCAAAGCTTTCCAGGAATCTCACCTGGCCCC
>LPNX010583522.1:529329-543247 GCA_001517045.1 Pseudotsuga menziesii | reverse complement strand
GTGTGTGTGTGTGTGTGTGTGTGTGTGTGTGTGTGTGTGAGAGAGAGAGAGAGAGAGAGAGAGAGAGAGAGAGAGAGAGAGGGTTGGGGAATAGATAGGGGGGTGTGGGTTAGGTGTAGTTTTATGAGTTGGGGAGTGAGAGAGAGTGGAGTGTTGATGTAATTGTAACTTCAAAATGTATTCATTTGTATTTCTTATGTATTGTAACCCAATGTTTATTCCGAGATGTACTTGAGTCATGTCAGGCCCCGATGTTTCTATCGGGAGGTTCTATAATGTAAACAAGTCATGTTAAGTCATTGTGGGTAACCATCCTATTGATCAAGGGTTAAAGTCCCCGCAGTTTTAGGGCACTAGGGTTATTAGACTCACCTAGTGAAGTCAGCCCTAGTTGGGTTTAGTCAAGTCAAGAATTAGTATAAATAGAGAGCTAGCCTCTCTATTTATGACACACTCACTCACACTCAGTTGTAGCACATAGCTGAGGAAGAAGAAGACACTGGGGCAAGGAAGAAATAGGTTACTACTGTCGGGAGATCATCTTACTATTTTGCGGTTTTACTTTTGGTGTTGATTCTATCTCTGAAGAAGTTGCGGGGTTTTCTCCATTTATTGTTTCCCCGAGGAAAAACATAGTGTTCATTGTCTCTTGTGTTTGATTGCTGTGCTTTTTATTCTCTCAGTTAAAGATCCTAATATAATGCTAGCTTAATGTTAAAAATCTAACATGGTATCAGAGCTAACCTGAGAACAAGACACTGTGCAGATGTGGGAACTAGGGCTTCCTAGTTTGTGGATATCTCTGCACAGATTTTTAGCAAAAGAAGGTTGGAATAAATCTCCTCCCTAGGGCGCATCTTTCTGTTGAATCATAATCCAATTTTGAGGTTTTTCAGTTTTGGACCTGACAGTGCAGTCATAAATTAGGGCTTTCCATAGAAGTGAAATTTTTCAGTGAGCCCAGGCCTGTATTGATCTCCTCCTCAAAATCGAAGTTTTGATCAATATCAAAGCATTTGGTTGGATAGAACTTCAAAAAAGAAAAACCCTAATCTACTCCTGAACCAGCACTGCATAATTTCAACTCCAAATCTATATCCGACATCTTGAATTGGTAAGATCTAAATATTTTGTATTTCCATTTGAGGTTCTTAGTTAAGATGTCTCATCATACCAAGCTTGATGAAAAGCTTGAGGGAGCTAATAAATTCCGATCCTGGAAGTATAGGATCTCCCTGGTCCTGGAAGAAAATGACGTGGACTCGTATATCAGTGAGGAGGTTCTAGTTCTAGAGGGATATGAGGCTAAGGCCTTACACAAGAAGAATTTAGTTATGGAAAAGAGGATTATTGCTAATTCAATCAAGGATCACCTCATACCATAGGTGTCCTCCCTAAAGACACCTAAAGCTATGTTTGGTGCCCTAATGAAATTTTTTGAAGGGAAGAACATAAATCGAAAGATGAATCTGAGAAACCAACTGAAGAATGTAAAGATCCAGAATGCAGAAAACATCCAGTATTACTTTAAAGGGTCTCACATCAAGGAACAAATAGAAGCAGTAGATGAAGAAGTGGTGAATGCAGAGATTGTAATGACCACCTTGAATGGTCTCCCTAGATCATGGGACTCCTTTATTCAAGGAATCTGTGCCAGAAAGAAGTTAGTCAAGTTCAGCAGACTATGGGAAGAATGCTCTCAAGAAGAAGCTTGGATAGCAGCTCGAGAAGAGAAGATGGGAAGTGAAGATCAGGTTGTCACAGTTCACTCCAAGAAAAGTAGAAGAAACTCTCATCACTCTAGAGGTAAGACCTTTCACCAGAAACATAACTTTAGAAAGCACTTATCCAAATTAAGATGCTATACATGTGATGAAAGAGGACACTTTGCCAAAGACTGTCCTAGAAACAAGATTAACTCCCATAAGAAGAAGAGAAACAAGAGAAGACATCATGCTCATGCTGCAGAGGATGATGAAACTTCCACAAAGAGAACCAGATATGAAAGTGAAGATTCTTCTAGTGATGAAGAATATGTCTTGATTTCCGCTCTCATGGGAAACATTACTCATGGAAGCAATGATTGGCTTATAGACAGTGGGGCTTCTAAGCATATGACAGGATTCAAGGAATCCTTTATGAAACTATCAGAACATGAATCACCTCACAAGGTGAAGCTCAGAGATGACTACCAGTATCCAATAAAAGGTAGTGGGGAATCCTCCTATAAACTAGACTCTGGAAAGTCTATGACAATGAAGGAAGTATTGCTTGTACTAGGACTAAAGAAGAACCTCCTCTCCATATCTACATTAGATGCAAAAGGAATGAGGGTTGCATTTATAGATGGTCAAGTCATTATGTGGCCAAAGGGAAAGACTATTAATGATGTCGCAGTGATTGGGGAACAAGAAGGAGGACTATACAAATTGAAGGGCCATCCAGAACAAGCCTTGGTCCATGAAAAAATAGAGCCAAATGAACTTTGGCATAGAAGGCTTGCACATGTGTATTACAGAGCACTACCACTTGCAAGCAAAGCTGTTGAAGGTCTTCCAGAAATTCAAGCAAAACATGACGAATTTTGCAAAGTATGTGCGAAAGGAAAGAACACAAAGAAGACATTTCCAAGTAGCGAGAGAAAAGAAAAAGGAATCTTGGAAATCATCCACTCCGATGTATGTGGTCCAATGTCATCAAGTTCACTAAGCGGGTATGTATACTATGTTTCTTTTATTGATGACTTTTCTAGGAAGACATGGATTTACTTCATGAAGAACAAAGATGAAGTGTTCAGAAAGTTTAAGGAATTCAAAGCCTTGATCGAGAACCACACTGAAAATAAGATCAAGACCTTTTGATTAGATAATGGTGGAGAATTCAGATCAAATGGATTCAAAGATTTATGCAAAGACTCAGGGATTAAGAGGGAGTTGTCCACTCCATATAATCCACAATAGAATGGGATTGCAGAAAGGAAGAATAGAACTATCATGGAAGGTGCAAGAGCAATGCTTCATGATCAAGATCTGCCTATGCATCTATGGGCAGAAGCTGCTAGAACAGCGGTGTATGTACAGAACCGTACTCCACACAGAGTACTCGAGAACAAGACACCTAAAGAAGTATTTTTCGGTAAGAAACCAGAAGTCAGCCATCTCAGAAGATTCGGTTGTCCAGTGTACATACACATTCCAAAAGAAAAGAGAACTCAATTAGATACTTTAGGAAAGAAGGGTATATTTGTGGGATACTCTGAAAGCTCGAAGGCTTACAGAATATACTTCCTAGGATTCAAGAAGATCGACATCAGCAGGGATGTGACATTTGATGAATGCTCAACTTACAACAAATCCAGAAAGAGACTTGCTGAAGAACCTGAAGAAGCACCCAGAATTCATGATACAACCATGAATGAAGAAACTCAAGAAGAAGATCGAGAATTTGAAGAACCACAAGAACCTATAGATCCACCTTAGGAGAAGAATCCTCATAAGAGGAAACCTACTTGGGTACGAGAAGATATCCAAGGTGCAGAAAGATATGGGGCTCTAGAAGAGAATCACAGAAAAAGAAAGAGGACCAGATCCTACTCCGAGTATGTAGCATTATTATGTGATTTCATCAATAAAGAACCTTCCAATTATGAAGAAGTGACAGAATGGAAATAATGGAAAGATGCTATGATCAAAGAGTGTTGAATTTTCATATGCTAAGCTAGATCATTAGTATTTCATTTCAATTTCATAACAAAGCATATAAACAGGATCACTGAAATATAGACAAGCACAACCATACAAAAAGAACACAAGGATTTATCCTGGGAAAACCCTAAAGGGAAAAACCTAGCAAAATATTCCTCAATATAAATGCCCCAAAAAGATAAAAGGTAAAACAAAAAAGGAGATCAAATCCTGATCCTCCTCCTTCTCCAGCTACTCCTCTCTCCTCCACTAATGCGCTACACAAGTGAGAGTGTGTGTTACAAATGAGGAATGCCACACCTCTATTTATATTCATCCGTTCACTTTAATTATCAATTCCAACATGTAGGCTCGAGTTAATCATGTAGGCTCGAGTTACACATGTAGGCTCAAGTAACCACACCGGGGTGCTAATGACCCACCTTTACAATTAGAGGGGACTACCTCATGACTCTTATTAGTTCTTCCGATTAGAAGCATCGGGGTACAAAGTAATACAAGTGGTTCTTTCGGTTGGACCATCGAGGACCACAAAAAGATACATATAGAATATTATTTGAAGTTACAATATTTCAACACTCCCCCTTAACTAGAAGGGTATTCTATAACAACATCAACAACAACAATAATAGGAGAGATATAGAGGACATCATCAAAATCATTAGGGTAACACATCTATAAATCATTGGAAGATTTTTCAACATCATGTAGTCTTCATCGTCAATCTTCAGTCTTCAGCAACATCAACACTTTGACTGCTTCGATCAGCAACAACTTGGCCTTTCGATCAGCAGCAACATCTTCAGCACTTTGACCTTTCAATCGGCAACATCTTCAGCACTTTGACCTTTCGATCAACAACAACATCTTCAGCAACATCTTCAGCACTTTTAACTTTCGATCAGCAACATATTCATCACTTTGACCTTTCGATTAGCAAGAACATCTTCAACAACTTGACTTTTCGAACAACAACATCATCATCATCATACTCTGACAGTAACATCGTGACCAACACCATCATCATCATACTTCAATTTTCGAACAACATCATCATCATCACATTCTGCTCTTTCGATCAGTAAGTCATCATCATCACACTCTGATCTTTCGATCAGAACATCATCATCATCACACTCTCATCTTTCGATCAATACATCATCATCATCACACTCTGATCTTTCGATCAATACATCATCATCATCACACTCTGATCTTTTGATTAGTACATCATCATCACCAACAACAACCTACAATCCACATCTCAAAGACAAAAAAGTCTTTGGTTCACTTTTGAACTTAAAGTCCAGGGATGATGCAATCCCCACCACATTCTCGACAACCGAAGTTATCGGATTGATTACAGGATAATCAGTCCCTATCAATTTAGGACTAAGTCCAAGGATGATGCAATCCTACCACATTCACGGGGACTGAAATCTCTAGATATATTTTGAACTGAGATTCAGGGATGATGCAATTCCACCACATTCACGGGGTTCGAGACCTCTAGATACATTTTGAACCAAGGTTCAGGGATGATGCAATCCCACCACTTTCATGGGGTCTGAGACCTCCAGATGCATTTTGAACAAAGGTTCAGGAATGATGCAATCCCACCACTTTCACGGGGGCTGAGACCTCTGGATGCATTTTGAACCGAGGTTCAAGGATGATGCAATCCCACCACTTTCACGGGGGCCGATACCTTTGGATACATTTTGAACTGAAGTTCAGGGATGATGCAATCCCACCACTTTCACGGGGGCCGAGACCTTCAGATACATTTTGAACCGAGGTTTCGGGATGATGCAATCCCACCAAATTCTCGAGGACTAAAGTGACCAGATCTATTTTGGAAAGATGTCCCAAGATGATACAATCCCTCTTCCTTCTCGAGAACTGAGGTCACCAGATCACTTTAGGGCAGGTTCCTAGGGATGATACAATCCCATTGCAACATCACTACTCCACCTTTTGAGGAAGGTCCTTCCGAACCACACCAATCTTGTCTCGAAAGTGTTCAAACTTTACTCAAGACAGAGGCTACATCAGCAACTTGTTCATCAATACTCACATACTGGATCTTTATGGCTCCCTTCTGCATCAAATCTCAAATGTAGAAATACCTGATTTCTATGTGCTTTGATCTGTCGTGGAATACTGGGTTCTCTGTCATCTTTATACAACTTTGATTGTCACATAGAATCACGGTAGTGTCCAACTCTAGGTTGAATAATCCTGATATCAGATTTCAAAGCCATATGGCTTCACAACTAGCAGAGCAAGCTGCTATATATTCTACTTCGATTGTGCTTAGAGCAACACTAGACTGCTTCCTACTAAACCATGAAATCATAGAAGATCCCAGACTATAGCATCCACCTGATGTGCTTTTTCTATCTGAGATACTTCCAACCCAATATACATCTGTATATCCATACAATCTATACTCATGGCTACCATCATAGTATAGACCAAAGTCTATAGTCCCTTTCAGATATCTCATCACATGTTTTACAGCTACTAGGTGAACCCATCTTGTTTGAACAAGATATTGACTCAAGGTGTTCACAGTAAAACAAATGTCTGGTCTGGTATTTGTTAAGTACATCAATGACCCAATGATCTATCTGTATTGAGTCACATCCACTAACTCTGATGATTCATTAGCTAACAACTTCAAGTTGGATTCCATGGGTGTGGCCATGGCTTTGCATTCCAACATATTGAATCTTTTCAATATCTCTAGTGGATACTTTCCTTGGTTGAGAAAGATTCCTTCTGAACTTTTCCATACTTCCAGACCTAGGAAATAATGCATTAACCCAAGGTCTTTCATCTCAAATTCTTTTGCTAGTTTCTTCTTGCTTTCCATAATCTGTTTCTCATTCCTTGTCAAGAATAAGTCATCCACATATAGTAGCAGAATGATAGCTTCATCTTCTACAACCTTGTAGTAAAGGTTAGGATCATCTTTACTCTTGGAAAAGCCCATGATCATCAAGAAACTTTCTATTATTCCATACCAAGCTCTGGGAGCTTGCTTCAGGCCATAGAGGGACTTCTTCAACTTGCATACGTGAGTCCATCTGTCTTCAACTTCAAATCATTGTGACTATTTGATGTAAAACTCTTCCTCAATCATACCATTAAGGAAGGCTTATCTTTACTTGATCATGGAAGAAACTAGCATGATATTTCCAAAGGAAGTGTGCCTTGATTCCTAGAGTAAGTGTCTCTTCAGAATTAATTCCCTCTTTCTGATAGAAACCTCTAGCCACAAGTATTTCCTTACTTCTATCAACAACATATTTTATCTTGAAAATTCATTTGGAAGATACCACATTCTTTCTTTCTGGTTTGAGTACTATATCCCAAACATCATTCTATTATTCTTTCATCATAACATCTTCCATGAGTTTGTCTTGTCAGGTCATCAACATATCCTAGTCTTCTGCATTCAACCTTGAGGGTTGGAACCCACTTTACTCTTGGTAAAGTCTCGATCCATCAGGAAGCTATCCATCATTTTGTACCAATTCGAACTAAGATATCTTCTGTAGTCACTCCCCCTGAAGTGGATTATCATCTTCCCTCTTCATTCTGTACAGGTGGTTCTATTCTTGATATATACTTCTAGTGGGTCTGGTCAATAGAGTATATCATGTCATAGTCTATTCTTTCTGAGGTAAACCACGAACCTTGCTTTGTACACTTGTTCTGGTAGATCCATATGGAGGATAATACGGAATTCCCTTCAAGTCTTGAAACCATATTGTAGACATCATTGCCCATGGTCAATTGTTACTCTTTGATCATAACTTCTTTCATAGCCGGAAAGGTTAGAATCAATGATGCCACCCAACTGTGTTACACAACTAGAGTGTGTGCGAGTCATATTACTTTGGTTTCGAAGTCTCGCCATTATTTTCTTCATCTTGAGTTATCTCTTGTACCCATGGTGGTATTCATCCTTCTAGGTGGATCTACCACTCTCTAAAGCTCTTTCTTCCATCACAATGTCTCTGACCCTGGGAGCTTTAGATTTATGTTTATTGGAGTGAATCTTGAATTGTCATCACTAAGTCTCATCCTTCTTTTCTTGTAGGAGGTTGTATAGTACCTTTCCTACACTTCAAATGCACCAGTTACATGGTTAGAATTATTTCATAAAACATATGCATAACGACAAATTCTTATGCATCATTGAACTGTTTAGCTAACACAACATTCATCCCTATCTCACTACTGTCATTAATGCAACCAGTCTATCATGCATAACACATCAATTGAATATAATCAAATGTATAACAAAAAAATATCATGAAAATTGAATACTTATGTTTTATTTGTTGTGTGGGTAGAGTCCTTCTCATCATCTTCTTCATTCATGACATCATCATTTCTTATCCAAATGATAAGATGCATAAGAGGTTCTTCAAGAATTGAGTTCTTCATATTCCTCATCACTTGAGGGATCTTCTTTGAATGGTCAGAGCTTGATATTCAATTGCTCCCATATTCTTCTTCTCTTCTTATGAGTCAAGATTCTTCTTCTTCCCAGATTCAACTGAAATTAATCACTTCCTTTTTGCACACATTCCTCGTATGAATGAATCCCATGATCCTGGGAGGCCATTCAAGGTGGCTATCACCACTTCTGCATTCTTCACTTCTTCTTTTACATCTTCAATCTGTTTCTTAAGGTCATCTTCTGATGTATTTATTTCCTTCAAATAGTTTGTTCAAGGAATCAAACATCTCTTTCGGTGTATTTAGGGAAGACACTTGTGGTACAAGTTGATCCGTGACTGAATCAGCATTGATCTTCTTGGCCTTGACCAAGTTCTTTTGGTGTAATAATTTGAGCCTCATCTCTCTCTGGAACTGGAACCTCTCTTCTCATGTAGGTGTCCAATTCATTTTCTTCATAGAGATCAAATACTTCCATGCTTGGAATTTTTCAACTTCACCAAGCTTATCATCAAGCCAATGAGAACCTCAAATGGAAATAGCAAAAGATTAGACCTTACTGATTTGAGGTGTCCGTCCTGGTTCCAGAGCTGGCTGATCTAGGGTTTGTTAGAGAAACCCTAATTTTAAAAAATTGAAATATTTCATATCTTATTGGATATAAATGTATATCTCTTCAAGCTGAGCTTTCCAATGTACTCCTTTTCTGAAAACTGTGGAGGGAAGCTCCCGGAACAGGAAGCCCTAGTTTTCCAATTTCTCCTGCAGAAATTCCTGATACTGTTTCTGTGATATCTCTGAAATTACTACTCCTATGTGTCTAAAAATTCGTAATAAGGTACCCTCACATGTCCTTGTTCCAACGGCATAGGTTTCATCAGAATTAATTTCACCAATTGGGACTTATGATCATTTTCCCAAGGTGACCTATTACAGGACTGTTTCGAACAGCGAAGTTGTATGGACTACCACGTGTCACTGTTTCATCTTCTGAGTCTTAAAATTGGACCATAGAAATTAAATTATGTTCCCTTTTTGGAACATCTTCCAAAATTTAATTTGGACCTTTGTAGCCCAAGATATTGCAATTCTTCCCAGGTGTCTTGTTTAGGGATGAATCGCGGAAGAGGATGGAACCCTAACTTGGAGGGATATTATCTCCCAAACTATAGAGAATATAAGGATGAATTGTGGAAATAGTGTACATAGGGGTTTGATATTCGACCTCCATAATTTTCAGCACCTGAGCCTTCGCCAATCCTGAGATATAGAAAATGTACCAAAACTTGACAGTTTTAGTATTTAGGGTTTTTCCAGCTCAGGATCAAACTAGGGTTTGACTTTCCCGGAGTTTCACCCAACCGAACATCTTGATCTAGGTCTCTAAACTTAGATTTTTATGAGGAGAAAAATCCTATGCTAGGCTCACTCAAAAATGATTCTTTTGTAGAAAGCCCTAATTTCTTCCACCGAAAACTGAAAATGCTCAGAATCGAATTCCGCTTCGACATAAAGATGCACGCTTTAATGGAGAGTTAGCCTAGCCTTATTTTGCTGATCGATTGTGGAGAGAGACCCAAAACGTAAGAAGCCCAAGCTTCTGTAGCTACACAATGTCTTCTTTTAGGGTGGCTCTGATACCATGTTGAATTGTCATATGCTAATCTAGATCGTTAGTATTTCATTTCAATTTCATAACAAAAGCATATAAACAGGATCACTGAAAGATAGACAAGCACAACCATATAAAAAGAATGCAAGGATTTATCCTAGGAAAACCCTAAAGGGAAAAACCTAGCAAAATATTCCTCAATATAGATTCCCCAAAAAGATAAAAGGTAAGACCAAAAAGGAGATCAAAGCCTGATCCTCCTCCTTCTCCAGCTACTCCTCTCTCCTCCACTAATGCACTACACAAGTGAGAGTGTATGCTACAAATGAGGAGTGGCACACCTCTATTTATATTCATCCATTCACTTAATTATCAATTCCAACATGTAGGATCGAGTTACACATGTAGGTTCAAGTAACCACACTGGGGTGCTAATGACCCACCTTTACAATTAGAGGGGACTACCTCATGACTCTTATTAGTTCTTCTGATTAGAAGCATCGGGGTACAAAGTAATACAAGTGGTTCTCCCGGTAGGACCATCGGGGACCACAAAAAGATACATATAGAATATTCTTCAAAGTCACAATATTTCAACAAAGAGTATCAATTGATCATGAAGAATGGTGTTTGGGATGTTGTCCGAAGACTAGAAGGGAAGTCTGTTGTAACTTCCAAATGGATCTACAAGATCAAGCATGCTGTAGATGGTAGCATTGAAAAATATAAATCAAGATTTGTTGCTCGTGGTTTCTCCCAGAAAGAAGGAATAGATTATGAAGAAACTTTTTCACTTGTAGCCAGATACAGTTCCATCAGATCAGTACTTTCCCTTGCTGCAGTGACGAAATGGAAGATACACTAGATGGATGTCAAGACTGCGTTCTTTAATGGTGTAGTAGAAGAAGTGTATGTGGAACAACCACTCATTTTTTAGAGACATGACAGGGAGTCTCATGTATGTAGATTGAACAAATCCTTGTACGGTTTGAAACAGGTACCCAGGACATGGTACAGCAGAATTGACAGCTTTCTATCCAGTTTAGGCTTTACCAAGAGTAAAGCAGATTCCAACCTTTACTACAAGGTTGAAGATGGAAATCCAGTGATGCTCCTACTATATGTAGATGATTTGTTTGTAACAGGTATGGATGGGTTGATTGTTGATACGAAGAGGAAGCTTACTGCTGAGTTCAAAATGAAGGAATTTGGTATGATGCATTATTTTCTAGGCATGGAGGTGTGGCAGAATGCAGATGGAATTTCCCTGGGACAAGGGTAATATACAGTAGAGATCTTGAAGAGATTTGGGATTATGGACTGCAAGGCCATGACCACACCTATGGCATCGAACCTGAAGCTATTGAGTGATGCTTCATCAGAAGTGGTTGATGCTACGATGTATTGTTAGATGATTGGGTCCTTGATGTACCTGATGAACATGATACCAGATATTTGCTGTTTTTGACAGATCCGAGACATGTTCACTTGATTGCTGCAAAGCATATTCTGAGGTACCTGAAGGGTACAGTTGATTATGGGCTCAGGTATGAGGCGAGTCAAAAGATTAAGCTGGAGGGTTATGTTGAATCAGATTGGGCAGGAAGTGGCATCGATAGGAAGAGCACTTCAGGGTGTTGCTTCAGTATGGGATCAGGTGTGAACTCTTGGTTTAGTAGGAAGCAATCCTGTGTGGCATTGAGTACAGCTGAAGCATAGTATGTCATAGCTTGTTCAGCTAGTTGTGAGGCGGTATGGTTGAGGAAGCTACTGTCTAATTTATTTGATCTCCAGTTAGATGCTACTTGTATATATTGTGACAACCAAAGTTGTGTGAAGTTGTCGAAGAACCCGATGTTCCATGACAAGTCGAAGCATATCGAGATCAAATATCACTGTATCAAGGATATGGTGCAAAGGGGAGCAGTGAAGCTCCAGTATGTTGCAACAGATGAATAGATAGCTGATGTGTTGACAAAGCCATTAGCCAGAGTGAAGTTTGAGTACTTCAGTGAGAAGCTTGGTGTTCTCTCTAGATCAAGGTTCCTTCCAAGGGGAAGTGATGAATCCGTGAGCCATTCTGACATGGTGAGAGGATTGGTTCCTTCCATGGTCAGATGTAAGGGTTGATCCATTCTGTCATTGTGAGAGGATTGGTTCCTTCCATGTCAGATATGAGTGCTGAGCCATTCTGATATGACTGTAGGATTGGTTCCTACATGATCAGATATAAGGGATATTTCCATTCTTGGAATGAAGCTGCCTGGTCAGTTACTAGGAATACTTGGTTTAGGATTGAGGGTCATTTTGATATGACTGTGAGATGTGTTCTCACATGATCAAATATGAGTGCATGGCCATTCTAGTGTGATTGAGGGATGTGTTCCCACTTGATCAGATATAAGGGTTGATGCCATTCTCTTGGAGAATGGAGGCACCTGGTCAGTTACCAGGAACCCTCAACCTGGGGTTGAGAGCCTTTCCAGCAAGGTTGCAGTATGTGTACCCACATGGTTGGATGTGAGTGCAGAGCCCTACCAGCAAGGTTGCAGGATGTGTTCCTGCATGGTTGGATATAAGTACAGATCCCTTCCACCAAGGTTGCAGGATGTGTTCCCGCATGGTTGGATGTAAGTGCAGAGCCCTTCCAGCAAGGTTGCAGGATGTGTTCCCTTATGGTTGGATGTAAGTGCAGAGCCCTTCTAGCATGGTTGCAGGATGTGTTCCCACATGGCTAGATGTAATTGAAAATCCTTTCTAGCATGGTTGCAGGATGTGTTCCTGCATGGCTAGATATAAGTGCTGAACCTTTCCGATAGGGTTGTGGGATGTGTTCCCGGATGGTCGGGTGTGAGTGCTGGGCCTTTTTAATGTGATTATAGGATTGGTTCCTACATGATCAGATGTGAGTGTTGGGTGTGCCTTTCTGACATGGTGCTGGATGTGTTCCTCTCATGGTCAGATGTAAGTGTTGGGTAGGCCATTCTGACTTGGTGTCAGATATAAGCGCTGAAGAATACCTACATGGAGGCTAGGCCTACAACCAGCATGAAGACTTGGTGTCAGATATAAGCGCTGAAGAATACCTACATGGAGGCTAGGCCTACAACCAGCATGAAAAAGGGTTGGCTCTGTAGAACTTCCTGTGATGAGAAGAATCATGAGATAGCACCCGTGATGATGATCCAACAGTAATGATCCATCTCAAGTGATGATCCAGATCTAGAGATGATGCTCCAGTGATGATCCAGATCGAGTGATGATGATCCAGATCCAGTGATGATGATCTAGATTGAGTGATGATCCAGAACCGAAGATGAAGATGACTTGAAGATGAAGATGACCTAAAGATGAAGATGACTTGAAGATGAATATGACTTGAAGATGCAGATGACGAGATGATCTAGAGAAGAATACCAATGATGGAAAATTGTGTTGAGAGAATACCTTCCTAGTTAAGAGGGAGTGCTGATGTAATTGTAACTTCGGAATGTATTCACTTGTATTTCTTATGTATTGTAACCCAATTTTTATTCCGAGATGTACTTGAGTCATGTCATGCCTCGATGTTCCTATAGAAAGGTTCTATAATGTAAAAAAGTCATGTCAAGTCATTGTGGGTAACCCTCCTATTGATCAAGGGTTAAAGTCCCCGTAGTTCCTGGGCACTAGGGTTATTAGACTCACCTAGTGAAGTCATCCCTAGTTTGGTTTAGTCAAGTTGGGAATTAGTATAAATAGAGAGTTAGCCTCTCTATTTATCACACACTCACTCACACTCAGTCGTAGCGCATAGCTGAGGAAGAAGAAGACACTAGGGCAAGGAAGAAAGAGGTTATTGCTGTCGGGAGATCATCTTGGGGTTTTAATTTTGGTCCTGATTCTATCTCTGAGGAAGTTGCGGGGTTTTCTCCATCTATGGTTTCCCCAAGGAAAAACACTGTGTTCATTGTCTCTTGTGTTTGATTGCTATGCTTGTTATTCTCTCAGTTAAAGATCCTAATATAATGCTAACTTAATGTTAAAAATCTAACATGGAGGAGGGGAGGTGTTAGTGGTAGGGGGAGACAAAGGGATGTGTTTTGTGTGTGTGTGAGAGTGAGAGAGAGAGAGAGAGATAGGGGGG
>LPNX010583522.1:514692-528642 GCA_001517045.1 Pseudotsuga menziesii | reverse complement strand
GGGTGTTAGTGTTAGGGGGAGACATAGGGGGGAGAGAGTGAGAGACAAGGAGAGAGAGTGGTGGGTTGTCAGGGGATTGAAGGGATTGGGTGGGGTTAGAGTTAGGGGGTAGAAGAGGGGGTTATAGGTAAGAGGAGGAGGGAGGTTATAGGTAGTGGGAAATGTTACGGAGAGAAATTCCTATGGCTTGGGGTACCACAACAGACAACTAGACTCCAAAAATCAATCTTTCCCAATATGCAATAGAAATAAAATATCTAACACTAAAGGATCGAACCTTGTACCTTATTCCGGATGGTTGAAGTAGATCCCCGTTGAGCTTTCCAATATTCATCTTGAATTGATATAATACTTCCTCAACAATAAGTAAACAATACAAGCATACTATATATCATGGTGTTAGATCTACTCTAGCATATATAATCAATAATGTATAAGCATTTGACATATTCCAATGGATACAATATTCATTCAAATACACATTACTGGACAGGAAAAGATATTTCTATTAATATGAATAAGAGATTGCAAGTGACAACCTCTGATGGCACATCTACGAACCGGAGAAACTGAATCCCCCAGTTGGGCCTCCACCACCTCAATCCTCCATCACTCAGATAGCAAGCTCACTAGCAAAAGGAAAGCTTGGGAAGAACACAACAGTGCTCCAAGGGACAAAGGGACGCAGACTCAAGCATAAGTTCTGGCAACAATGGACTATAGTTTTGTTACTATCAATTCTCTCTTATTCTTTCAATGTCTCAATGGGTTCCTTATATATCTTTTCAAAGGGATACTGGAAGGTCGAATCCGTGCGATCTCAAGGCATATGGAAGGCCATGAGTCATATGAGTCGGATCCAAGTCAAGGAACACTCCAAAAGGATTTGGATTATGTACACATCCCGATGTACGCGATTCTAGAGGGAATATCCGCGTATGTACGCGGTTATCGGGGAAAAATCTGCGTATATCACTTTTCTTATGTTTTTAGGGATGGTATAGGGGATAATGAGTCTGCAGCGGGACAGGGGAAGGCCATACAATGTGTGATTCACCTAGTGTGGTGAAATCCGCTATAACAGATGCCCCCTAATGTATGAGATCAGAGGGGTTATACGATGGCCGAAATACATTATAAGTCCATCCCAGAAGTGAAGTGATGAAGGTACCCAAATGGAATACCAGCCACCCAATCAGCATAGTACAATAATACAAGTCTGCATATAACTACAAATACATCTAGCAGTCCCGAATACATAAGAGTACAATGGCCATGAATAGGCATGAAACATGATAACACATATGTGGTCATCGCCACGTACAATATACATAGATCAGAATCTCCATGATGAAGATATACAAAGGACCATGATCTCCACAAAGGCTGAAGATATATAATAGATCAAGATCTCCATAGTGGCTGGAAATGTCTGACACATACTGGAACAAGTCACAAGAGCTGAAATCTCATGAACACTGGCATGATCAAGGAGGTAGGATATAGTGGATGCCACCAATTTGGAAGGTCTTCTACACACACCGCTATGAGTACATGTCCTACTAAGTGAATAGAGGTGTCGAGGTCGAACATAGTATTCCATCGTCTGATTACCGGTCATTGATGTATACCGTTAACAGACACGAGATCACCCACCAATAATGAAAATGGGAATCAAGGTACTAGAGTGCAAACTAACAAGTGTGAATAAATGTGTTGAGGTCGAACACTTGAGAGAATCCATCGATCAGGGGACATTGATGTATTCCCAAAACTATCGATGGCGAGAGAACCTGCCACTGATGATTGCAAGTCTCAAGGCACTCAAAATGACTCTAGACTCCAATCCCAGAATAAATGATCTTAAGTTGATGGGATGAAATCCACTGGAAGGAGGGCATTAGGGCATCCCCCATCATCCAACATGAGGTACTCAGCAAGGCTGTATAATGTGGAAGGACTCAATCATAAGGTGCATGAACCAGTAGCTATACCGGGAATGGCCGACATGCAAAGTCAAGATAACTGAGGAATGGCCGACTCAGGTTTCAACTTCCTTCGAACAAGAGCATAATGGCATATGGTGACTAAATGAAGGCAGCATAGACTCGATATACAAACTGGGACATCTCTATGATGCAGGAGGCATCAATAGAGGCTCCATAGGGACTGGAAGCATAACCGGTCGGTGGAGATAAAACTCAGATAAACGAGTATAGCTCCTAAAGTCAAACTATAACCCAACCAATGGATGTGATATACAGTGCTCTGTTTGAAGGTGACATGACTTGACAGCTGCCAAAGATAATATCTTTTCTTGTCCGGCTTTTTGGTTTTTTGATTTTTTTTTTGTTTTTTTCCAGTTATTTGAAAACCTTGAAAAAAGAATAAAATAGATTTATAGTTACAAACTAAGAGGAGACGAGTGTCATGAGGGAAAACAAACTAGTTCCAAGCAGTGGAACATACCTATGCTCAATGCAAGGATACATGTGTAGGATATCGACACTCGGGGGAAAATCCCCTCCCGGTAAAAAAAGGAATCAAGCTACAAAGGATATAAAGAAAGGCTCTGCATGGCTAGACATGAGACAAGCTCGGGCTATATGGCTGAAACGCAATGTCAGGGGAGCTAACATAAAGCTCAATAAGACAGGAAAAGCTTATGATAATGCATCGACAACTTGATACAAGGGAGTCCGGGGGATCATGGCCAGCATAAGATCAAGAGGAGTATGAGGCTCTTGCTAAATGTCATGGAAATACTATACAATGGACTCCCACACCCTAAAGGGGGAAACATCGGCATGGGCACCAAATGCAAATAAGGCGCTAACTAGGGTACCCATGTAAGGTGAGGCTCTACCACTCATATCATGCCACTTCTATAGCAGCAAGAAGGTTCCGTGACATAATAGAGTGGGTTCGTACCTAAGGATATAGTGACATGGTCATAAGGTCATGCAAAATGAAAACGGTGGTGAACCTAACCTATATGCTAGTGTAGATGTTATACCTGAGATCAGTACGAATGGGTCAATCCAAAGGCTGAAACGGTGCTGAAAACGGTCTTCTACATCATAGATTAGGTCAGAAACGGTCCAAAATGGTTAGAAACGGTCAAAACTATAGGAAAGGGGGTAAAAATTTTCAAATATTTGAAATTTTTTCTATAAATAGTAAAAAATAGAAATCATTTGAAACTTTTACCCATTGGAGCTCTGATTTTCAACTGCAAATTCCAGGAGATCCAGCCGGCGGAATTCACAACCGTTTCTTCCAGGTATTTACTCATGTTCTCTACTTACATTTCAATATAATTTTTACAAGTTTTCATGGTCAAATGAGTTTATTAAAGCCAATTCTACATGAGCGCTACGGCCCACACGGGTATCGAAGCTTTTTCCGTGTATAGGGCTGGCTATACGCGAAAAAGGGGTTAGAAACCGCGTACATACGCGACTGTTTGCAAAACAGCCACGTATGACGCCGCGCAAAAGGATTTATAAGAATCTAATGGACATTTGGTCAATTTCTCATGCAGGATGGTGCTATAGTGGCGAGAACACGAGCATGGTGAAGTAGAGGAAGCAGTAAGGGCTGACAGAATGGCTGAAGAAGCTCTAAGAAGATGTGGACTCTATAAGTTTTGGTTCCTAGGTGGCTTGAGGGCCAAACCAAGACTGCTACAGATGCTGGTAGACTATTGGGATCTAGACTCAGAGTCCTTCCGGATAGACGGCATGTCCCTCACCATTGAGGTGGAGGATATCTACTTTATCATAGGTCTATCTAGACGACGGGAGATGGTGAACCTTTGTGCCCAAGGAGGGCTAGGTCATGGGCTTACTATCGATGAGTACATAGCTGTGTACTGCTACCTAGAGACTGGGAAGGTGGGGAGCCAAGTTCCCACCAACGTTATATAGGTGCTGGGCCTAAAGGCCATACTACTGACGTTGGGTAGGATAGAAGGCTTAGCATCACTCCATCAGTCCTCTCGGCCACTGATGTTCTATGCGGTGGAGTGTATGACACCGACCATCTACGACTGGAGTACTTCACTACTGAGCAACATGAAACATCAGCTCAATGAGTGCAAGGAAGGTAGGATATGAAACTTCAGGTTCAGTAGCATTTTGAGCACGTTTTTCTTTGAGCGTGTTCCAGGATTGAGCTCTAGAGTGGATGTTGCTCTCCACGGGGTTCGATATCCAGCCCAACGACATTGGGCAGATGCGATGCACAGACTGGGGGGTGGTAGGGTGGCCAACCCTTATCCAATAGACTTTTTTCCATGGTGGTGACGATAGATTGTTGCCATAGATGACTACCCTTATGTAGGGATAGATTTCCGGGGAGATCCGGACATGCCATTACCACCAGGATCAGCATATGGAGACATAGGTAACGAATCTAGACCCTTACTCTTTTTTAAAAAATTTTGAATTATTTAATTTTTTTTGTGTTTTCTTGATTAATGGAATAAAAAAGACATGGTTTTGGGTGACAATACATAATGATATCTACCATTCATGTGCAGATGTGGGACCATGGCGACCAGAGGGCTTCCCACATCATAGACGGAGGGGAAGAGGAGACGATATCACCGGTGTGGATGCGGAGCGAATGCTCCAAATCATCCATACCAACTTCATGCGACTTACTCACAGGGTTCCCATGGTGCAAGTCGAGGACTTGCCTGAGGCTATGCAAAGACAGGTGGTGGGTGTACCACGTGCATGGGTGTGTTTATTCTGGTGGCTAGCTAGAGCCGTGGTGACATATCATGATCCAAACCCTCCTCCACCTCCACAGGACTAGACACCTGGGAGTGTATCTATTTTGTACTAATGTGTATATGATGGTGGCTTTCAAAGCCCCAATTTTGTATTATGACACTATGTATTACCACATTTTTGATATATAATTTTTTTTTATGGTGATCGGTTTATTTATTTACATGTGTAAAAATTGTGTTTATGATTAATTTATGATGAATGAAACAAA
This sequence comes from Pseudotsuga menziesii, assembly GCA_001517045.1. Taxonomy (NCBI): domain Eukaryota; kingdom Viridiplantae; phylum Streptophyta; class Pinopsida; order Pinales; family Pinaceae; genus Pseudotsuga; species Pseudotsuga menziesii. Next base: position 523,632 of record LPNX010583522.1, on the reverse strand, counting down.
TGCCAATCTAACACATAGTTAGCATATGAGTCAGCAATTTGATTATAATTTCTTGGAATGTGTATATATGTTATACTCTCAAATTGTCGTTCTAACAATCTCACACGTAAGAATCTCCTCAATAACGTCGGATCTCTAACATGGTACAAACCATTGAGTTGTGACACTACTATCTCTGAATCAAGACATACCTCAAGAGAGAGAACACCATGCAAAATGGAATCCCATAGAAGCTCGATAACGACACTATATTCAGCAACATTGTTGGAAGATGGTCGTAGACATACACCTCCTGAAGACAGTACATGACCCATAGGAGTATAAATCACCCAAGCAGCTGAGGCTGAGTGTTGAGTGTGACGGCTTGCACCATCCGCGAATCCTATGTAGGTGGAAGATTCCATTGACATCTGCCACAAGAAATGGAAACTAATGACAAACCCGATCATGATAAACAAGACCTAACTATGCAAAAAAGCTATACAATAATATACAACAAGAAGCCTTGGCTAAAGATCATGCATAGTATTTTTTGAGATAGAGCCCATTTCTAGGCTCCGCCAAGGCCATCCCTTCGTAATCCACTAACTCGTAGGCACCCTTCTCTAACACACACTTGACCACGTAAGGACCATGCCACATAGGATTGAACTTCCCTACCCCTAAGGGTTCTTTCGATTGATCCCACAAAAGGACCAAGTCTCCCTCACTAAACACTCTCGGACGGACAGACTTATCGTATTGGGCCTTTACGCAATGCTTATTAACCTCTAGAGTCACCAAGGCATCATCTACGCTGCTCATCGAGTTTCTCAAGGTGAACCAAACACTCCTTCAAAGGTGAAGTTTCTGGTAAGAGTTCCACGGCTAACTTCAACGAAGGAATCTCACATTCAACCAGCAATATCGACTCCACTCCATGCACAAGCTGATATGGAGAAAAACGAGTGGCAGTCTTTACCGCGGTTCGATATGCCCACAAAGCAGGGTATAACATAATATGCCAATTCGTCTTGCTTTGTGCGATGGTTCGTTGGTGAATGGAATTAAGTGATTTATTCACTGCTTCAACCTGTCCATTCACTTGAGGATAGTAAGAAGAGGAGTGCTCTTGCTTATAACCTAACTTGGATGCCAACTCTTCCATCATACGGTTCTGAAAGTGCGAGCCATGGTCAGTGACAAGCTCTCTCGGAATCCCGAACCGAGAAATGATTTGGTTGAATACGAAGTGAGCGGCTGTCTCACCGTCGGATTTTACTGTAGGCATTGCCTCAGCCCATTTCATGAAGTAATCAATAGCCACTATGATATGATGGTGCCCCCCAGCCAAAGCTGGGTTGCAATCCATAAAATCAAGCCCCCATTTGGTGAAGGGACCAGCGGTGATAATAGGGTGTAATGGGGCAGGATTCGAGCGCATATTACATGCGAACACCTGGCAAGGGTGGCACCTCTTGACCGCTTCAATACAATCCTTGAAGATCGACGGCTAGAAATAACCTGCTCTCAAAATATTTTGACCTGTAGAAAGCCCAGATAAATGACCACCACACGCCCCTCCGTGGAAATCATTAAGCACTACCTCAGCCTCATCATGAGTTAAACAACGTCGTAAAAGGGAATCTACTCCATGGAGGTACAAAGTATTGTCCACTATGAGGTAGTTCTTGGAGACATGACGTAATCGTCGTCGTTCATTTCGCGAGAGGTGAGTAGGGGTCCTCTGCATTTGCATATATACTATGATATCCCCGTACCATGGGTCAGCCATTGAGATTAAGAAAATGTGTTCATCAACGAACGTATCTTCACATACCAACTCCTCAGCCTCGCTCAAAAAATCCGATATGAGCTCTGCAAAGATTAAAGATTTCTTCGATTTTGCCGAAACAAATTCGAAATCAAACTCTTGCAGGATGACAATCCATTTATTATATTTTCCCCCAATCATCCTACGTGTGAGGATGAATTGAAATGGATTGACATGGGCAACAACCAAGGTCTGGCAAAGGAGAATATAATGTCTCAAACGCTGCACCGCATGTACGGTAGCTAAGGCAAGCTTCTCGACATGAGAATACCGAATCTCTATGTCAATAAGGTTTCAGCTTAGATAATATATGACATGCTCCTAGAGCTCTTCATCCTCTTCAACCAAAACCATACCAATCGTTTCTAAAGACGCGGCCACATATAACAGGAAATCACGGCTATAATCCAGAGGACTAATCACCAGGGCCGATGCTAGGGCTTTCTTAAGTGCATCGAAGGACTCCTCGGCTCACTCATCCCATTCAAAGGGAGTATCCTTCTTCAGGAGACGCATGAAACCTCTAGTCAAATTGGCAAAATTGACAACAAATATTCGTAGGAAGTTTGCCATTCCTTGCAAACACTGAAGATGCCGAATATTTCACGGGGGAGACAACTGAAGTATTGCCTTAACCTTCAAAGGGTCGACTCTTATACCCTCTTTCGAAACGATAAATCCTAACAAACGACCTGATTTCATGCAAAAGATGCACTTATGAGGGTTTAATCTAACAACATAGTGCCGGAATCTTTCGAGCACCAATCTTAAGTGATAAGAATGACGCATCCTCATGCGAGAAAGAGCAGCGAGGTCATCCAAAAATACTTCAATAATGGACTTGAGATCGTGGAAGATCAAGGTCATCACCTGCTGAAACGTAGCTTCGGCGTTTTTAAGGCTGAAAGGCATTTTCTGATACGCAAATGTTCCCCAAGGACAAATAAATGCAGTCTTATGTTGGTCCTCGGGTTTAATTTGAATCTGATTATACCTAGAAAATCCATCCATAAAGGAGAACACCTCGCTACCCGCACACTCATCCAAAATCTGATCTATAAACGGTGTGGGGAAGTTATCCTTAGGACATGCACGATTTAAATCACGGAAATCAGTGCATATATGGATCGCTCCCTGCTTCTTATCCACTGGAATGGGGTTTGAAACCCACTCCATCAAGGGAACGGGATAGATGAAACCAGCTTTCAATAGCTTCTCTATCTCTGCCTTTATGGCGGGTGCTTTCCTAGGATTTACCGTGCGTAAACGCTATCGAACAGGCTTAGCATTGGGGTAAGTCTTAATCTCATGTTCGACAATCCGAGGGTCAATCCCTGGAATCTCATCGTAAGACCAAGCAAAAATATCATGGAATTCCTTGAACAACTCGGTATACTCCCGAATCTCATCTTGGGAATAATCCGCCCCAATGTAGACATTCTCAATTGTACCAAGATTGCGAGAAATGTTGATAGGAATAGTTGACAATATGTTCGCCATGTTTCCATCATCCATCTGACCAGGAGAGCTTAATGGAACCATGGGTCTACCAACTTTCTGACTAAGAATCTCCCTATAATCCTCATGCTCCAAAAGGTCAAGCTCTGGAAGAAAGTATGATCTATGATGAAGTTCCTCCCATGGTGGCTCAACTCTCGACATAGCCTCAATAAATGCTTCATCTGAAGGGAAAACTGTATCAAGGCAGTCGTGGACATGAGAAGACTGTACTGCCCATGCCGGAAGCACATAGGGGTCTTCCTCCTTCGTCTATGAAGAGGAAGAACAAGGATCTGCAGCATACTGGAGATTATCTTGGTAAGCTATCATGACTGCAGGAAACGGCACGCTCGTCTCAATGGCCTCACTCGAAGGATTCGGTGAAGGAAGAATCCAAGGATCTCCCATATGACTTGTGTGAAAAGGCACCGATCTCATAGACTTCGAAGCACCATCGAAACTAGATCCTATCATGAAAACGGGTGCAGGACAACTAAAGGTTCCCATGAGGGACGGATACATGCCTACACCCACACTCCCAGTTGCCAGCTGGGAATGTTCAAATTTCGGAACCGAAGCTTCCGAAGATGCAGTAACAGGCGGATTCTTGAATTCCATTTGATCAATCGTTACAATCTTCCCATTATGAGGAAAGCATACAACGCGAAACATGGAAGATGCAATGTCTTGCATACTATACATCCAGTTCCTTCCTAGTAAGAGATTGTAGTCAAAGGGTCCACCAACCACCTCAACCTCTATCACAATGGTCTTCCCTCCCAAACGGACTTTAAGGGAAGGAAGGATACCGTGCGGCCTAAATGATCTCCCATCAAAAGAAGTTAACATGGTCATAGATTTTGACAACTCAAGAGAACCGAGACCCTTCCAACAAGACAAAGACATCACAGAATTAGTAGCACCCTCATCAATCATAGTGCACTTGACGATCATATTAAGACATTCTACATGCACCATAAGGGACACATAGTAGGGCAAGCGAGGCTGATGTCCTGCGGTTTCAAATTTGATCACTGAGGAAGAATCATCACCATTCACACCAAGAGCGGAAAGCAAATCCTTCCTTTGCGACAGACAACTCTGAAGCACTTCCAATGCAGAAATCGCACAAGGAGTATGGCCCAAGTCCTCGACAACTGAATAATTCTGGGCGGCTCGAGCATTTGGTTTATGACCCGAACACTTAAGTACCCCCTTAGGAATGCGAAGTGCAACCTCAGGTTTATCCACAGGTTTTTCAATGTGCAAAGGGGTTCCTGGTGGATCAGGTTCTTTTCCTGGGTTGGGTTGTGATGAAGTATAATATTTCACATGCGTCACAACTTTCACGGCACACACCATATTAATGCACCCACGACCACTAGTTTCAGCTGGATCTTCATCACTAGATTGATCATGGGACTTCGAGTTCATATTCTGGTTATGCGGTAAAGGGTTTGTTAACACAGCTGGGCCCTGTGCTATGAACTTCGAAGCTTGATCCATTCTAGGGCACAAGTAAGTGAGGTGATCGTCCTTACATAGCTTGCAAGGAAACTTAACCTTACGTTTATTCTGCTTGTCCCCCGCAGCATTTTTACCGTTCTTGGAATTATTATTGGCATTCTCATTCTTATTCTCACCCTTTTTATTATTATTGTTTTTACCCTTTTTTCTATTTCATTTGGGTTGCTGGTTACCCTTCTGGTCGGATGATTGCACAGCAAGTACATTCGCCATTTGGGTAGGCTGAGACGAAGCCGTAGCTTGTCCCGAGGAAGATTGATTGATTGAAAACTGAGCAACTTGTTTCACAACCGAACCTGCAGGTTTCTTACTTGCACTACCCACAATGCCGTCGGCATGTGGTCCAGGTTTGACCTTGGGATCGAAACTAGAACGAGGAGCGTTAGGTATAATCTCATATAACAAACCAGACTGAGCATAGATCAAGTCTAGTTCCGGCACCCTAAAGATGGCTTGTTCCTCATTCTGCACTCCAGATGTGGAAACATCCTTCGCTATATATGGCAATAAAGATTTGAGGAACCACTCAAGGAGGAAATCCGGCGGTATAAAGGCTTTAATTAATCTCTTCCATCTACGCCACTCCTGAATATGATCAGAAATATGGGTGGCTTTATCTTGCCGAAATGTCGACAAGAGTTCAGTACCAACATCATAGCGCACTGGTAGCTGGAAGTGATTAAAGAAAGTCATCGCAAGGTTGTCGAACAAAGTAAAGGCACCCCTAGGTAACTCTATATACCATTTCGCCGCAGGCCCTGTAAGGGTGCGTTGAAATAGTCTCAAATGGACTGAGTCCTAATGCAATGAATTGGAAGAGCACCATAGGTGGAATGTCATAATGTGTTCACTCAAATTCTCTCCTGGTTTTCCTTCGAGCTTAGGTATGTCCGAAGGAAGCTTGGTAGGGACAGCCGGCCAAGCCGGGTCATGAGCCACAGGATCGTTCGTAAGTCTCAATAAGTCAGGTAGATTGAGTGTCGTGAGGAAAGGGAGCCTAGGATGATGAGGTCTATGGACTGCTCCCTGGTTCATATAGGATTGATTACCACCATGACCTTGGCCATAGTGACCTCCTCCTGTATGACCCGTATAGGGTGGCGTGGAAGTACCATAATGAGGTGGACCTTGACTAGTAGGAGCTACAAAGCCGTAATTAGGAGAGTACGCAGGTTGTGAATCCCCGCCTCCGTAAGGTGAAGAGACCTGTCCATACTGCATCCCATAATAGGGTCCATAGGTCACCACTTGCGATGTCCCATGAGACACTCCATAGGTAGGGATATACATTCCGGAAGTAGGAATATACATACCGGAAGTAGGGATATATGTCATGGAAGTAGAAATATGACCTCTAGAAACATGCACATAACCTCCCGAACCACGGGTGGTATGTAGGCTTGAGACACAATTGGTCTAGTAATCGCAGTACGGATCTAAATCGTAGCTACGTGCCGACTCGAAGGACCATGTGAGTAAGGTGGAGGGTTTACATTTGAAGAACTCAGAAGTGAGGACGAAGGAATCTCTGTAAGAAGATATGTACTGGTTCCTATCGTCACTCGTCTGGGACCTGGTATCCCTATCGGATCACTAACTCTAGACCTAGGACGTATATAAGATGGAGCTTCCACCACTGGGATGGAAGGTGCAATGTGACTAGTACTCCCAAACCTCTCCACAAGGTAAGGCATGGGATTTCCCCCAGGCATAGTGCTAGGCTCAAAATCGGATTCAACATGAAATGTCAAATCGTGCATAGGAAAACCAGTCGTAGCATAACTACCATAGCTAGTACTGGCAGGTTCAAAGTGAGTCTCGACGTCTTCTGGCATTCCATACCAGTAATGTGTCAACGAGGGGTAAACCCTAGAGTGACTAGGTCTATCATGCATGCTTCCTATCTCCGAAATCATAGGTCCTAACTCACTTAGGTCGGGTGAAGGGTCATAAGTAGGCGTGAATTCCCCATCGTCAACGCGAATGGGAGGAGGTGGCTCAGATGTATCCTCTGAATGATCTCCCATGGTGTGTGAATCAATGTGTGACATGGTCCACCTGGAATGTCTAGGTCCCTCTCCCAAAGGAGGAGGATCAGTAGAAGGTGAAAGTCCTGCTAAACGACGAGAACGGCACAGAACCACACCCGACTCCACAATGACTCAAAAAATAGCAAAGACTCTCTATTTACGTCAACCCTAGGCGAACTAGCGTGCACAAAGCAATCACTAATAAAATCTAAATCCAAATGCAATCACACAAGGGCTGGATAAGTGAGCTCCCGAATGTGGCTGGTATGTCTCGCCTAGTAGAGGCTTGAGAGGCCCTTGTCACCACAAGCAGAGGTTCAAAACCAATTATTGTGGCCCTCAGCTTCAACACGTAAAGCGACTATGCTGTCTGACCCCAACTTGGTCGGGACACATGCAGAATAACCTCTACATGTACCCCCTCGATATCCTAGGTAAAGTCACTAAGGTCACCTCAATATAATCAACGCTCAGATGGATAGTCGCAGGCGGGATTGACCGTATGGGCAGGGTAGGAAAGCCTGAAACTCCCGAAAGAGTCCCCAGATACGAATACAATCCTGGCTATATCGCTGGTGCTACATAGTTATCGACCAGGGGTTATCCCAATCAACAACCATTCACACTGCCTAGTGCTTGACTCCCTTTTGAGAGGAGCTTCCTGAGAATGCCGGTTATACCAAGGATTTCACACACTCCCTGGACAGACACCTAGTTGTTGTGGTTTAGTGATCTTGGAGAATTGACTTACAATGAACTATTCCAAGATCCTAAAACCTAAGCTTGTTGGTGCACCCTAGAAAAGAAAAGAGTGTAATTCATTTTAATTAGCGTTGATTTTAGTTGGCTTTATTACTCAAAAATAGGATATGGTCGTGCAACTAATAGTGTTATGATGCAACAAGAAGCAAAATGCACACCTAACAATCAATGCAAATGCATTGTGTCCATGAAAATAGGGTATGCGTACTACGTGTAATGCACAATTTCTTCTTCAAATACTGAATGCAAATTTCCCTATATGAAGTCCTAACTATTACTCCAAAGCAAATCTAGATCTAGTGCAAGTACAATGCAAAATGCAAAATCCAATGCATGATGATAAGCAAATGTTTTTGGATTTTTTGAAAATAAAGAGATACAAAAAGCAAAAGAATGATTCTACCCACCCCAGACTCTGCAAGCACACATAAACAACATTCCAGCAAAGCACTAAGGTAAAAGGACTCTAATGCACTAATCTCAAACAAAAAATCAAAGATGCCATGACAAGAACTTTCCTAAAAGAAAAAAATTAGGCTAAAAAAAAACGTTTCTGGTCAGAAACAGAGGTATTAATAGACTCAGGCAGTGCCAAAGGAGACTCAGTAGCTAACAAAATTCACCCAGCAATCCACTATATTCCACAAAAAGGTAAAAACCAGGGTATACGTGATTGTGCGCAGTGAACCCGCGTGTATATGCGACAATCCCAGGGGAAACCGCGCGTATACGCGACTGTAAGTGACAAAACCGCGTATAGGAAGAAAAAGATGCACAAATCCAAGGTAAACAGATAGGCTGAGACTAAATTCACACCAATCAGGCTCTACCAGGCATACATGCCCCCATACCCGACACAGAAACAAGAGATAGAGAGAGCAATTCAAATACATTGAATGCCAAGAAATCAACCCCCAAAGGACAATTACTAGGAACTCCCTAGCGGAGTCACCAATTCTGTTACAGAGAGAAATTTCTATGGCTTGGGGTACCACAACAGACAGCTAGACTCCAGAAATCAATCTTTCCCAATATGCAATAGAAATAAAATATCTAACACTAAAGGATCGAACCTCGTACCTTATTCCGGACGGTTGAAGTAGATCCTCGTTGAGCTTTCCAATCTTCAGCTTGAATTTATATAATACTTCCTCAACAATAAGTAAACAATACAAGCATACTATATATCATGGTGTTAGATCTACTCTAGCATATATAATCAATAATGTATAAGCATTTGACATATTTCAATGGATACAATATTCATTCAAATACACATTACTGGACAGGAAAAGATATTTCTATTAT
>LPNX010583522.1:379871-509495 GCA_001517045.1 Pseudotsuga menziesii | reverse complement strand
ATAAAATAATAAAAGTATTGGTATAATTGACAATGTGGTCAATTCTATAGTTACATAACAAGAACTCCTTGTAGTATTTAAAAATGCGCACTCGTTTTGATTTAATAAAACGTCCACTCATTGTAGTATTTAAAAACACGCACTTGTTTTTCTTTAATATAACAAACGCATGTTTTGTTTAAATTCAAAAATGTATTCCCGACAAATGATAAGGCCAAAATTCCACCTACGCTGCTGTGGCATTCTTATGCCTATGTGTCTTCTTCAAACTTTGCTTCAGATTCAACATGCTTATGCCTTGGAGTATGATAAACCATGGCTAATTGAGCATTATATCCAAATTTTCAATATGCTCGTGTTTAGCTGTTGGCTCCAGTATCCTGCACACCATTTTTTATGAAATTTTAGAAACATATATGTTTTTTTTTGCATATTCTAAATTTGCAATTTTTAACAAGAATATATAATTGTTTTCTATTTTTTTCTTATTTATCTTGTCACATCACTCCTCAACTCAAAAAGCACACTATTAGTATTTCTTCCATAACCGTTTCGTTTCTCAACCATTTTGGAAACAAATTGTATGGTGCACTAAAAGAACACCGACCTCTACATGTTGTAAAATACCCATTTCCAAATAATTGCATTAACAAATTCAAACCTTGCACCCACAATTGGCTTACCATTTTTGAGGTTTGATCACTTAGATAATTAAAAATAAAAAATAAAAATATTATTTTTATTATTGGAAAAATAGTCGTGCACTAGTCCTATCTGTTCTCTATATGTCTACAAGTTTTCGTAAGTTTATTCCATCATTTAGTCACTCAAATATTGCACCCATAGAAACATATACCTTATAATTTGCCCCAAAAATAAAAAGTGCCCGTTAAAAAAAATCTAACTTTAGATAGTTAAGAACATTTTCAATAGAAAAAAATTATATATTTGGAAGTGTCATTTGATTTCCTACATTTCATATTTTTTACTCATCACAATATTCATTATGTAAGTTTCTCAAAATATCCATGTAAGTTTATGGATGCTTGTTTTTTCTTTTTTCTATTGCATCTAACACGTCAAAAGATATCCTCATTAGCTTGCACACACCCAAGAATTTTCCAATATTTAGTGAAATCAAGGATATTCTTTAATATCCTATGAATGGTCGTGCTATGCAACAAGTTCACTGAGTGAACCCCCCATGGTTGAAATCTGGAAAATTACATTTCATAATCGAGGAATGGGAATATGAGATTGAAAAAGGATTAATATAAAATTATTGAAATATGAATAAGACTTGCTATTATCAATCAAAATTAGTTTATGGTGTCTTCAAAAATGTTGAATATTAAGAGAGAACTTCATGTGGTCTATATCTAGAGGGTGTGGGCTCCAAAGAAGAAAAAAGTGTTTATGTGTTTTTCAGTAATGAATAGGGTTCCTACTTGGGATCTATTACAAAAGAAAAACAAACGTGGTCATGTCATGTACATTTTATGTAGAAATGAGGATGAACATGCATCCCACGTTTTTCACTATGTCTCTTTGTAATACAAATTTAGAAAGATGTAGGTTAGCATCTTGGAGTAATTAATGCACGACGAGGGGGACAATAGAGGTAGGTACGAAATTATGGTTCTAAAGAAAAGACTTGAATATTTTCAAATTTGTTCCATTTACTACGTTATGTGGCATCTAGTTGGCTCACAATGCATGCTTATTCAAAGACAAGTATATGAAAATTTTCCATGTCCTTTCCACACATATTTGTCTCATTTCACAATATTTTCAAACGAAAGAAAATGTCCCAAAGAATAGAGTGGTTTGGGAATTAGGGGTGGACAAGACTATATCTTAGGGTTTAATTGATGGAGTTTGCAAGGGAGCTGATAATTTGTGTGGTATTGGAGGTGTTATAGAGATAAATGATCAACACTATATACAAATCAATGAAAATATGGGAAGAAGCACAAACAACCTTATCAAGTTGTTTTCTCTTATCACTCTTCTAAAGCTCAATTATAGTTCTATGGAGGCTCAACAATGCTCATTAAAATGATGAACAATGACATTCTAATATTCTCTTCATATCACTTTGGACATCAGCTGATTCTATGGGGGGGACATAAAATAATAAAACTATTGGTATAATTGACAATGTGGTCAATTCTATAGTTACATAATAAGAACTGCTTGTAGTACATTAAAAACCCACTCGTTTTTCTTTAATAAAACACGCACTCATTTTTCTTTAATATAGCGAGTGTGTGTTTTGTTTAATTCCAAAAATGTATTCCCGCCAAATGATAAGGCCAAACTTCCACCCATGCTGGTGTGGCATTCTTATGCCTATGTGTCTTCTTCAGAATTTGCTTCAGATTCAACATGTCTATTCCTTGGAGTATGAGAAACCATGGTTAATTGAGCATTATATCCAAATTTTCAATATGGTCATGTTTAGTCGTTGGTTCCAGTATGCTACACCTTCATTTTTTATGAAATTTTAGAAGTTCATATATTGTTTTTTTACAGATTCTAAATATGTAATTTTTAACAAGAATATATCATTTTTTCTATTTTTTTCTTATTTATATAATGACATCACTCAACTCAGAAAACACACTGTTAATGTTTTGTCCATAACCCTTTCGTTTCTAAGACATTCTGAAAACAAATTGTATGGGGTGCTAAAGAACACCGATCTCTACATGCTTTAAAAAACCCATTTCCAAATATTTGCATTAAGACATTCAAACACTGCACCCACAATTGACATACCGTTTTCGAGGTTTGATCACTTAGATAATTAAAAAAAAAAAAAAAAAATTATTATTGGAAAAATAGTCGTGCACTAGTAGTATTTGTTCTCTATATGTCTACCACTTTTTGTAAGTTTATTCCATCATTTCATCACTCAAAGGTTGCACCCACAAAAACATATACCTTATAATTTTCCCCAAAAATAAAAAGTGTCTGTTAAAAAAAATCTAACTTTAGATAGTTAAGAACATTTTCAATACAAAAAAATTATATATTTGGAAACACCTTTCAATTACCTACATTTCATCTTTTTTACTCATCGCAAGATTCATTGTGTAAGTGTCTCAAAATATCCATGTAAGTTGTTGGATGTTTGTTTTTTTCAGTTTTCTATTGCATCTAACACGTCAAAAGAGACCTTCACTAGCTTGCACACACCAAGGAATTTTCCAATATTTAGTAAAATTAGGGATATTCTTTAATATCCTATGAACGGTCATGCTATACACCAAGTTCACTAAGTGAACGCCCATGAAATCTGGAAAATTACATTTTGTAATTGAGGAATAGGAATATGAGATTGAAAAAGGATTAATATAAAATTATTTGAAATATGAATAAGACTATAGGCTATTATCTAGCAAAAATAGTTTATGATGTCTTTAAAAATGTTGAATATTAATAGAGAAGTTCATGGTGGTCTAAGACATAGAAAGTGTGGGCTCCAAATTAAAAAAAAAATTGTGTGTTTTTCATTAATGAATAGGGTTCCTACTTGGGATCTATTACAAAAGAAAAACAAACATGGTCATGTCATGTGCAATTTATGTAGAAATGAGGATGATCATGCATCCCACTATTTTTTAGTACCTCTCTTTGTAATACAAGTTTAGAAAGATGTAGGTTAGTGGCTTGGAGTAATTAATGCATGAGGAGGGGGACAATAGAGGAAGGTATGAAGTTATGGTTCTAAAAAAAAGACTTGAATATTTTCAAAGTTGTTCCATTTATTACTTTATGGGGCATGTCGTTGGCTCACAATGCATGCTTATTCAAAGAAAAGTATATGAAAAATTTCCATGTACTTTCCACGCATATTTGTCTCGTTTCATAGTATTTTCAATGAAAAGAAAATGTCCCAAAGAATAGAGTGGTTGGGGAATAAGTGGTGTACAAGAGTACATCTTAGGGTTTAATTGATGGATCTTGCAAGGGAGTTGAGAATTTGTGTGGTCTTGGAGGTGTTATATAGATGAATGATCAACACTATATACAAATCAATGAAAATATGGGAAGAAGCACAAACAGGCTTATCAAGTTGTTTTCTCTTAGCACTCTTCTAAAGCTCAATTATAGGTCTATGGAAACTCAACAATGCTCATTAAAATGATGAATAATGAGCATTCTAATACTTTACTTTGGACATCAGCTGACTAGATCAAGACAAACTCATAATTGCTCATTATAATTAGCTACATTCATGTATTCATTGTGGCATATCCTCTTTATAAGTGAGGTTTAACTCTAGATGTTGGTCTACTTCAGCTAAAAGAGTTGAATAATGGAAAAAATTTCACTGAATATTTTATAGCTACATAAAGAGTGAGTTTCCTCATTATTTTTTCTTAGTTGGGATATAGCACTTTGTGAATTAATGTTTCTTTTATGTACCATAATCATGATGACATCTGGAAGAAATTAATGTGGTTTTCATTCTTTTTTTCAATACAAAATGCAATTTTTTTCTGTTAGAACTCATGATATTCAATATTAAAGTTGATGCTAATACACTTTCTTAGTTAGGTTAAGATAATATTAACCAATATAAATCCATCTTTAACTATGGTTCTACCAAGGAGTAACATTAATAATCTTTCTTTAAAACTAATAATGAATATTAAGAGTAGTTAATGAATAAAATAATCCATTAAAAATTTCAAGATCTATATTTCCAGAGATTACTTGTTTTTCTTTACAACTAAAAATGAACATTTACATGTTAGGGTTAACCTTGACTTGGGAATGAGCAAGGATTTAAATGGTTTAAGGCATATGGTTTTAGTGGCTCATGGTTTCTTGCTAATGGTTTTAGTGGCCCTGGTTTCTTTCTAGTTCTATTTGCATTTAAAGAACCTTATAAATATGGTTGTAATTTGAAGGCTGGTTTTTCCCTAAGGGTTTTTCTAATGTAAATCTAGTGTTGCTATTGTAATTGCTATTATTTTGTAATCCATTCTCTATCACATGTTTTATTCCTAACATTATGTTTGTTTAGGTTTCAAGTCAACCAAAATTGAAATTGAAATTTGATATATAATTACATAAATGTGTTTTACAATTTAACTAATTTAAAATTAAATTTTATATGTTCTTGGTTTTACTAATATTTTACTACTCATTGTGAGTATTCCCCTAATAGGATTGTATATTTAGATGAGTATAGTATGTATTTTGTTTAATTATAAGCCTACATGTTATAAGTTTTTATTTTTATTTTTAGCTTTTTATTATTATTTTACATACGGGACACATCTCGCCCATTTGACATGCGAAAACGACGGGACACATCTTTCCCATTTGACATGCAAAAGCGATGGGACACATCTCTCCCATTTGAGGTGTAGAAAGCCACGAGACACATCTCCCTCATTTGAGCTGTAGAAAGTGCCTCTCGACCCAATAATAATTTTTTGCTAGTTTATGTATTTTTGGTCAAAATTAATGATGGTTTTATTTCTTTGTTTGTGATTTGATATTTTTTTTATTGTTGGCATTGTTTAACAATGTAAAAAAAGATATTGCATCAAGAAGTTACACACTAAATATCATAGTAGTCTAAATATTTTAAGTTTTTTTTATCTTTTTTAAATATATTTTCAAAAAATCTTATAGTCATATATATTCATAGCAAAAGTCAAAAACCTAGAATTAGTAGACTACTCCCTAAATATGTACATGGTCCCTCCTTTTATTTATGAATAAAATTAGGTAGATCATTTAAACATTCACCCAATTTTAATATGAGATTTTTCAATTCACTTTAATATATATATTTTTTAAATATGTGAAATCATGAATAAAGAAAATCCATAAATAATTAATAAAATATTTTTCAACATAATCATTCTTATATGGGAAATGGTTACATGTTTAGTGCAAATAAAAAAGTTTTCTAATGATGTTTAAATCATTAATGAAAATACGGTAAGAGTACCTAATAAAGGAGACTGAAATATTTTTTTATTTTCAATTCAAAGAACTCATATAACTAACAAAATAAAATATATGACAAAAACTTGCAAATAATAAAATAAGAATAATTTTTTTACATAAATTTTCTTAATTTGTTTTGGAGATATTTAAGCCATAAAAAACACTGGAGACCACACCTAGCATAACTGAACCTTAAATACCAACCATACTAATAAAATTTCACTAAATATGATTAAAATACATTGAGTTAATTCAAGAGAAAGAAAGAAAAGTCATTAATTTAAAGATTCAGACCTCCATGCATAAAATAAAAATATTAATAATGTCTAACAAGCTTAGAAAACCAGAATCATCATCCACCTGAAAAACGCTTTGTCAATTAAAAAAAAACACATGGATTTCCTTTGAAGCTATATACGGTGACCGAGTGGTAGCCCAAGCGTAGTCGTTGCAAGGGGTATTTACTGTATTTGACTTTAAAAGTGATGTCAGATACGTCATCTCATGTCGCTGCCTAAGGCCTTTATTTATTTATTTTGTATTTATTTATTTATTTATTTTGTGGAACAATGAAAGAAAAATAATAATTGCACATGGAGATGGCCTGCCTCAGGCCTACCTTCCTTTTGGTTTGTCGTATCAAATTATATTTGTTTAGCGCGTTGGGTGGGAGTCATCCCGATGAGGGACCAGAGGCTCAGCGGAGTATCTTTGAAACCTTTAATAACGGAACAACAACATCTTTACACGTTGCCACTCGAAAATCACTGAAGCATATGCATTTTGTATCACAACGAACAAATATGTTCCCTAAATTCCAGAGAGTCGTTAGAAGCGAGTTCCACGATCCCACGGGAATGGACCCCGTCACCATGACTTACGGAGACCAAAGCCTACTCAAACCACCTGGTTTGGTTTGGTTTAACTGCTGCACGCTACAAAAGTGCGCGACCCTCGATCTGTGCACTGACATCTCTCTTGTTCAGAGTTAGTCTGCTTCAAATTTAGGTTAGTCTGTCTCAGATTCACATTTGGTCATTTCAGTATCTGTAAATTGCAAGTGTGAGCACGAATGGAAGGAACAGGCTGCAAGTACGCATCTCTTGCTTTCTTGGTCGCTGTAATGATAATGGTAGGCACGGAAGCAGCGGAGATGATGGCGCCATCTTCCAGTCCGACAATGGAAGCGGGTGCTGCTTCAACGCGGGCCTTCGTTCCCTCCCAGCTACTTGGCAGCCTAATCGCCTTCTTGATCCCTTTCTTGGCCTCTCATTTTTACTGAGATGGATGGCGGTACTTGATCTGGACTGTAAGATCCGTTGGGAGAGGCGACTATTATTTTCTTTCTTATTATATGTTTGGTGATCTATCATATTCTTTAGGTATATCGCATTATACTTATGGGTTTCGGTGGAGGTTGTTCTTTTCTGGACTAGAACCAGACAGTATTTTGCTGTGACTTCATTTTTTAGTCATTTAGGGACTAAAGGATCTTTTCCCATCCCTTTTTGTTGTATATTTTTGGATTTATTATATTTTGGTTAATAGACGTTTATATATTATATGAGATTTTGGACTTTCTTATTTTGATCTCAAGATTAAGATTAATTGGACTCTAACAAATGTATAATCAAGACTTATTTTAAGGTTGTCTAGGTTTAAAATACATTTTAATGACTCATTTTTTTATAAAGATGATTTTAGACCTAAAATTTTCTCTAATAAGTTCATCATTAATGTACACAAAGGTAAATCAAAGGTCTTTCTGGTAAGTCCCAACCAAACTAAAAAACTAATCAGTTCAAGTAGGAAGTTTGTATTTCTTTTGTTAAGACAAAATTAGCAAGAGGTGAATCGATAAAAGTGAAGGAATCTCTCGAGGGATGTACCAAACTGAGTAGAAACACCAATTGTAGAGCCTTTTGCATGCATACATAGAAGTGTTCTAGGAGGCTAAGGGCATACCTCCTAAGAGGGAGGTGGAGCATGAGATACAACTATTGATGAATACTCCATTGTCGAACATCCTACTGTTTAGACGATGTGTCATAGAAGCCGATGAAGTGAAGAAGCAGTTGCAAGAGTTGTTGGAACATGGCGTAATCCCACCGAGCACCTCACTTTGTGTCGTGGGTCACTATCATCATAGTGCCCAAGAAGGATGGGACTTGGAGGATGTGCATCGACTACAGATCATTGAACAATATCACACTCAAGAATCAATACCCTCTGCCCAAGATTTATGGTTTGTTAGACTAGTTACAACATACCAAGTACCTCCCCAAGTTGGATCTCAAATCGGGATACAACAAGTGTGAGCAAAGGAAGAAGACACCTAGAAGACCACCTTCAGAACTAGGCAAGGTCTATAAGAATGGTCAGTGACTCTGTTTGGTTTATGCAATGCATCGACTACCTTTATTCATTTGATGAATGATATATTATGGCCTTTCTTAAATTCATTTTTTTAGTATAACTAAATGACATATTGGTTTATTGTGCTACCTAGGAAGCCTTCATATCTCACATCTCAAGTAGGTGTCGGAGACCTTGAAAAAACTTCAACTGTTGGCAAACCTTAAGAAATGTGAATTTTTTTCAGTAGTCCTTGGTGTATTTGGGGTATGTGATTGGTAGAGGAGAACTTAAGATTTATCCTACAAAGATGGAGGCCATCACTATGTGGCCTACTCCTATAAATGTCACTAAAGTTAGGGCATTTTTAGGGGTAGAAAAATACATTTGAAAGGTCATAGCTTCCCTTTTGGTTGTTGCANCATCACTATGTGGCCTACTCCTATAAATGTCACTAAAGTTAGGGCATTTTTAGGGGTAGAAAAATACATTTGAAAGGTCATAGCTTCCCTTTTGGTTGTTGCCCCCCTCCATGCCATAACAACTAGCAATAAGGGGTTCTAGTGGGGGAAGAATAAACAAAAAGTGTTTGTAGAGCTCAAGTGGAAGATCAATTAGGCACTAGTTCTCACATCGTATTTTGTAGAATCCTTTCGAATTGGAGATAAATGCAAGTCGGCATGTCACGAGAGTGGTTCTAATGCAAGGAGGAAGTATAGTATGCTATAATCATTATGAAATGTTTCATGGGGAATTCCTAAACTACCCTACCTACGCTACAGAACTATATGCCCTAGTTCAATATGTTAAGAAGTGGAAGCACGATTTGATGGGAAAGGAGATCATTGTTCACACTTATCACTAGCCACTACAGTATTTGCAAGTCCGGAGTAAGCTACAATAGACCAAACATTATAAGTGGATGGGATTCTTGCAACAATTCCATCTAATCATCAAGTATAAGAAGGGAAGTACAAACAATTGGAAAGACATGGTCTCAAGGCCACCTATAGCCAAAATTATAGCTTTGGAAACTCTTATTGATATGGAATGTTTTACCCATGATGCATACAAGGAGGAATACACATAAGATAAGGATTTCAAGGAGGCATTTCAATAGCTACAAGGACAATTCTATGTGGAAGAAGGTGATAGAAATGCTACCTATCATCTCCAAGATGGGTTACTCTACAAGCTAGAAAAGCTCCATGTTCCTAAAGAATAGATATTGCAACATATCATAGAGGAACACACCTTGAAAGTTGCAGGGTGATTTGGTGTAGGGAAG
This sequence comes from Pseudotsuga menziesii, assembly GCA_001517045.1. Lineage (NCBI taxonomy): Eukaryota > Viridiplantae > Streptophyta > Pinopsida > Pinales > Pinaceae > Pseudotsuga > Pseudotsuga menziesii. Next base: position 499,876 of record LPNX010583522.1, on the reverse strand, counting down.
AGAGTTGCAAATTTATAGAGGTATGTTTTGTGGCCTATAATGCAAGAAGATGTAGCTTGGTTTATTAAAGGATGAATACTTTGTTGCCTAAGCATGCCCAGTGATAGGAATCAAGGTTTATACCATCCCTTACCTATTCCTACGAGACCATGGGAGAGCATCTCCATGGATTTTAGGAAGGACATGACTATTTATTTATGCTAGTTGACAAATCCAACAAGATGTGCATTCATTCCTGGTAAAAATACCATCAGAGGAGAGGAAGTATAAAATATATTCTTTGAAAAGGTCTATGTGCACTTTGGGATACCCAAGAGCATCATCTTAGATAGGATTACCATATTTCTTAGTGCCTTCTCGACTACAGTTTTGGAGAAAATGGACACAAAGTTGAAGATGGCTACAACATTCCATCCACAGACATATGGACATGTAGAATTAGTCAACATGACTTTGATATAGCTTTTCAGAAGTTACAATCAAAATAATTCGAAGAATTGGGATACAAAATTGATCTATATTCAACACTCCTATAACAAAACAATCCATAGTTCCATTAGTAAGTCTCCTTTTGAAACTTGTTTTGGATACTTGCCACCTGCACCTCTAGATGTTATTTATGAACACTAAAGGGGGAGTGAGGGAAGAAACCACAAGTAAGGCAATAAGAGTTGAAATTTCATTTATAAGATCAGGCTTATCCATTTGCAAGTACAAAAAGCATTGAATAAGTCACATAAAAAATACAAGGCCAAGCATGACCAACATAGGGTTGAAAAACCATTCAAAGTGGGAGATAGAGTATGTTTACACCTGAACAAGGAAAGACTATAGGGTCTTGGTAAGAAGATAAAGGATCTAAGGTATGGATTTTTTTAGGTATTAGAGAAGGTGGGAGATAAATTATATAGATCCTATAGACTTAATCTACCCACATACATGTGCATTTACTCTGTAGTGAATGTGGAAGATCTGAAACTCTATGAACCTTCCATGTTGGATCAGGAGCTGTTACATTCAAAATATGTCACCAGCATGTGATATGATCCCTAACACAAGACATTTGCCCTCAAATCCCAAAATTGAAGAGAATTTTGTTCAAGGTGTTGATTCCAACATACAAAATTGTACCACCGCTCTTTCCCTCAAGCAGATAAGCGGTACCCTGTTCAGCGCCGCCCTATTTGTGTGAGAACCAGGAGGTACCACAACCTTTAACCTATGTTGTTGGCACGGTTTCTACCCATCACCACCCTGTCATAAAGGGGTATAAGCAGTGCCCTTGGTAAAAAATGAAAAAATGAGGTTTCTTGAGGCTTCTAGAACAACAGCCTCATGTCTAACCTTATCCCTACTCACCTGGGCTGGTTAAGGTCGAGATCCCTCTTTGTAGGATCTTGTGGCCACCTCACCCACCAATATCTCAACCATCCTATCCATTTGATCCCTATAAATACAAGATCATACTCCATGGTTGAGGGAGAGAGAAGAATAGTAAAGTTATGTTGTTGAATTAATACCCTGGCGTAATCCATGAGAGAGCAATTGTGGAGCAAGTTGGAGCTATCGGGGACAAGGTGCTAATCTTGTGAAGGAGTGTATCGGCACTAAGGCACATGGTTGTAAGCTCTTTCATTTATTTTCTAATGCAAAGTTGATTTCCTTCCCACATTTTTGTTGCGTTAATCTCACATATATGTTATTGGATTCCTTAGTTACTAATATGGATGTGTAGATGATTTTCTAGTAGCTTTGATGTCTTTGTATGTTTGATATGTTTTACAGGTATACAGGTCCTTCATCAAAGTTACATTCCAAGCTTCTATAACATTCAGGGAAGGTCTTCAGCCGAGTTATTCACTCATTTGTTCTGGATCTGAACCATTCAGACCAGAGGAACAACTTCTGTCCGTAGAAGGTGATATATTCCTAATAAGAAGAGCCTGAGCATATCTTACCTTTTGTAGAGGACTTAGATCCAAAGGATTGGGAAGATTTAGAATAAGATAGAGTGTTACAAAAAATGTCCACAACAACCAATCAAGGATAGTATGAAATTTGGTAGGTGGAGTTGAAAGGACATCTTCCAAGCAAGGCTAAATGGTACTCGAAGGAGAAGGTAGAGGAAAAATTTCCTCACCTCATTCAGTAAAATATTTTAGGGACCAAATCCTCCCAAAATGGGAAGGTGTCAAGCATGATCTAAAATGGCTCAAAATATGATTTGTCACCTATTTGGAATTTTCAAGGTTATAAGATTGGATGAATTGGCTTGTAGGTCCCATTTAAGGGTAGATCTCAGTTTCAGATTTGGAGTAAAAAAAATCGTCCAAAACCTTCTGAGGCGATTTTAGTGTTTTAAACATCAATTTTCACCTGAATAAAAAAACAAGTAGAAGATATTTATTTTTAATTTTCCACATTGATATATTTCCAATGGTGCAAGAATCACTTCAATTGGAGTCCGTATGACGAAGTTCTTCCTCCTGCAAGTTGACCTATCTAGTTGACCACCATTGTACCAAGTGGAATCCACCCCATATAGTGGGGATTTATCCGTGGCTACGTGCAGATGCACTAACCTTAGCTCGTCCAGAGCATAAGGAAGAGTTCAACAATAACAATAAAAAAACAATAACAAGAAATATTTTCTAAGGGTTTTAACATATATATCAACTAACTAATGGAAAAAATAAAATAGACACACCTTTCTGAAAATGGGCCACTGTAGCCTTCCTTGGAAGTGGTTCCATAGCTTTGCGGTTTTGTTCTCCAATATCGTCCACAACTATTTTTCAAGTGACGGGAATGGATCGAAATGGGTATGGAGTGAACTCAACGTACACTACGGGAAATGGTGTGGAAATATATGGAAGGAAAAGTATGTGATGCGATTGTTGGAAAAATGGCAAAAAGTTATCCAAAAGTGTTTTGGAGGAGTCCTTCACAATGAATTTATAGTATGGTCTTAGGGAGCTTTGACCCAAGGTAATGAACCAAGGTATTTTATTGTCCATGGTATTTATCTATGGTTTTTTTACCCATTCTTTTTTTTAGGGTTGTTGACCCTTTTTGGGAGAGAGTGGGGATAAATAATAATAAATGCTCATTGTCCCTTCATTTATGGGAAGGAATATTGATGTTTTGGACCATTTTTTTGTGGAAATACAATTGTGAAGGTAAAAAATGAGGGAAATATGGTGGGAATATGATGTATGTATATGGTTTAGACCATGGAATGTTAGGTGAACACTTTTTAGTGTTAATAGAATGCCCCCTAATGTGTGAGGGAAATAGCTCATCGTATGGCCAATGGACATCATAGGATCATGGGAATATGGTGACAATAGTGGAGAGATTGGAGAGAACCGTGGAGAAGTGGAGCTTCCTCATTCAAACTACGGTGAATTTTGGTTTTTTATTGGTTCTAAAAAATGGATGAGATGCATATAATGTGTGACATGCATATGAATGAGGAAGGCATACCCATTATCATAACAATGTCAACTAACTAAATAATAGGATTAAGGCTAAAAAATAATGGGAGCCAATCAATACATATACAAATGGTGATACATAATGGTGGCCTCAATTGGAGGATGAATACAATGTTGATATGAAGAACTAATACATAGAAACAATGACATCTTCATGGAATGAAATATCATCACAAATGATGCTTTGCAGGATCTGGAAGTGTATGTAGTTAACTGGAGGGAATTGATGACTAAGAGTCAGAATCTCTGTGGTACAATATATAGCATCAAGTACTAGATATACATGGAAGCATAATATTGGGAGCTCCTGAACACTGTCACCAACGCAACCCAGAAATCACAAGGGACATGATATTGTATGGATCCCATAGGTAGACTCACCAATGTGCTAGAGTCAGGTGAAAAATGAGGTCTTCGACCAAATAATGAACATACCAATACCCTATACGAATATCAATAGTGCGATGATGTAGTTAAAGTCGAGCACATGAGACACAACCAACTCGAAAGGCACTAATGAATCCTCTCAAGTGGTCCAAGGAACTCATCAATGAGGTGGATGAAACCAGGATACAGGGACCTTTCGGTCTATCCTATGGAATAGATGTGTTGGCTTCAACATAGGGAGACCTGCAACTAATCAAGGTAATGATGTGTCCTTAACTAGAAGCACAAGGGGGATAACCAAAGATGTGAAACAATCTGGGGAATGACACACTGCATGGGAGAAATGGGGCAGGGGAGTATGGGGGACTCAAAATTCCTTTGTTCAGAGTATGATGGCAGGGATAACCTGGCATCAAATGAAACTAAGTCATGGGAGAGGGATCATAGCTGTAATACTGGGAAGATAACTACAAATGAGAAATATTGAGGGAGGTAACTGGAATAGGAATATCTAGGCGATCCAAGAAAGACTCATCCCAGAATAATCTGAACAAAGGCAACCCAATGGGGGGAAACTTCCATAATGTTATATCATATGTGGTGGTGACTAAAGAGATCGTATGGGCCTTCTTCATAGTTTAAGGAGCACAATTAAGGGATATAAGTATGCTCAATATGATACGATCTCGTGGATTTTTAGTGAGCCCAAGAAAGTAAATGCTCAATGGTGTTTTCAGTTTTAGAGAGTCTGAAAACAAGAAGAAGAATCCAGTGTGGTATCTTTTTTGTTAATAGTGTCCTAAGCCCGAAAAAAGATAAAATTATACAAAGGAGAGCTCTCCCAACCTTTCGGGGAAGGGATACTTCTTTACCATTGGTATTCTAATCAGGTCGAAAAAAGTTAAACCTATACTGACTCGATGGTCACTCAAATACTTTTATGACCATTAATGGAACCAATTTTGCTCGGTAATATTTTCTTTGTGAGAGGGTTGAAAAAGATCTTAAAGACAACCCATAATGATATTTTTCATAAAGTACAGTCCCAATGTCTAAGAAAGCATAAAAGGATACAAAGGGAAACGTTCCTAGCTGGAAGGTGCTAGGATGATCCTTTTCTTATAATAGTCTATGCGGTCCAAATAATTTAATGAGTGTGAAAGGAAGCAAGCATGCTGGACCATCCTTTCATTATTTTAGGAGTCAGAAAAGAGCTTAACATAAACTCCTGTAATGGTCAGTCAAGAAAGGAGGAAGTGTTCAATGAATGGATCAGAGGTTATGTTGTGAACATGGCTGATAGGAATAACTGAGGAAAACTTATGGGGCCTCCTTGCGGGATGATGGATGATGGTAAAATAAGTCCAACTGTGCAGTATGGATGGAGAGGAGGGCTCGTCAACATGCAAATACATACAAGGGGATATTAGCGTGATGGCATGCAAATTGAGGTGAATTTTGGGAAATGGCCTGAAAATTCCATGGGAGAGCTCAAGAGAAGAGTCTCGTAAAAAATATAGAGGATGGAAAACCGAACCTGGTGGTGTGAACGACATCTCAAACGGACACCATATGTGGTGCACGGAAGAAGAACTATACCAAATGGAGTCCTATAAACAAGGGGGGCACATGAAATGTGTCATTGTTATTGTTCAGTGCTGAGATGGATTGGAGGATCCTAGAACACAACTGATGTTTTATTCTGTTTGGACCGATGATTTTTTGAGTTGTGACTTGCAGGAAAAAGCTCTCAGCAAACCCGTCTTTTTCAACGGATTACTTTGTGTTTTTTCTCACTCCAGGGCTGTAGCCAAGCCCAAAGGGTTCTCAGGGCTCGGTTGCTCTTTTCAAGGGAAAAGGCATGACCCAGGTATCTCTTATCGGGATGATAGGCATGACTCGGTCACACCTGTTCAGAAGATAAACGTGACCCAGAAGCTCCTTCCGGTTTTTTGAGTGACTTGGGTCACACAAAAGGGCTGAACATGAGTGACTTCACCCATAATGAGTTTTTTTGCATGACTATCTAATGATGCATGATTTAGTTTATTTTCTATATGCAATGACTAATGTGCTACTCTATATTGGCATTAGCAAATTGGTCTGCTACACTATTGAGAAATTTGGGAACATGTATGAATGAAATGGATTAAAAATGTCTAACCAAGTGTCTAGTGTGCAGGAACTTTCTAAAGAGACAAGGAAGACGTACCTGGTAGAAGTTATTCAATTGGGAGACAAGAAACTGGGATTCTAGGAAGACATCAAGGTGATGAATACCCAAGTGGAGGGAAGCAATCAGGAGACCGGTGACACCGTCATAGTCATCCTGGTTGTTGGTAGCAATGCCAACACACATTTCGTCGATATGGATCAACTCATGTGATGAGGAATAAATGACCCACGTAGTCGAGGTGAGATTAGGAGACCATCTACTTGATCTGTCAGTGAAACCAACATAGTGAGGTGAGGTAGGATCCATCTAGAGCAACCAAAGAAACAAACTGTGAGACTCATGACAAGAACAATGCAAAACAAAAAAGAAAAACTATGACACAAGTGTACTCATGGTGGGTGACTTTAGGCATAGAACCTCTTGAGGTAGATCCCATTGTGGGGATTCTTCAATAGGTGGTCGTTAGATTTAGCAAGGATGTATGTCCCCTTTCTGAGCCATCAATGGATGACTTATGGGTCATACCACATGGAAACAAAATTCCCTTTCCCTAACTTATCGTTGGCTTGATCATAGAAGAGGACAAGTTCTCCCTCACTAAAGGTGCGAGGGTGGGTATCGCAGTCAAAATGGGACTTCAACTGAGTCTTGGCTGCTTAGATCATCTAGAGAGCAACACGATGGTCCTGATTGATTTGTTTGAGCATAAGTAGGCATTGTTATAATGGTGATGTATTAGGGAGAAGCTCAACGACAAGGCAGAGTGATGGAATCTGGCATTCAATGGGAAGGACTGACTCCACACCATGGACTAAGTGAAATGGGGTAAAATTAGTGGTGGTTTCAAGGATCTCTCCATCACCACGAAATTGGTGTCGGGATAGATCAGGGGGATCTTCCATGGTCGATGAGGAGGAAGGACTACTTGAAGTAGAGATCATGTATATGGTGTTGGTGATGCCCCCGGAAGAGTCCAGAGGGTGGATCTACTCAAGGACAATAATGTCGGACTCACGGGAGTGTGTTTGAAGGTCACGAAGGAGTGATTGATTCTCAGGAAAGCCAGGGAAATGGTGAGAATAATGACATGTTGGCCTGTTTTTCTGACCTTGGCCAACAAGGAGATTATGCCCACACAATCAGCTTAAAGCAGCGTCCAGTGTGTTTGGAGTAGCAAAATCTCGCAGCTTATGGTCCTACTACCAGCTGAATTTTCTCTTAAGGAGAAACTAAAATTCAGCAAAAATCTATCCTAATGTTATTTCTGTCTAAATAGATCCTAAAAAATTATTTTCAACTACCTAAGTTGTCCTATAATTGCTTTCTTGAGGAAAGTCTTTGATTTTTGAAGATTTTTATATTTAATTTTCTAAGTATAAAAAACTATTAAAATTATTCTAAAAATTACACAAATCCTATTTAACAACTATTAAATAGAAAATATATTAAACTAATACTAATCTGAACTATCTTAACTATCCTATCTATCCTATCTCAGCTGAGAGCGATTTTAAATATTATATTAATTATTAATTAATGTAAGATGAACAGAAAGATAAAGGGTAGGATCTAAATAGAAATATTTAAGCCATACACACTAAATCATTCTGCTACAAAATAACTTATCAGAAAAACTGAGATAAATAATTACTTCGAATTTTCTGAAGTGTCTAATTAATTAATAACTAATAACCAACATTAGATATTTGAATAAGAGATAATGATCAGTATGAAATCACTGTAAAAATACAAATGATATCTAACATACATAAATATATATCCTTATATCTTGAATTTATAGTAGAAACACTAGTAAATTCAGTCACAACGACATATTAATTCAAATATAATATTGGGATGACAAAGTGAAATACTGATTAATAATCACAAGCATAACCATGTACACTGTATTTATATTAAAATAGAAGATTATATACTGAAATATAAAGAGTATCCAAAACAATACCAGTCACGCTATCAACTTGGAGACTTCCAGTCACATCCCATATCCAAAGATAAAACTTCAGCCAGGAACAAAACTAGCATCAAAATAGTATTTCAAGTATTTTTACTTCAGTCACTCCATCCCTCTTTTACAATAAGTTTTTCAGAGTTTTATAACAAAGGCTAACAACTGCCTTTCCTCATTCTATGCAACTAAAGCTAAAAATAAACCATCAAGTCCATTAACTATCGAACATCTAGGACTTAATGCTTTTAATCATCATCTTCTTCAATAGTGCACCTGCCATTTGAATCATCGATTCTGTAACTGCTTTCTTATCTTTAAATGTCAATTTGTCCATGCAACAACTGTTATTTGACATCTAGCATCTAGATCATTCGATCTTGGAACAAATTCATCATTTGTTGGAAAAATATAAATGAGGAGAACATCATCAAAATCGAGGATCCATTTAATTATGACACGTGAACATTTGCTGGCTTAAAGGGACTGGCCAATTCGTGGCTGGTTCGAAATTCCAGTCCCTAATGAACAACCACGTCTCCCAATTGAAATCCAGGATATTAGACACGTCCTGAAACTGTGCAGGATAGCGATGACATGCCCACCTATTTAAAACAAACAAAAGCATCTTATTAAAAACTATTTATAATAGGAGAAATAAAAGAAACTATAATTTAAAAGTGTGCCTGTAAAATATGCGATTTTACAGGCATGTACAAAAGGATGTCATTACGTGTAAATCATGTAACCGAAAATGGAAATAATCATTAAGCTCTCTTTTACAAATCAACCACTTCGCCGACCGGGGTCGGAAAAAATATGACCTAAAATATGGGCGGGAAAGCTCCCAATCGGAAGTCGGAAGGACATAGACATCGACAGACGAGTGCTTTGCACAACCATAACGGAGGAAGATAAAAGACTATGGTCATGCGACTAAAAGACCAACCTGCATCGGTCTGCGGCGCGCTTTACATTTTGGGTGATTAGTTGCTTTGGGAGCTGCAACGGCAGAAGATAAAAGCCAAGGATCGACGAAACAACAAAGCGGAGCTTGAAAGGTCAATACAATAATCGGGGGGCTTCGTAGTTTGCCATCCGCAACTGTGGAGAAAGTAGTAACAAAACGTTTCGATGTGAAAATCAAAAGTTAGCCGAAAATGCGTCGGAAACAAATATCGAGACTGAAGCTTATTACTTCTCTGCAACGGCGAGGGCGCAAGCTAAGAATCTTTCGATTCAGTCATTTCAATGAAAGAAAAGTTGGGACCATTAACTTAGAAACTGGATTTTCTTGGTATGTTGAAGGTGTGTGGCACTTATGGTCGTTCCAATGAAAGAAACATTGGTCTTCTGGTCATTCCAAAACATTGGGACCATTAGCTAAGAATCTTCCGATTCAAACACTTGAAAACGTACTCAAAGACAAAAACAAAAGTGGATCATTTCAGGCATTAGAAACAGTCTTTTTGAAGAGTCATTAAATCAAATTAAAGAAGAAAATCAAACCCATCTAAGCAAAAGGAGGGTATCGAAATTGTTGAATTTTGGGAAAGTGTTGCAGCTGCAACATATAGTTTTTAAGATTTTGCAAAATCCCATCCATTAATATCCTAAATTGAATTTGATAGGATACTAAGCTATAAAACTATAACATATTAATATTTCCAAATGATACTCATTTATTCACTAGCTATTTATATACAATTTTACAAAGTCATGGTAAGATATTTAAGTTACATATGGGGTGTGAACTCTTAGGTTTAATAAGAATTTTAATTTAATAATTCTCCTTTAGTTCTAGGAGTTTAAGAACTTATAATATCTTGTCATTAACCATTTTAAAACAAATTCAAACTGTGTTTTTTGTTGATCCTCAATTAGCATACCATCCCTTTAAGTTTCTTAACTCAACATATATAATCAAATAGATTAATAAATAAAATTGATTATATAAAAATGTATGACACTTATAGCTGCTAATTATCAAGTTTATAAAAATGTTTTCATCAGCTTCTAATATGTTACTTAACTCTTCTACAAATGAGAGTACTTTCAGAATCGAAGATTCTGATGGTACTCTTTATAATTTTTAATAGGTAAATCATAAAAGAGAGTTGATCCCCCTTCATCATAATGGGAAAAATGAAGGGGTTGTTGCTAACTACCAACAAATGGCGATGACCTGGGTGAACCAGTTATCTCTACTCATACAACTTACAATGATATAAACAAAATCTTAAAACTTATTAAAAACAATAAAAAATTCTTTATCTAAATAAAAACCATTATTTTATTCATTTTCATAAGTATAACTCAGAAATATTCCATCTTTTGAAACATAAATCTAGTTAGGGATAAAATAAAAAATATCTTGATCAAAACAAAGTACTTCATAGGAAGAATAACATGCACCATCAGCATAGAGTATAGCAATCTACTTTTTCGAACACTTTTCAGAATCTGTTCCACAAACATAATAATTTTCTTTTGTTTGCTTTCCTTTTCTTTAAAAAATAATTCTGACTGAAGATTACTATCTAGGTATGGTGTCCCAATGTGATAGTATCACTCACGAGAGCTGTCTAGAATAGGTAAGTCGGCTCGTGATGAGACCTCTTGTCTTTTAATTTTAAATCAAAATCCATCACCCTGGTGATCAGAAATGAAGTTATCCCAGACAGCACTGATGATCATGATTAGGCCGGCTCGTGATGAGACCTCCTATTCTTTAGTCAAAATTTATATTTTCTTTGTTCACTTTCGTCTTTTAAAGTTTATAAAATGAGAGATCATTACCCAGCATGGTGACCAAATGGTAATGTCAGTCATTAATATCACTAGAAAATGAATCAACTGGCTTGTGATAAGACCCCTTATCTCTTGGTTTGTTAAACCAAAATCCATTACTAGTTTCCTAATAATGTCATACTAGTGATATTTATGATTCTGGTTAGAACGGCTTATTACTAAGACCTTCCATCTCTCATTTTAACATTTTATTGACTAGAACAAATTCTGAAAAGTTTTCAGATTGTAAATACTTTTGGAGACTGATGGTAGAGATCTGTAAAAAAATTTCAAAAGTACAAGCTTCAAAAAAGACATTTAATAAGCTATCCCAACTTTTATAAGAAATAAAAAGGAGAGGAATAATCTGAGCAACACTTAAAAATAAAATAATGACAGGTCTTTTATAGATTTAAGAAACCTTGATCATCCTGAACAAATTTTTAAAAGATTTCAGTCTAGTATCATAATTTTTTAGGCTCATGAGCAAACTGACTTTTTAACTTGAAGATTTATTTATTTACATTTTATTTCTTCAACTGCTAACTAAATATTACTGACTGATTATATACAAAAATTCGACAGTCTGAAATATTCGATTGTGACAGTCTGAAATATTTGATTAACAGAATTAGAGCTGACTGTAATAATAGAATGATGTTTGAAAGTTACATGAGTTTTATGAATTTATCATCATCCTTTAGATTCCATGAACTAAATTCAGTTTATGTATAAAAATATAAATTTATTTACAAACAACAAACAAATTATATACATTTTAAGACAGAAAACATTAACAGAAATATTTTTTGAGGATCAGTCCATTCACTGGGAATGTTTCGGACTGACCTTCAAGTGTTTGCAATCGAAAGGTACTTGGACCTATCTTCTCAGCAATAACAAAGGGACCTAACCAAAGCTTCTGAAACTTAGTATGATCACCTTTGTCCTCATGAAATTTATCCCACTTTAAAACTAAGTCTCCCACCTGAAATTCTCGATTGGAACTAAATGATTGGTCAAACCAAGACTTCATAATTTGTTGATGTTTTGTAAAATGTTGTTTTGACATTTCTCTTTCTTCTTCAAGCTTTAGCAAAGTATTAATTCTCTTTTCCATTGTTGGGCACTATTCATCTTGAACAGACTGAGCTAACTATAATGAAGGTAAGAATAAATTTGGTGGTAAAATAGCTTCAGTTCCATATACTAAGAAAAATGGTGAATTACCTATTGAAGCCTTAGGAGTCACTCTATCTGCCCAGAGGGCATTGACTAATTCAGTATGCCAATCTCGATGGTGAACTGAAATAGTTCTTTTGAGAATTTTCAATAAATTTTTGTTTGTTGATTCAGCTAAACCATTTCCATGAGGATGGTAGTTAGCTGAATACCTGATTCTTATCCCATTTTCTAAGGCAAATTGAGTTAACTCAACTGATGAAAAATATGAAGCATTATAAAAAACGAGGGAATCTGGAATACCAAATCTTGTTATGATAAAGAATTCTAAAAATAATATAACCTGATTGGTATTTACAACCCTTAATGGGGGAGCTTCTGCCCAACGAGTGAAATAATCAGTTGCCGTTATTATATATTTATGTTGCTAAGATGAGGGAGGATTTATTGGCCCTACTATATCAATACCCCATTGCTGAAAGGGTCTTTCAACTGAAACATGTTGTAAAGGAAAAGCAGGTTTTTTAACCCTTCCCGCAGGAAGTTGACATTCCTGGCATTTTCTAACAAAAGTATAGGAATCTCGAAACAAGGTAGGCCAATAATAAACATCCCTAAGAATTTTGTGTGTAGTAGTTTCTCCACCAAAATGACCTCCTGCTGGTCCAGAATGTAACTCTTTCAGAATTAATTCTGTTTCATCTTTGTCTAGACATCTAAGTAATACTTTGTCTGAATTTATCGGAAAGAGAACATTATCAATTAATAAATAAGGAGCAGATTTAAATCTAAGTGCTCTTTTCTTTATTGGTTCTAGGTAATCAGGAGCAGTTCCTATTTCCAAAAGTATTCAGTTAATAAATAAGGAGCAGATTTCAATCTAAGTGCTCTTTTCTTTATTGGTTCTAGGTAATCAGGAGCAGTTCCTATTTTCAAAAGTATTCTTATGTCTGCATACCAGGAATCTTGTGGTGGAGGATAAAAATAAATTTCTCTGGTAAGTAAAACCTCATCAATAACAATTTCAGCTTTATCATTAGGTATATGAGCAGCTTCAGCAGCTAATTTACATAATCCTTGACCTTTAACTATCGTTGAGGGTTTAATTTCTAAGTCATACTCTTGAAGGGCTATCATCCAAGGTGCCCTTTTCTCACCTAAGTCCTTTTGTACTAACAAGTTTCTGACTGAGGAATAAGGGACGATTATTTTTTTTAGATTTCAATAAATATGGACGAAAATGTTTAACAGCTTTAAAAACAACAAAAGCTTGTTTATCAACTTCATGATAATTAAGTTCAACACCTTTGAAATTTGAACTCATGAAGGAGATTGGAACTTCATTATTTTGCTGATTTAATTGGGTTAAAACTGCTGCATATGAAATATCATAAGCAAAAGTATATAATATGAAATCCTTGTTAAAATCTGGGCTTAGAAGGCTAGGAGCTTCTAAAATGGCTTCTAAAATTTTCTAAAATGACTCTTTTTCAGTAGCGTCTCTCTTAATCATTTTCTGCAAAGGACGAATGATTTCGGAGAAATTGGGAATGAATCTCCTAATAAAATTTATTTTACCGAGAAATGATTGCATTGCTTTCTTGCTAGAAGGATAAGTTATCTTTGAAATGGCTTGGGTTCTTTCAGGATCAATCATGATTCCATGCTTTGAAACCACACAACCTAATAAGATACCTTCTGAAACAGAAAATATTGTTTTTTTAGGATTTAAGGATATTCCAAACTTTCTACATCATTCAAATACCTTTCTAAGGTGATTAAGATGATCAGGTCGATGTTTAGAATATACATTAACGTCATCCAAATAGACAAAGAATGAATGGTTAATTAAGCCTCTAAAAGCAATATCCATTGCTCTTTGAAAGGTTGCCCCAGCATTGATTAACCCAAAGGGCATCTTGCGGTAGGAATACGTTCCCCATGGAGTTCTAAAAGCAGTTTTCAATTGATAATATGGAGAGACTAATATTTTGTTGTACCCTGAGAAACCATCAAGGAGTGATAGTATCTCAGATCTAGACACCTTTTGAAGAATTTGTTCCATGGGAGGAACTGGGTAATTATCCTTTTCAGAAGACTTATTCAGATTTCTAAAATCTACACATAATCTAATATCCCCATTTTTCTTCCTAACTGGAACTAAGTTTGCTACCCACTGAGTGTGCCTGATGGGAAAAATAATCTTGGCAACTAACAATTTATTTATTTCCTTCTTGATTGTCGGTTCTAGTGACGAGTGATATTTCCTTAGCTTTTGTTGAAAAGGTTTTGACTCTTGTTTAATTGGAATTATGCGTTGCATGACTTGTGTGTTGAAGGTTTTTAGGTCATCATATGTCCAAGAAAAGACATCCTTGAATTCCTGAAATAATTTTATCAATGCTGTTTTTTTCTGCGGAGTTGCAATCTACTCCTAGATTTATAGTTTGGGGATTCAGATCTGTTCCTAGATTGATGGTTTCATACCTCATTCGAGAGCTATTAGTTTTACAATTAGGGATAGATCTAAATTTATCCTGCAGATCAAAGAACTTTTCTAATCTTAATACTAAATTAGGAACTAGTTTTACCTTTTTGAAAGATTTTTCAACTGAACAAAAATCATTTATTACCAAAAAATCCCGCAGATTTTCATCATGAGTTACTTCATCTATGGCTGAATCTTTAAAGGTATCCTCGTTCATCAAAAAATTCAGTACCTGCACATCATTATTAAATACACGCCAATTAAAAATATTATCTGGTATAGAAGGCCTAAAAATAAATTCAACTGAAAAGAAATCTGGTGTAAGATTTTTTGACGGAATTAACTTTGATGCTACATTTTCTAACAAGTCTTCTTCTTGATTTTGACTTCTAGGAACAGAAATTATGTTAAATGCATAAAAATGTGAGATAAGGTTCCATACCTCTCGTTGATAACTCTGTAAATGCTCAGATAGGCAGTGAATGGAGTTATGAACCTGTCTGACGATGATTTCGGAATTACCGTATGCAATTAACTCTTTGATGTCCAGATCAATTGATTTTTTCAAACCTTGTATTAGAGCTTCATATTCCACAGTATTATTTGTACAATTAAATTCCATCCTACAAGCTATACATGTTTTATTTTCCTGAGGGTCTACCAACAAGCAACCAGCTCCAGCTCCTTCTTTGGATTTCGCACCATCAAAATATAAAGTCCAAATAGAACTATTCACAACCACTTTGCTTTCTATAATATTCACAATATTCAGATTATCTACATCATTAATGGTTTCCTTGAATGAAGAGTTAGGAAAAATAGATGTCACATTTCTAATTTCAGATTGCTATTTATTTTTGGAAAAGGCAGAATTTTCAGCTTTAAAATTACCAAATCCCAATTCATACATGTAATTCCCCATAATGAAATATGAAAATAAAATAGGTTCGCTAGGATCATGCAGTTCTGTGACAGTATGTTTCATATATCTTTCTCTATTTATCTTTATCTGATTTGACTTTCCATTCTTAGGTAACCATAATGTTGACCAGTCTGTGGCAAAGAATCCATTCAGTTGTTGAGACCAATCCCTACTTAAAAATAGCCCATATGCATCTGGAATATCTGCAACAACAATATCTATAATTTGATAAACCGAAGGGTTACAAGCAATCCTGACTAAGACATCTTTCATTTCCCCTACAACCTTCACATTCATCCTGTCCAATTGAGTTATTTGAGAATTGGATGGAACATATTTCCCATTCAATTTCTTGCATACTGATAAAGGCATGACATTGGAGGATGCTCTGGAGTCTACCATGCAATTATGAACATTCGTATTGAAAATCTCAAAGGTAAGTAAGAATGGAGGTGTGGTTGATTTAGAATTCTTACCTATAAGCGAGGCTTTGTCAGCTGTTGCTTTTCCTTTTTCAGTTGCTGTTGAATCATTATTAGAATTATTTGCAGCAACATTTTGTTTTGCATTAGGAATAATGGAACTCATGGCGGGATTTATAACATGATTATTAGGCATTGGGTAGATTTGAAGAAGGTCGTACTAACTGATGTTTGCACGTGTCTTCTTTAAATCTTCAATTATATCATATTGTAAATCTAATTTTGGAGCACTTTGAATAGGTTGGGTAACTTTGGTTGATTGAGTCTGTTTTCCAGATTGAGTTTGTTTATTAGGTTGTGAATTATTGTTGTCATTATTTGTAGTAGAACTTGACGAAGCTCTTGGGGTGTTTGCAAATGCTCTACTACGAGTATTATAAGCATGTTTCCCTATAGGTGGACTTTTACTCTCATATTCTTTCACAAGACTGTCCCAGAAATGACCGTTCACTTGTTGAGGTTCCTCTGATTCTTCCTCATTTTCTGATTCCTCTTCTTCTTCATTTTCTGTTATTTCTTGATTAGAAGGAGTCTCAGATAAAGATAAAACAACTCGAATTGTATTGAAAATCTCTTCATTTGCTGCTACGTCAGGTGGTGTATTTTTATTTGTATTCGGGTTTTGTCTAAACTGATTTCTGAAATATCCCCTAGAAGGAGAAGCTTCAGAATTGGTTTTCTTTAACCCTACAACTTCATTGGTTAATGTTCGAATAGCATTTTGCAGCTGTTCTATGTCAAATGCTTTGTCTTTTTCTGAATTGAGTTTTTCAGTCTTCCTACAGGGAAAAGTGTCAGATTTCCCACTCCTATCTGGTTCATAAGACATATAATCCTTCTCGACTTTAATGGCTTCCTCAAAAGTTTCTACTAACGTTGTTTTCCCAGCTCTCTTAATGAACATCCCAGAATATTTTGGTAAAGCTGACGTACAATTTTCAATAATTATATCCTCGGGTGGTTGAGAAGCAATTGGAATTTTTTTTTTAATGTTAGAAATCTTTGATTGAAATCTCTAATCCTTTCTTTAGGATCCATTTTAATCCTAGATAACTCTAGAGCTAAAAGAGCAGGTGTTTTATCTTCCCCAAATTTATCTAAAAAGGCTTTATTAAATTCATCCCAGTTTGTGATTGATCCCTGTACTAATGAAAAGTACCAGGTAGAGGCTCTTCCTTCAAAAGTTAAAGAAAACAATCGACAAACTACATATTCATGCTGAACGTTCAAGGTCTGAACAGCCAACATGAATTTGTCTACATGTACTTCTGCAGGTTCCTTGTCATCTGGGTTAAACTTAGGGAGAAGTTTGTCAGAGTGTTTAGGCAAAGGATGTTGTACACCAGGGACAGCTACAATAGCTGTTCTTAGCCAAGGGAGTTGTGGATTAGGTGGAGGATTGCCTCCTCCCCCTACAGGTATGTTTCCTGCCATTGGACTTCTTTCAGAACTTGAAGAACTTCCTGAATTGGATGATTTTGGATTATCAAGAGATGATTTAAGAGGATAAGGTGGCTGATCAAAACTGCCTTCTGCAGTGAGTCTTCTAGCAGTGTTTGTTTAAGTAATTTGTCTCTGATGACTTCTAATTTGATAACATGGAGTGCTATTAACTTCTTGCAAATCTTGAGTAACTACGTTCAATTGTGGATTACGCCGTTGTTGTCTAGGAAGACCATAATCTATTGGAGACACACCAAGTTGATTGGCATATGCTCTTGTAAGAATATGTCGTGATTCTTCCAAAGTTTGAGTGCTTTGTTTAGGAGTAAATGGAGATGTGATATGATCACATTCAAGGATGCTCCTAACAGTGTCTATAAATGGTGATCTGCTGGTTTCCGAAGGATGTTGGCTAGTTGAAAATTTATCATTAGTTTTCCTTGCCATTAATAATTAACATGCCCTCCTTCTAGTGCCATTTGTTGGCCTATTTTTCTGACCTTGGCCAACAAGGAGATTATGCCCACACAATCAGCTTAAAGTAGCGTCCGGTGTGTTTGGAGTAGCAAAATCTCGCAGGTTATGGTCCTGCTACCAGCTGAATTTTCTCTTAAGGAGAAACTAAAATTCAGCAAAAATCTATCCTAATGTTATTTCTGTCTAAATAGATCCTAAACAATTATTTTCAACTACCTAAGTTTTCCTATAATTGATTTCTTGAGGAAAGTCTTTGATTTTTGAAGATTTTTATATTTAATTTTCTAAGTATAAAAAACTATTAAAATTATTCTAAAAATTACACAAATCCTATTTAACAAATGTTAAATAGAAAATATATTAAACTAATACTAATCTGAACTATCTTAACTATCCTATCTATCCTATCTCAGCTGAGAGCGATTTTAAATATTATATTAATTATTAATTAATGTAATATGAACAGAAAGATAAAGGGTAGGATCTAAATAGAAATATTTAAGCCATACACACTAAATCATTCTGCTACAAAATAACTTATCAGAAAAACTAAGATAAATAATTACTTCGAATTTTCTGAAGAGTCTAATTAATTAATAACTAATAACCAACATTAGATATTTGAATAAGAGATAATGATCAGTATGAAATCACTGTAAAGATACAAATGATATCTAACAGACATAAATATATATCCTTATATCTTGAATTTACAGTAGAAAAACAAGTAAATTCAGTCACAACGACATATTAATTCAAATATAATATGGGGCTGACAAAGTGAAATATTGATTAATAATCACAAGCATAACCAAGTACACTGTATTTATATTAAAATAGAAGATCATATACTGAAATATAAAGAGTATCCAAAACAATACCAGTCACGATATAAACTTGGAGACTTCCAGTCACATCCCATATCCAAAGATAAAACTTCAACCAGGAACAAAACTAGCATCAAAATAGTATTTCAAGTATTTTTACTTCAGTCACTCCATCCCCCTTTTGCAATAAGTTTTTCAGAGTTTTATAACAAAGGCCAATAACTGCCTTTCCTCATTCTATGCAACTAAAGCTAAAAATAAACCATCAAGTCCATTAACTATCGAACATCTAGGACTTAATGCTTTTAATTATCATCTTCTTCAATAGTGCACCTGCCATCTGAATCATTGATTCTGTAATTGCTTTCTTATCTTTAAATGTCAATTTGTCCATGCAACAACTATTATTTGACATCTAGCATCTATATCATTCGATCTTGGAACAACTTCATCATTTGCTGGCAAAATATAAATGAGGAGAACATCATCAAAATCGAGGATCCATTTAATTATGACACTTGAACATTTGTTGGCTTAAAGGGACTGGCCAATCCGTGGCTGGTTCGAAATTCCAGTCCCTAATGAACAGCCATGTCTCCCAACTGAAATCTAGGATATTAGACACGTCCTAAAACTGTGCAGGATAGCGATGACATTCCCACCTGTTTCAAACAAACAAAAGCATCTTATTAAAAACTATTTATAATAGGATAAATAAAAGAAACTATAATTTAAATGTGTGCCTGTAAAATCTGCGATTTTACAGGCATGCACAAAAGGATTTCATTACCTGTAAATCATGTAATCAAAAATGGAAATAATCATTAAGCTCTCTTTTCCAAATCAACCACTTCGTCAATCGGGATCGGAAAAAATATGACCTAAAATATGGGCGGGAAAGCTCCCAATCGGAAGTCGGAAGGACATAGACATCGACAGATGAGTGCTTTGCACAGCCGCAACGACAGAAGGTAAAAGACTACGGTCATGCGACTAAAAGACCAACCTGCATCGGTGAGTGGCACGCTTTACATTTCGGGTGATTATTTTCTTTGGGAGCCACAACGATGGAATATAACAGCTAAGGATCGAAGGAACAACAAAGCAGAGCTTGAAAGGTCAATACAATAATCAGGGGGCTTCGTAGTTTGCCATCCGCAACTACAGAGAAAGTAGTAACAAAACATTCCGATGTGAAAATCAAAAGTTAGCCGAAAATGCGTCGGAAACAAATATCGGGACTAAAGCTTATTACTTCTCCGCAACGGCGGGGGCGCAAGCTAAGAATCTTCCGATTTAGTCATTTCAATGAAAGAAACGTTGGGAAGCGCTGAAGTCATTTCAATGAAAGAAAAGTTGGGACCATTAACCTAGAAACTGGATTTGCTTGGTATGTTGAAGGTGTGTGGCACCTATGGTCGTTCCAATGAAAGAAACATTGGTCTTCTGGTCATTCCAAAACATTGGGACCATTAGCTAAGAATCTTCCAATTCAAACACTTGAAAACGTACTCAAAGACAGAAACAAAAGTGGATCATTTCAGGCACTAGAAACAGTCTTTTTGAAGAGTCATTAAATCAAATTAAAGAAGAAAATCAAACCCATCTAAGCAAAAGGAGGGTCCCGAAATTGTTGAATTTTGGGAAAATGTTGTAGCTGTAACATATAGTTTTTAAGATTTTGCAAAATCCCATCCATTAATATCCTAAATTGAATTTGATAGGATACTAAGCTATAAAACTATAACATATTAATATTTCCAAATGATACTCATTTATTCACCAGCTATTTATATACAATTTTACAAAGTCATGGTAAGATATTTAAGTTACATATGGGGTGTGAACTCTTAGGTTTAATAAGAATTTTAATTTAATAATTCTCCTTTAGTTCTAGGAGTTTAAGAACTTATAATATCTTGTCAATAACCATTTTAAAACAAATTCAAACTGTGTTTTTTGTTGATCCTCAATTAGTATACCATCCCTTTAAGTTTATTAACTCAACATATATAATCAAATAGATTAATAAATAAAATTGATTACATAAAAATTTATGAAACTTACAGCTACTAATTATCAAGTTTATAAAAATGTTTTCATAATCTTCTAATATGTTACTTAACTCTTCTACAAATGGGAGTACTTTCAGAATCAAAGATTCTGAAGGTACTCTTTATAATTTTTAATAGGTAAATCATAAAAGAGAGTTGATCCCCCTTGATCATAATGGGAAAAATGAAGGGCTTGTTGCTAACTGCCAACATGACCATATAGGCCGCAAACTACACAAGGGTGGTTAGTTCACAATGAATTATTCTTAACCACTGGTTGATCCAGGACAGTGACCACTGGGGCACCGCCAGTCTCGTCTATAGTGTCCATGTGGGTGTGAAGGAGAGGAAAATGAGGACATTTTTGTGTCGCATGGCCTTAAATGTCACACAAATCACAAATAGCGGTTGGATGTGGCTCTGTCGTGGATTTGTATGCATTGCTCCCATCCTTCTTTGGAGGAGGAGGGGAAAGATTAGTCTTTGGTGGAACAGGAGGTGGGTGTTCATCTCAATAGGTTGGACGAGAGTCAACATGAATTGGGGGGTTGGGGGTGGAGTAGGTGGCTTGAGGTACCACACACGAATTCCCAATGTGAAATTAGACAAATTGAGAGTAGCCATAATAGGATTGCTCATAATGTCGGATGGTAGAAAAAGGAAGGGAATCGTGTGGACCAGGAATGAACCCCAATGATTCACAGAGGATTGTGTTTGGGGTTGCGAGGAGGAAAGAACATTACCAGAAGTGATAGTGCTTAAATATGATATATCAATTGACAAAGGTGGAGGTGGTAAGGAAACAAATGTTTCCATCATAGGAGTGTTGGAAAACAAGCATGGTCCAACGATAGAGATGAATGGTATGGACACGCTATCGATGGTAGTGTCGATAGTGGGAAGGACATGTTCCAGTGTGGCCAGCCCCTGGGATCATAGTACATAATTTATTCAATGGTCACAATATTCCTATCATGAGGGAACATCAAGAGTTGAAAGATAGTAGAGGCAACGAATCACATTGCATACATGTAACTACGTCCTAGGAGGAGGTTGTAATTGAGTTAGGCATTGACAACCTTAATGTAAATCAACATTGTTTTGCTGGATAACTCAACAGGGACATTCGTGAGAACACCCTAAGGATGAGTAGAGAGATCGTCATAGGCACAAAGGACGGTGGAGGAAGGTTGAAGGGTGGGAGATCCAAGTTTCTGCCAAACAAAGGTTGACATAACATAGGTGGATTCCCCCTCATGCATTGATGAATAACCAAATTCTGAATCGTGACTAGAAATTGGAAGGCAACAAATGATGGAATTCAGGGTTCTCCTTGATAAAGGTTGAAGGTGATCAACCTAGAATCATAGGGATCGATGACACCTAGTGCATACAAAAACGCTTTACATTGTGAATGACAGGTTTTAAGCACTTCCAGAGTAGAAATGGCAATGGGGGACTGAACCAAGTCGTCAACAATATTGTAGTTGAGCTCAAATTTGGCAGTGGTGTTGTTTGTGACACGATTCATAGGGAACTGGGACAGCCCCATTCCGTAAGGGGTCTTGACAAATGCAAATACATGTCAAGTGGTGGAGGTAGATGTCAATGATGTGTCAGCAGTTTTTGTGGTGGAACCATACTGGTTACATCAAGTCTAGAGGTTGACATTGGATGATAATGTCATGAGGTGATGGACACCAACACCATCGGGTTGGACCGCATCAATGATTGCAAGATCTTGTGGGGCCAAGGGATGGGTTGCAACCATTCCTTGGTGTGGTCGAGGGTTTTGAAGCACCATAGGTCGAGGACCTGGTGGTGTTGGGTTTGGCAGAGCCAGAGCATTCATGTTGGGATCACATTGACTATCGTTTTGGATTAGTTGTTAGACACAGGTTAATTGAGGGAACTGATGAGTGTAATTGTGGGGTTCTCTCCAGGTCGAGAAAGATGCCGGGGATTATGTGAAGGGGGTTCGATGTCATTTTTTTTCGTAGGGTTCACCTATTCGCCAGCTCCTTGGGGTTGGTTATTGCCTCAATATCTACCTCTCTTGTTCTTTCTCTTCCCTTATTGGTTATTGGGGGAGGGTTGGTTAGGTAGGTTCTGTTGTGCATAGAACTGTCTCATAGAAATAGGAGGAGTCAGGGCTAGAGATGGAGTGGATTGCATATGTGGTGCATAATAGATCGTAGTAGCTAGTGGGGCTACAAAGCAGACCATTTGTCCAGTACACGAGTTTCCTGAACAAGTTGGTCCATGAACATGAGGATTTGGTGTGGAAAGCATGTAAGAAGGGGTGGCTCCGCACTGAGCCCTTACATGTGAATAATCAGGGGCATAACCTGGTTGGGAAACATTATGGGTGTTACCAAGATGGGATGGCATCATGGGGGAGGTTGAAAAATATTGAGGATGCTAAGTAATAGAGTTGATGACTCCATCAACAACATGTGATTCCCCTAGTGTATCTCAACGTGAGATGTCAGTACAGGGAGCATCGCGTACAACGGTATACAAGTAACTGGATTAGGCGTATATCAGATTGAACTGATGAATCTTAAGGATGGATTCTTCTTCTATTTTTGGGAGCTCTGATGCGGCATCCTTGGCTATGGGGGAATTAAGGTTTTGAGGAAACAATATAGGAAGATCCTATCTTCGAACTATATTACACAAGCTACGATGGCAACGCCATTCATGGATATGATCTGTGATATGGGTAGTTGTGTTCTATCGACAAGATAGTAAGATCTCCACTCCCTCGTCATAATAGATGGGTAACTGAAAGTATTAAAGGAACATCCAAGATAACGAGGAGAATTCGGGGTAGGTAGCATGAGGTAGTTTGATGAACCACTTGGTCACAACACTAGTGAGTAGGTGCTGGAACAAACTCAACCAGATGGAATCATCCACTATGTTGTTAGATAAGCACCATAGGTGAAATGAAATAATGTGATTTTGAGTATCCTCTCCCACCTTAGCCTCAAACTTAGGGATGTCTGAGGGCTTCTTGGTAGGCATAGGAGGCCATTGTGGGTGATTACGAATGGGGTCATTGGTCAACTGTGCCAAATCGGGTAAGTTGAGGCTAGCCATAAAAGGGAGACTAGAACCGAGAGAGGCTCGAGAAGGACCAACAATGGTGTTGGGGGCAATAGGAATGTAGTTCCCATGCATAAATGGGGGTGGATAAGGCTAGATTCTGACAACCAGAAAAGTCATTGGTATGGTAGGAATAGTCGAAACTAATGTGGAAGGGCCAATGCCACCAAGGATAAATGGTGGAATGGTAGTGACAATTGTGGCTGGAATGGGACCACCACTAGTGGGTAGTGAACCAGCAGTAGTGTGTGCAGTGACAAGGGGCCCACCAGGACCAGGGCCTATAGGCCCAGTGGAAGGGATACTTGTGACGATAGGTGGAATGGATGTAAGCCTACTACTAACAATCCCTTCTTGAAAGGGATTAGGATGTACACCAACCATGGGGCTATATGGAGCAGTGAACAAGGTGGGTTCATACTAATATGAATCTGAATCTGACTCAGAGGTCATGTGTGGATCCGAAAGTGGTGATTGACGTCAACTATGGCTCCGATGGTGAGAGTTCAAGGAAATTGATTGGGGGGTGTGTCCCCTAAGCCTATGTGAGTAGCATAGTGGAGCCATGATGGCATGATGGAGTGTTGTGTAATGAATGAAAACTCGAGGGTATCAATCGCAAGCTCAAAAACCCAACTACAACCAAATGTGTGTTGGAATATTGGATAATACTCAGAAGGGGGGGTGAATTAGTATTGAAAACCTTTAACAATTTAAACCACTGTTAACTTATTGAGTAACACATAATATCAAAATGAACACACATAACACAAATTTATCGTGGAATCCCTAATTGGGTAAACCACCAATACTTCCTATTATTGCAAAATTGTATTTACAAATAGTTTATGCTTGCTACTATAGACAAGGATGGTACTACACCCTATTTACCAGCAACTAGTGGAAGGAGGCTATAAACCATTGGTTTTATTAGCTTCTACTGAAATGATGCTACAACACCCTATTTACTAGATACTACTGGAAGGAAGCTATGACTCCCTAGTTTCGTCAGCTACTACTGAAAGGATGCTACAACACCCTATTTATCAGCTACTACTGGAAGGAGGGTATGACCCCCTTGTTTTATCAGCTGTTACTGAAAGGATGCTACAACACCCTATTTACCAACTATTGCTGGAAAGTGTTATATTTTTATCATTTCATCAATATGATCTAGGATATTATCTGAGAGAATAACATGCACAACAATAATCACAAGAGATAAGAGACATAAAGAATTTTCCTCAAGGAAACCATAAAGGAGAAAACCTCACAACTTCCTCAGAGGTAGAATGAGCATCAATAGAAAAATTAAAACCCAAAGACAAAAAGATGATCTCTGACAGTTGTTCTCTTTCTCACTCATGCGAGATCCTCTTCTCTCACTCATGCACTATAGTGAGTGAGTGTGTGTTTCAAATAGAGGGGCTCACTCTCTATTTATACTAGTTTTCCACTTGAAAATTACTTACAAGGGCCGACTTCACTAGGAGAGTCTAATAACCCTAGTACCCCTCAATTGTGGGGATTAATGCCCCGACTTATAATGGAGGGTTAACCTCTATGTATTTACATGAATTTATTATATTAATGATTCTCCCAATAGAAACATCAAGGTATAATGAAATACAATATAAGATATACAAGTGAATACATTTCGAATTTACAAATACATCAACACACCCTCTTAACTAGGAACTTGGTATTCTCTTGACATAGTTCATCAACACAAGTCTTTGTCTCTATATCATCATCAAAACTGGATCATCATCAAGCTGGATCATCATCAGGCTGGATCATCATCATCATCATCATTTCTCCCGCTATCTCAATCAAATGGTTCTATCTCTCAATTCTACTCGTCATAGGAAGTTATTTAGAGCCATCCCTTTTTCATGTTGGTTGTAGGCCTAGCTTCCATGTAGGTATTCATATTCTACGGAACTTATATATGACCATGGGAGGAACACATACCATAACCATGTCAGAAAGGCTATTCACTTACATCTGATCATGTGGGGAACACATCCCACAACCATGTCAGAAGGACTATGCACTTACATCTGAACATGTGGGGAACACATCCAGCAACCATGTCAGAAGGGATTTGCACTTACATCTGACCATGTGGGGAACCCATCCCACAACCATGTCAGAAGGGCTCTTGTTATAGCTCAAAATGACACTTCTCTGCCTATGACCACTTTCCCATGATTCCGTCGCATGTCGACATTTCCATGACGACACTTCATGAAAGTCATTGAAAGTCACTGAAAAGACACCTATCTTTGAGGACACATATCTTGAGTTATGTAACTCTGTTTGACCTCATTTTTCCACCGTTAGAAAGGTATTTCCATTAGCTAAAACGTCCTAGAAGACACCAAAGTCTAAAAATTCCCAAAAATACCCTTAAAATTCGTTTTTTGTGTATACGCGACTCTCCTTAAGGCAAAGTCGTGAATGACACGCGAGTCTCTAGTTTAGCAAGTTGCGAATGGATATATTCGTGGGTTTCTCTTGTGGAAACTCGTGGATCATTCACGGGTTGTCCTCCTCCATAGTCGCGAATGTGTTTCTTAACATTAAAACATAAAAACACGCCTTTTGAGTTAGTTTGGGTAGTTATGCAACTGACTCCTTCAGTTGTAACCACTTTGTCTTCACCCCTATCTCTTCTTTAGCATATAAATAGAGGTAGGGAGGTCCATGAGATGGGACTTGGATTTTTGCATTGTTATGCTGGAGGAATTGGAGCTCTCTTTTCCCACACCTTTTCCCTGGAGGTCTTCCCCTTGTGTTGCAGAGCTTGGAGGTTGAGTTCTTTGGAGAAGAGAAGCAGCAGAACTAGATCAAGGTTTCGTGAGGTGCCAAACTTGAAGAGAAGGTATACTTGTACTTGTTTTCAAGATTAATAAAGATGTGATGTCCTTCTTCTTCCCAAATCATTGTTCAATGTGTGATTGAATCTCTGTTTATGATCATATGATGATGTTATTTAGATTATTAGTTTCAGATTTATTTGATTATCATTTCTTTATATGTGATCATAATAGTTTGAGGAAGGTATAACTTGTTTTGCAGATCTCTTGGAGCGAGAGGAGCAAGAAGAGGATTGAAGAGAAATCTTGGACCAGCCTTAAGTTATTCAGGTGTGGAACTTTCTCATCTCTGAACTTGCTTGTATTTACTTTCTGAACATTGTGCATCTCTCTTTCAACCCCAGTATGTTGATGGCCTCTTAAACCCTAGCCATAGGATACTTTCCTTTACAACAGAACTGGCGACTCCGTTGGGGATAGCCTTGTCTGTTTGGGGTTTTTCTCTTGATTTATTTCAGCTTTTTGCATTGTTTCAGGTCCTTCTTGCCACTTAGGAACACCTTATCAGTCTGATTACACACCTCCCCTGCCTTCCTAAGGCAGTTTTCTGACCTTTTTTGAGATTTTTACACCTATGCGTGGATTGTTCTTCTGAACAGTCGTGAATACAAGTTTGCATTTGCGGGTTGTTCTACTGAACAGTCGCGAATACAAGTTTGCATTTGCGGGTTGTTCTACTGAACAATCGCGATTCATTTGTGAGTTTCCCTTATTAACAGTCATGAATTCTCCTGGAATTTGGGATTTTTTAAGTCAAGGTTTGCTTGTTCCTTTCTTCGGGTAATCCCTGTTTGTGAGTGGATTCTATTTGTGAATGCTATGTAGCTTGTCTGAAGACCTTTGCTGATCACCCTTCCTTCTTTTTCGAAAGCCTTTGAGTCTCTTTTGCTTGGATTATGTTTTGCTTACCTGCTGAAGTGAAGGGCCTCTTTGGGTTGTAGGTTCAAGTGTCTCTGTCCAGATCAGTGATCAGGGTCTTGGGCTCTGTTTTTCCAGTTTGTCTTCTAACAGTGGCTGGTTATCACTTGCCTTTAATAAGTCTACAGTGGTTTTGCCATTGTATACACCCAATCTATGGTTCCTAGCCTTCCTTTATTGGTTGTTTGTTGGTTCTGTTAGCCTGTTTGCTTCAGTTTGTTGCTTTTATATGGTTTATTAGATCCAAGTTTACTCAAAGTATAGATGCATGGTAGGTATTTTAGGGTCTTTTGCAGGTGTATGGATCTAGAGAGTTAGTGTCATCCCTTTTGGTTGTTCTTTATCTTTGTGGTAAGCCCTTTTATAGCATTAGGGTTTGTTCTTTTCTCTTTCCCCCACCTCCTTTGCTTGGTTTGATTTTTGGCCTATGTTTCTGGTCAGCCTCTGTTAGTGGTCTTTGTCTGAGTTCAGAAGCTTGTTGGTGTTGGTTTCCTTCTTGTTGTGATTGTTAGCTTCATCATGCCAAAGTAGTTGACTTGTCTCTTTTGCAAGCCTTCCTTCCAAGTTGGTTTTATACTGACTTTAGGGCATTCGAGAGTTTGTTTGGTGGTTGTATAGCAAAGTTCCTTTTGCTTTGTTCTTGTTATCTGCATGCTTTTGTTTTGTAGGTAGTTTTCTTTTCCATTTATAAAAGCAAATTAAAAAGAACTTGTTTTTGTTGTCTTCCCCCTCACCTCTTTCTTTGGTTTGACCTTGTTGGACAAGGTACTGAGCATCCTTTGTTTGTAGGTTTAGATTGATGCTTGAGACTTCTTGACCTTTGTTTATGTCAGTCTTTTTGCTCAGTGTTTTTATGCCAAAGTTGTTGGCTTGTTTGCCTTTGTGAGCCTTCCTTTTAAGAGAGGTTTATATTCAACTTTAGGGAAACCTAGGGTTTGTTTGTGGGGTGTAGAGTAGTTGTCTATTTGCTTTGCTTACAGTGCTTGCTTGCATTAGTTTATAGGCTGATTTTTATTTTGCATTTATAAAAGAAAAATACAAAAACATATGTTTGCTTTATATGCATGTAGATTAGGTTTTTAGTCTAGAGTGCATAGCATATCGTTGTTTTTGAAAATTAAAAATATAAAAATATTTGATCTTTTTTGGCTTTCAAGTTTTCTATTTGAAAATATAAAGAGAATAGTTTTTGCTTTTTGCATTTCTTATCTCTTTGCTTAGTCATTTTGTTTCAATTTTGAGTCAAAACACCACATAAGTTTCATGTCATTTACCCTCTGACTAAAAACAGCCCTTAAAATAAACGATATAATTTAAAATTTATTAGTAAGTTTTATTTTATAGGGTCATACACCAACTAGCTCAAGCTAGACTTGTGGATTAGGGAGTTTCAACTCTCCACAAGTGTTAAAATTTCAAACGTAGTTGGCCAATCACTAGGTAAATCCTTTCCTACATTGATTGTATCTGGGAAGCTCCTCTCAAATGGGAGTTAAGCACTAGGCCGCGTGGAGGCCTTGACAGAGGAGATAACCCTCCGAATCCTTGTCAAAATGTAACTCAGGAATTTTACGCATCTGGGGATTCTGTCCTAGACAGAGTTTCGGGCTCAGCTACCCTGCCCATGCGTACGAGTTCAGCTAACGACTGTCCCCCCAGACTGTCAATATAGTTAAGGTAACCTTTAGTCTCTTTTACATTTAGGGTTCATACATAGGTACACCGAAAGGTTATTTCTGGTTGACCTTGGACGGGCTTGGAAGGTAACCCCGGTAGAAAGTGTGGGAGGGCGGTGGGTGATTCCTCCACTTGTGCCTAAGAACATCTACAGGGATGCCAAGTAACTGTCTATCAGCTTTCTTCTAGAAAGTATATCTTATACCTGCTTGTCTGTTTGGCTTTAGGAATTTTTAGTGAGTGCTGTGTGGTTTGTCTGTACTTAGTGTGCCTTTAGGTGTATGCTTTGTAATTTTGGTTGCTTATCAACCTCAAACTTTGTCTCTTGTTTTGAAACTATGGCTAGCACCCCTTCGAACACCAACCAAGAGATCCCCATGCCGGGAACTCCTTGTACTATTCCTCTCATGGGGAATGTTGGTGTTCCCTTGATGGCCACCCTGAATATTCCGGGATTCACCTGAGGGCTACCGGTGTGGTTGTTTTCCACTCCAACTGTCTTGAATTCTCCTGATGCTTCTCAAGTAAGCTCCTTATATCAAGAGCATCAAAACACGGCTTCCCCTTCACCTGTAGTTGATTCTCCTCCTCCTTCTACCTCATGCGGTGAAAGTACTGATACTAGTAACTGGCAGTCTAAAAGGAGTAAAAGAAGGAGGAATAGGAAGAAGGCACACAAGCAAGGGGGCACCTGTTCAACCTCTACAAGTCAAGTTGAACCTCACCACCCAGCCTCTGTGGTTCATGCTGGGGGCACCTATCCAACCTCTGCAGGCCATGTTGGATCTAAGCACTCAACCTCTGCAAGTCAAGTGGATCTTCACCATCTAGCCTCTGTTGATCATGCTGGTGGGATCCTTCCAACCTTTCCAGGTCATGTTGGATCCAGTCACTCATCCTCTGCAGTTCATGCTGAGGACACCCGTTCAACCTCTGTTGTTCAAGTTGAACCTCCCCATCCAACCTCTATTGCTCATGTTGGATCCATCCACCCAGCCTCTATTGTTCATGCTGGGGGCACACACTCAATTGCTGCAAAATCAGGTTGATCCTAACCATTCAACCTCTGTTGTTCATGTTGGTGGTGCCCATCCAACCTCTGCAGGCCATGTTGGATACATTTTTTCAGCCTCTGCAATTCATGTTGGGTGCAGTCTCTCAGCCTCTGTGGTTCATGCTGAAGACAATCTGTCAGCCACTGTGAGTCATGTTGGCACTATTGAAAAGACTACCCGTTCAAAACACAAGCCCAAGTTTCCTTGTAAGCTTTGTGAGGGAGACCACCTTACTTATAAATTCCCTTTTATTGCGGAGGTGCGAAGAGTTTGGATTCATGGTCATCCCATTTTTGAACATTCTGAAGTCTCTCAACAACCAGCCTCTCTTAGTGAGGTTGGACCCAGTTACCCAGCGTCTGTAGTTCATGCTAGGGGAAAATTCTCATCCTCTGCAGGTCATGTTGAGAGAAAATAGTCATCCACTGCTAGTCATGTTGACACAGTTGAGAAAATTGGTCATTCGAAGTGCAAACTTAAGTTCCTCTGTATGCTATGCGAGGGAGATCATCTTACTCATCTATGCCCTGCCATTGCAGAGGTGCGAAGAGTGTGGTCCAAGACTCATGGATTTTCTTCTCCTGAAAACCCATAGTTTCTCAACAACCCACTCAAACTTTGGTTGATCAAGTGGTTGAACAAACCTCATATTTAGTCGATCCCACTCTTCTTTCGGAGAGTGATCCTCATGTGATTGAACCAATGTCATCTTTGGTCAATCCCACTCTCCCTTCGGAGAGTGACTTTCATGAAGCGGTTGAATCGATCCCAGTATCGATCAATCCCACTCTTCCTTTGGAGAGTGAAGTGTCTACTAGTCACATTTTCTTCACTGCCAGTTTAGAACTTACTGAACAAGGGGGCACTGAACTCACTTCGAATCAACCCCCACCAAGCTCTTGGATTGCTTCCTTTGATTGGGATAGCCTAGTTGAGCCGCGCCTTCCTTCTAATGCACCTTTCCAGATAAAGGTCAAGGTTGAACCCTATACGATTGCTCATTGTATTGTTGATGAATGAGCCTCACTTAGTATTTTGTCTGCTCGTGCTTGGCAAGGCATGGGTTCTCCCAGCCTTGTGTCAACTGCTAGTCAGTTACTGGCATTTGATAGAAGAACTTGTATAGCCTTGGGAATTCTTGCTCAAACACCTGTTACTTTGGGTGGGAAGACCATCTTAGTTGACTTCATGGTGATAGAAGACCCCTTGGAATTCAATATGCTCCTTGGATGTGATTATGTCTATGACATGCAAGCTGTGGTGTCAACATTCTTTCATGTGATGTACTTTAATCATGGTGAAGAAATTGTCACTATCGATCAGTTGGATTTTCTCGATCCGTCTCTGGACCCAACTTTAGACTAGGTCTTTCCTTTATTGATTCCCAGTGTTTCTATAGACACTACCTCGCCACAGGTGAACTATGTGGCCTCATGTCCTTTGTGTTCAATTGCTACTGAGAAGCAGCTTCTGTTTTCATGCTTACATTCTCGAGACTTGGTCCTAGCAGTTGATCAAGTGAGTCATCCTATATAGACTGTAGAGTCTTCTCTCCACTCTGTCGTTCCATTTGAAAGTTTAGATGTGTGTCCTATCTCGGATGATCTCCTTCCTTTGGACGAAGTCTTCCTAGAGTCTTTGATACAGTCTGATCTTCTTTTGGATGTTGGTTCGGTTGTGACTAAGTTTAACCCTGATTTGCCTAGTAAGCCTGACTTTTATTCTTATGTTGGTCTTGTTGAGTCTTTTGACTCTTCCTTTAAACCACAAATCAATGATCCTGCTGAGTTTGATTTTTCTTATGAATTTTTCAACTCCTTGGATATTGAGTTTGTTCCTGCAGACTCTATCTCCCTTGTTGATTTTTTCTCTCCTTTTGAGGTTGATATTGAAGATTATAAAACCTCAAGCCTTGGTTCTATAGAATCTTCTTCGGTTGATTCTGAATTGACTTTCCCTTTTATAGAAGATAGAAAAGTCACATGCGTTTCTTCAAAAGTGACCCCCATCGGATCTTTTCTTCAGAATATGATCCTGATGTTGTTGTTTCTTGGAGACAGGATTCTTAGTTGGATTCACAACTTTTTATTCGCCTCACCTTGTTGTTCAAGCTGTAATTGCATTTGCATGTGCCCTGCTCGTGCTTATGAGCCTGATGCCGGCTTCCACGCTTTTAGCTCATTGTATAAGCCTTCATCTTTGTTCTCATCGCCGCTAAGCGTTTTATCATTTTGCCTTTGCAACTTGACACCTTTTACCTTGAGGAGACGTTCCCCGAGTGTCCTTATCTTGCTCACTTTCCTTGCATTATGCATAGGTTTGTTCCTTGCGCTTGGAACTAGTTTCTCCTGCTTATGACACTTGTCTCCTCGCATTTAGAGCATTCTTTCTGCTCTCCTTCGAGCTCGTTAAAAACAGTAAGGAGGCCACGAGTTGACTTTTCTGGACTCATTAAAAACTTCACGAGAAATATTATGAGTTTCTTTAGGCCCAAGTCTGACTCCCCAAAATAGACTTGACTGCCGAGTAAACTTGTCCATTCAGGCTCGTTAAGAATATGTGAACGGGCATCCACATTGGCGGTAGGTTATCTCTTTCTCAGACCATGTGGAATAATACGAGAAAGGATCCCTCTCTTTTCTACTGAATTGAGAAGAGTATTCTCAGGCATAGGTTTATCTCTTTTCCGAACCTGAGGGACTAAACTTACATTAAAGGAACCCCCGGTATGAGCTTAGTTTTCTCTTTTTCGTGCTCTGGACCAAAACAAGAAAAAGATTCCGAGTGTAATTTATGTCTTTGTCATGATCGTTAAAACCTAAAGAATAAAGCATCAAGTTTATTGTTTTAAGCCCCATTTCTTGTAATCAAATGGATATTTCCGAGTGATCTTGCCTTCCTTCACACTCGTAAAACTCAGGCTATATGCTGTTTTTGAAGGAGCGTTGGGTAGGTGGTAATTTAACCTTTTACGGACCTTCCTGACTAAGTACGAAAAAGGCGCGCCTTTTCTTCTTTGGAATTTGAGTGAGTTCTTCTTTGGTTTGTTTTGTACTTTTTCGGCCTCAGGAGACTAAATTGTACGAAAAAGGAGCCCTCTGGAGTCTTCTTTGGAGTTTTCAGACTCTCTAAAATATGAAAACACCGTTGAGCATGTACTAGTTCGGGTTCGTAAAATCCACGAATCAGTTCCTTATCAAACATTCTTCTTTCTTTTCTTCGAGCTTGTCAAAAAATGAAGATGGTCCCAAGTTTGCTTTCTTGGACACGTTAAACATTTACAAGAAAGAAGGGAAGGGGAAGGTTTATTTCCATGTCTTTTTACATTATGGCAGCAAGTCTTGTTTCCTTGAACAAAGCACCAGTTTTGAGTCTATCAACAGTTGGGTCCTAGTATTTTGACCTTATCCCGATTCATAGTTTCTTCCTCCTCCAGTTGGTCTTTTTTCTAATTATATGGGGAATATGTCAATGTCTCCTATATTGCAGATTTGTTTCGTTGGTCCTTTTGTGTCAAAAGCTGCCTAAGTCGCTTTTGTGTCGTGCTCACTGTTCAAGGATTAAACCTTTGCCGGCCATTTTGCAGTTTCCTTGACCTTTTGTGTCAGCCATTCCCTGGTATCCGTTCATTACATCATGTCTTCAGCGGTCCTTTTTGTGAAATTCAGTACCAATTCTAGATCCAATTAGTCTTTGACTTACCTCGTGTTGGATGATGAAGGATGCTTTAATGCCTTCCTTACAACGGATCTCTTCCTATCGACTGCAACACATCTTGCTCTGGGGATGAGATTTAGAGTTTTATGACAGTACCTTGGGGATTGTTGTCATCAATGGCAATTTTTCTCGCTATTGGGTAGTGGAAATACCTTAATGTCTCCTAGTCGATGGATTCTTCAAGTGTTCGACTTCAAGTCCTTGTAATCACACTTGTTAGAATGTACTAGGTACCTTGGGAACCATTTTCATTAATGGTGGTTTCCCTCGCATCTGTTAACGGTTTTCATTATTGACCGGTAATCAAACGGTTTCCTCCATGTTCGACTTTAGCTCCTTTATTTCACATGGTTAGGATTCGTACCTTTTTTTGGGCGGTTTGGATTGAAGACCTTGGGGCTGACAGTAGCATTGTCATTTTTTCTATTGCCCGAGTTGCGCAAGACCTTGTTATCTTTATATGACATTTTGCTGAGACATAGATCCACCTTGTATTTTTGTGGCTATGATCGATTGTTGAGCATGGATCCACCTTGTTCATTTGTGGCCATGACTCCTTTAGATTTAATATGGCGCCTTTTTGCATATTGAGCGACCATGATAGTTTCATCAGTTATACATATGTTAGATACACCTTTATATTTATGGCGATGTTTTGTATATGGATGTGTATGTCCCAGAGATCAGTTTTTCTGACATTTATCTCTCTTTCAGGTACCTTCACTCGAGCCTTTTGATATGGGATTCTCTGCTCTCTCCATACTCATCTATTTCCTTTATAATGTATTTCGGCTATCATCTTCCCTTCTAACCTCACACATTAGGGGGCATATTTTATAGGTCAAAATGACACTTCTATGCCTGTGACCACTTTCCCATGATTTCGTTGCATGTCGACATTTCCATGACGACACTTCATGAAAGTCATTGAAAGTCACTGAAAAGACACCTATCTTGGAGGACCCCTATCTTGAGTTTTGTAACTCCGTTTGACCTCATTTCCACACCGTTGGAAAGGTATCTCCATTAACTAAAACTTTCCAGAAGACATCAAAGTTAGAAAATGCCCAAAAATACCCTTAAAATGCGTTTTTTGTGTATACATGACTCTCCTTAAGGCAAAGTCGCGAATGACACGCGAGTCTCTAGTTTAGCAAGTCGCGAATGGATATATTCGCAGGTTGCTCTTGTGGAAACTCGCGTATCATTCGTGGTTTGTCCTCCTCCATAGTCGCGAATGTGTTTCTTAACATTAAAACATAAAAACACACCTTTTGAGTTAGTTTGGGTAGTTATGCAACTGACTCCTTTAGTTGTAACCACTTTGTCTTCGCCCCTATCTCTTCTTTAGCATATAAATAGAGGTAGGGAGGTCCATGAGATGGGACTTGGATTTTTGCATTGTTATGCTAGAGGAATTGGAGCTCTCTTTTCCCACACTTTTTCCCTAGAGGTCTTCCCCTTGTGTTGCAGAGCTTGGAGGCTGAGTTCTTTGGAGAAGAGAAGCAACAGAACCAGATCAAGGTTTCGTGAGGTGCCAAACTTGAAGAGAAGGTATACTTGTACTTGTTTTCAAGATTAATAAAGATGTGATGTCCTTCTTCTTCCCAAATCATTGTTCAATGTGTGATTGAATCTCTGTTTATGATCATATGATGATGTTATTCAAATTATTAGTTTTAGATTTATTTGATTATCATTTCTTTATATGTGGTCATAATGGTTTGAGGAAGGTATAACTTCTTTTGCAGAACTCTTGGAGCGAGAGGAGCAAGAAGAGGATTGAAGAGAAAGCTTGGACCAGCCTTAAGTTATTCAGGTGTGGACCTTTCTCATCTCTGATCTTGCTTGTATTTACTTGTTGAACATTGTGCATCTCTCTTTCAACCCCAGTATGTTGATGGCCTCTTAAACCCTAGCCATAGGATACTTTCCTTTACAACAGAACTGGCGACTCCACTGGGGATAGCCTTGTCTGTTTGGGGTTTTTCTCTTGATTTCTTTCAAATTTTTGCATTGTTTCAGGTCCTTCTTGCCACTTAGGAACACCTTATCAGTCTGATTACACACCTCCCATGCCTTCCTAAGGCAGTTTTCTGACCTTTTTTGAGATTTTTACACCTATTCGCGGGTTGTTCTTCTGAACAGTCGCAAATACAAGTTTGCATTCGCGGGTTGTTCTACTGAACAGTCATGAGTCATTCGCAAGTTTCCCTTATTAACAGTCGTGAATTCTCCTGGAAGTTGGGATTTTTTAAGTCAAGGTTTGCTTGTTCCTTTCTTCGGGTAATTCCTGTTTGTGAGTGGATTCTATTTGTGAATGCTATGTAGCTTGTCTAAAGACCTTTGGTGATCACCCTTCCTGCTTTTTCGAAAGCCTTTGAGTCTCTTTTGCTTGGACTATTTTTTGCTTGCCTGTTGAAGTGAAGGGCATGTTTGGGTTGTTGGTTACAGTGTCTCTGTCGAGATCAATGATCAAGGTCTTGGGCTCTGTTTTTCCAGTTTGTCTTCTGACAGTGGCTGGTTATCACTTGCCTTTAATAAGTGTACAGTGGTTTTTCCATTGTATACACCCAACCTAGGGTTCATAGCCTTCCTTTATTGGTTGTTTGTTGGTTCTGTCATCCTGTTTGCTTCATTTTGTTTCTTTTATATGGTTTATTAGATCCAAGTTTACTCAAAGTATAGATGCATGGTAGGTCTTTTAGGGTCTTTTGCAGGTGTATGGATCTAGAGATTTAGTGTCATCCCTTTTGGTTGTTCTTTATCTTTGTTTTAAGCACTTTTATAGCATTAGGGTTTGTTCTTTGCTCTTTCCCCCACCTCCTTTGCTTGGTTTGATTTTTGGCCTATGTTTCTGGTCAGCCTCTATTAGTGGTCTTTGTCTGAGTTCAGAAGCTTGTTGGTGTTGGTTTCCTTCTTGTTGTGATTGTTAGCTTCACCATGCCAAAGTAGTTGACTTGTCTCTTTTGCAAGCCTTCCTTCCAAGTTGTTTTTATACTGACTTTAGGGAATTCTAGAGTTTGTTTGGTGGTTGTATAGCAAAGTTCCTTTTTCTTTCTTCTTGTTATCTGCATGCTTTTGTTTTGTGGGTAGTTTTATTTTCCATTTATAAAAGAAAATTAAAAAGAACTTGTTTTTGCTGTCTTCCCCCTCACCTCTTTCTTTGGTTTGACCGTGTTGGACAAGGTACTGAGCAGCCTTTGTTTGTAGGTTTAGATTGATGCTTGGGACTTCTTGACCTTTGTTTATGTCAGTCTTTTTGCTCAGTCTTTTCATGCCAAATTTGTTGAATTGTTTGCCTTTGTGAGCCTTCCTTTTAAGAGAGGTTTATATTCAACTTTAGGGAAACCTAGGGTTTGTTTGTGGGGTGTAGAGTAGTTGTCTATTTGCTTTGCTTATAGTATTGTCTTGCATTAGTTGATAGGATGATTTTTCATTTGCATTTATAAAAGAAAAATACAAAAACATATGTTTTCTTTATATGCATGTAGATTAGGTTTTTAGTCTAGAGTGCATAGCATATCGTTGTTTTTGAAAATTAAAAATATAAAAAGATTTGATCTTTTTTGGCTTTCAAGTTTTCTATTTGAAAATATAAAGAGAATAGTTTTTTATTTTTGCATTTCTTATATCTTTGCTTAGTCAT
Organism: Pseudotsuga menziesii; assembly: GCA_001517045.1. Taxonomy (NCBI): domain Eukaryota; kingdom Viridiplantae; phylum Streptophyta; class Pinopsida; order Pinales; family Pinaceae; genus Pseudotsuga; species Pseudotsuga menziesii. Next base: position 462,173 of record LPNX010583522.1, on the reverse strand, counting down.
TTTGTTTCAATTTTGAGTCAAAACACCACATAATTTTCATGCCATTTACCCTCTGACTAAAAACAGCCCTTAAAATAAACGATATAATTTAAAATTTATTAGTAAGTTTTATTTTATAGGGTCATACACCAACTAGCTCAGGCTAGACTTGTGGATTAGGGAGTTTCAACTCTCCACAAGTGTTAAAATTTCAGACGTGGTTGGCCAATAACTAGGTAAATCCTTTCCTACATTGATTGTATTTGGGAAGCTCCTCTCAAATGGGAGTTAAGCACTAGGCCGCGTGGAGGCTTGGATAGAGGAGATAACCCTCCGAATCCTTGTCAAAATGTAACTCAGGACTTTTACACATCTAGGGATTCTGTGCTAGACAGAGTTTCGGGCTCAGCTACCCTGCCCATGCGTACGAGTTCGGCCGACGACTGTCCCCCCAGACTGTCAATATAGTTAAGGTAGCCTTTAGTCTCTTTGACATTTAGGGTTCATACACAGGTACACCGGAAGGTTATTTCTGGTTGACCTTGGATGGGCTTGGAAGGTAACCCCGGTAGAAAGTGTGGGAGTGCAGTGAGTGATTCCTCCACTTGTGCCTAAGAACATCTACAGGGACGCCAAGTAACTGTTTATCAGCTTTCTTTTGGAAAGTATATCTTATACCTATTTGTCTGTTTGGCTTTAGGAATTTTTAGTGAGTGCTGTGTGGTTTGTCTGTACTTAGTGTGCCTTTAGGTGTATGCTTTGTAATTTTGGTTGCTTATCAACCTCAGACTTTGTCTCTTGTTTTGAAACTATGGCTAGCACCCCTTCGAACACCAACCAAGAGATCCCCATGACGGGAACTCTGTGTACTATTCCCTTGATGGCCACCCTGAATCTTCCAGGATTCACCTTAGGGCTACCAGTGTGGTCGTTTTCCACTCCAACTGTCCTGAATGCTCCTGATGCTTCTCAAGTAAGCTCCTTATATCAAGAGCATCAAAACACTACTTCCGTTTCACCTGTAGTTGATTCTCGTCCTCCTTCTACCTCATGTGGTGAAAGTACTGATACTAGTAACCGACATTCTAAAAGGAGTAAAAGAAGGAGGAATAGGAAGAAGGCACACAAGCAAGGGGGCACCTGTTCAACCTCTGCAAGTCAAGTTGAACCTCACCACCCAGCCTCTGTAGTTCATGCTGGTGGCACCTATCCAACCTCTATAGGCCATGTTGGATCTAAGCACTCAACCTCTGCAAGTCAAGTGGATCTTCACCATCCAGCCTCTGTTGATCATGCTGGTGGGATCCTTCCAACCTTTCCAGGTCATGTTGGATCCAGTCACTCAGCCTATGCAGTTCATGCTGAGGACACCCGTTCAACCTCTGTTGTTCAAGTTGAACCTCCCCATCCAACCTCTGTTTCTCATGTTGGATCCATCCACCCAGCCTCTGTTGTTCATGCTGGGGGCACACACTCAACTACTGCAAAGCAGGTTGATCCTAACCATTCAACCTCTATTGTTCATGTTGGTGGTGCCCATCCAACCTCTGCAGGCCATGTTGGATCCAGTCTTTCAGCCTCTGCAAGTCATGCTGGGGGCATTCTCTCAGCCTCTGTGGTTCATGTTGAAGACAACCTGTCAGCCACTGCGAGTCATGTTGGCACTATTGAAAAGACTACCACTTCAAAACACAAGCCCAAGTTTCCTTGTAAGCTTTGTGAGGGATACCACCTTACTTATAAATGCCCTTTTATCGTAGAGGTGCGAAGATTTTGGATTCATGGTCATCCCATTTTTTAACATTCTGAAGTGTCTCAACAACCAACCTCTCTTAGTGAGGTTGGACCCAGTTACCCAGCCTCTGTAGTTCATGCTAGGGGCAAACTCTCATCCTCTGCAGGTCATGTTGAGAGAAAACAGTCATCCACTGCTAGTCATGTTAACACAGTTGAGAAAATTGGTCGTTCGAAGTGCAAACTTAAGTTCCCTTGTATGCTATGCGAGGGAGATCATCTTACTCATCTATTCCCTGCCATCGTAGAGGTGCGAAGAGTGTGGTCCAAGACTCATGGATTTTCTTCTCCTGAACACCCTATAGTTTCTCAACAACACACTCAACCTTTGGTTGATCAAGTGGTCGAACAAATATCAGATTTGGTCGATCCCACTCTTCTTTCAGAGAGTGATCCTCATGTGATTGAACCAATGTCATATTTGGTCAATCCCACTCTCCCTTCGGAGAGTGACTTTCACGAAGCGGTTGAATCGATCCCAGTATCGATCAATCCCACTCTTCCTTTAGAGAGTGAAGTGTCTACTAGTCACATTTTCTTCACTGCCAGTTCAGAACTTACTGAACAAGGGGGCACTGAACTCGCTTCGGATCAACCCCCACCAAGCTCTCAGATTGCTTCCTTTGATTGGGATAGCCTAGTTGAGCCACGCCTTCCTTCTAATGCACCTTTCCAGATAAAGGTCAAAGTTGAACCCTATACGATTGCTCGTTGTATTGTTGATGAAGGAGGCTCAGTTAGTATTTTTTCTACTCGTGCTTGGCGAGGCATGGGTTCTCCCAGCCTTGTGTCAACTGCTAGTTAGTTACTGGCATTTGATAGAAGAACTTGTATAGCCTTGGGAATTATTGCTCAAACACCTATTACTTTGGGTGGGAAGACTGTCTTAGTTGAATTCATGGTGATAAAAGAACCCTTGGACTTCAATATGCTCCTCGGACGTGATTATGTATATTCCATGCAAGCTGTGGTGTCAACATTCTTTCGTGTTATGTACTTTAATCATGGTGAATAAATTGTCACTATCGATCAGTTGGATTTTCTTGATCCGTCTCCTGACCCAACTTTAGACCAGGTTTTTCCTTTATTGATTCCCTGTGTTTCTATAGACACTACCCTGCCATAAGTGAACTATGTGGCCTCATGTCCTTTGTGTTCAATTGCTACTGAGAAGCAGCTTTTGTTTTCATGCTTACCTTCTCGAGACTTGGTCCCAGCAGTTAATCGGGTGAGTGATCCTATACAAACTGTAGAGTCTTCTCTCCACTCTGTCATTCCATTTGAAAGTTTAGATGTGTGTCCTATCTTGGATGACCTCCTTCCTTTGGACGAAGACTTCCTAGAGTCTTTGATACAGTCTGATCTTCTTTTGGATGTTGGTTCAGTTGTGACTAAGCTTAACCTTGATTTTCCTAGTAAGCTTGACTTTTCTTCTTATGTTGGTCTTGTTGAGTCTTTTGACTCTTCCTTTGAACCGCAAATCAGTGATCCTGCTGAGTTTGATTTTTCTTATGAATTTTTCGACTCCTTGGATATTGAGTTTGTTCCTGCAGATTCTATCTCCCTTATTGATTTTTTCTCTCCTTCTGAGGTTGATCTTGAATATTATAAACCCTCGAGCCTTGGTTCTATAGAATCTTCTTCGGTTGATTTTGCCTTGACTTTCCCTTTTATAGAAGATAGAAAAGTCACATGCGTTTCTTCCAAAGTGACCCCCATCGGATCTTTTCTTTGGAATATGATCCTGATGTTGTTGTTTCTTGGAGACAGGATTCTTATTTGGATTCACAACTTTTTATTGGCCTCACCTTGTTGTTCAAGCTGTAATTGCATTTTCATGTGCCCTTCTCGCGCTTATGTGCCTGATGCCGGCTTCCACGCTTTTAGCTCGTTGTATAAGCCTTCATCTTTGTTCTCATTACCGCTAAGCCTTTTATCATTTTTCCTTTGCAACTTGACAACTTTTACCTTGAGGAGACATTCCCCGAGTGTCCTTATCTTGCTCACTTTCCTTGCATTATTCATAGGTCTATTCCTTGCACTTGGAACTAGTTTCGCCTGCTTATGACACTCATCTCCTCGCATTTAGAGCATTCTTTCTGCTCTCCTTCGAGCTGATTAAAAACAGTAAGGAGGCCGTGAGTTAAATTTTCCGGACTCGTTAAAAACTTCACATGAAATATTATGAGTTTCTTTAGGCCCAAGTCTGACTCCTCAAAATAGACTTGACTACCGAGTAAACTTGTCCATTCAGGCTCGTTAAGAATATGTGAACGGGCATCCACATTGGCGGTAGGTTATCTCTTTCTCGGACCATGTGGAATAATACAAGAAAGGATCCCTCTCTTTTCTACTGAATTGAGAAGAGTATTCTCAAGCATAGGTTTATCTCTTTTCCGGACCTGAGGGACTAAACTTAGATTAAAGGAACCCCCGGTATGAGCTTAGTTTTCTCTTTTTCGTGCTCTGGACCAAAACATGAAAAAGATTTCGAGTGTAATTTATGTCTTTGTCATGCTCGTTAAACCCTAAAAAAAAAAGCATCGAGTTTATTGTTGTAAGCTCCATTTCTCGTAATCAAATGGATCTTTCCGAGTCATCTTGCCTTCCTTCACACTCGTAAAACTCAGGCTATATGCTGTTTTTGAAGGAGCGTTGGGTAGGTGGTAATTTAACCTTTTTCGGACCTTCCTGACTAAGTACAAAAAGGTACGCCTTTTCTTCTTTGGAAGTTAAGAGAGTTCTTCTTTGGTTTGTTTTATACTTTTTCGGCCTCAGGAGACTAAATTGTATGAAAAAGGACCCCCCTGGAGTCTTCTTTGGAGTTTTCAGACTCTCTAAACTATGAAAACACCATCGAGCATGTACTAGTTTGGGCTCGTAAAATCCACGAATCAGTGCCTTATCAAGCATTCTTCTTTCTTTTCTTCGAGCTTGTCAAAAAATGAAGATGGTCCCGAGTTTGCTTTCTTGGACTCGTTAAACCTTTACAAGAAAGAAGGGAAGGGGAAGGTTTATTTCCATGTCTTTTTACATTATGGCAGCAAGTCTTGTTTCCTTGAACAAAGCACCAGTTTTGAGTCTATCAATAGTTGGGTCCTAGTATTTTGACCTTATCCCGATTCATAGTTTCTTACTCCTCCAGTTGGTCTTTTTTCCAATTATATGGGGAATCTGTCAATGTCTCCTATATTGCATATTTGTTTCGTTGGTCCTTTTGTGTAAAAAGCTGCCTAAGTCACTTTTGTGTCGTGCTCACTGTTCAAGGATTAAACCTTTGTCGGCCATTCTGTAGTTTCCTTGACCTTTTGTGTCGGCCATTCCCTGGTATCTATTCATTACATCATGTCTTCAGCGGTCCTTTTTGTGAAATTTAGTACCAATTCCAGATCCAATTAGTCTTTGACTTACCTCGTGTTGGATGATGAAGGATGCTTTAATGCCTTCCTTCCAACAGATCTCTTCCTATCGACTGCAACACATCTTGCCCTGGGGATGAGATTTAGAGTTTTATGACAGTACCTTGGGGATTTTTGTCATCAATGGCAATTTCCCTCGCTATTGGGTAGTGGGAATACCTTAATATCTCCTACTCGATGGATTCTTCAAGTGTTTGACTTCAAGTCCTTGTAATCACACTTGTTAGAATGTACCAGGTACCTTGGTAACCATTTTCATTAATGGTGGTTTCCCTCGTGTTTGTTAACGGTTTTCATTATTGACCCGTAATCAAACGGTTTCCTCCATGTTCGACTTCAGCTCCTTTATTTCGCATGGTTAGGATTCGTACCTTTTTTGGGGCGGTTTGGATTGAAGACCTTGGGGCTGACAGTAGCATTGTCATTTTTTCTATTGCCCGAGTTGCGCAAGACCTTGTTATCTTTATATGACATTTTGCTAGGACATAGATCCACCTTGTATTTTTGTGGCTATGATCGATTGTTGAGCATGGATCCACCTTGTTCATTTGTGGCCATGACTCCTTTAGATTTGATATGGTGCCTTTTTGCATATTGAGCGACCATGATAGTTTCATCAGTTATACATATGTTGGATCCGCCTTTATCTTTATGGTGATGTTTTGTATATGGACATGTATGTCCCAGAGATCAGTTTTTCTGACATTTATCTTTGTTTCAGGTACCTTCACTCGAGCCTTTTGATCTTGGATTCTCTGCTCTCTCCATACCCAGTTGTTTCCTTTATAATGTATTTCAGCTATCGTCTTCCCCTCTAACCTCACACATTAGGGGGCATCTATTATAGCTCAAAATGACACTTCTCTACCTATGACCAGTTTCCCATGATTCCATCACATGTCGACATTTCCATGACGACACTTCATGAAAGTCATTGAAAGTCACTGAAAAGACACCTATCTTGGAGGACCCATATCTTGAGTTCTGTAACTCTGTTTGACCTCATTTCTACACTATTGGAAAGGTATTTTCGTTAGCTAAAACTTTCCAGAAGACACCAAAGTCTGAAAATTCCCAGGAATACACTTAAAATGCATTTGTTTGTGTATACACGACTCTCCTTAAGGCAAAGTCGTGAATGACACGTGAGTCTCTAGTTTAGCAAGTCGCGAATGGATATATTCTCAGGTTGCTCTTGTGGAAACTCGCGGATCATTCGCGGGTTGTCCTCCTCCATAGTCGCGAATGTGTTTCTTAACATTAAAACATAAAAACATGCCTTTTGATTTAGTTTGGGTAGTTATGCAACTGATTCCTTCAGTTGTAACCACTTTGTCTTTGCCCCTATCTGTTCTTTAGCATATAAATAGAGGTAGGGAGGTCCATGAGATGGGACTTGGATTTTTGCATTGTTATGCTGGAGGAATTGGAGCTCTCTTTGCCCACACCTTTTCCCTGGAGGTCTTCCCCTTGTGTTGCAGAGCTTGGAGGATGATTTATTTGGAGAAGAGAAGCAGCAGAACCAGATCAAGGTTTCGTGAGGTGCCAAACTTGAAGAGAAGGTATACTTGTACTTGTTTTCAAGATTAATAAAGATGTGATGTCCTTCTTCTTCCCAAATCATTGTTCAATGTGTGATTGAATCTCTGTTCATGATCATATGATGATGTTATTCAGATTATTAGTTTCAGATTTATTTGATTATCATTTCTTTATATGTGGTCATAATGGTTTGAGGAAGTTATAACTTGTTTTGCAGATCTCTTGGAGCGAGAGGAGCAAGAAGAGGATTGAAGAGAAAGCTTGGACCAGCCTTTAGTTATTCAGGTGTGGACCTTTCTCATCTCTAATCTTGCTTGTATTTACTTGCTAAACATTGTGCATCTTTCTTTCAACCCCATTATGTTGATGGCCTCTTAAACCTTAGCCATAGGATACTTTCCTTTACAACAGCTTTGCACTAACATATGACCATGTGCATGTTATACCAAAATCTTGTCACCATCATTTGATAAGACATTTGACATACCTACTAGCCCTAAATCCCAGCTTCTGGAGTGGAAACTCATATCATTTGTCAATCTTTTCATACAAATTCCCAACATTGCATTTGACCCTTTATCCATAAGCGGTACCCTTTTTTGCATCGCCCATCCCCTGTTTCCCACAAGTGTTGGGCAATAGGGTAGACCCGGGTTTAATATTTTTGTGTCGCACCAACAAAAGACCCACAGTGTTGGCCCTTTCGGCAACAACCTGCGCGCAGGTTGCAGTCTCACCCGAAACAGCTATGGGGTGCTGCAGAATCAGATTTCTGCAAGCAAAGAGGGGAATTACTGTACCTTAGCCTTGAATAACCTTGTCTATCAGTAATCACAAAGTTTTACCATCTATTCTCATGTAAGTTCGCAGATAGATAGATAATCGTGACTTGCTTAACCCACTACAGGGAATTCACAGCGAAGCTTATTATTTAGCAGTGATCTATATTATCAAATGTATTCTTATTAATGCATAAAAGATAACAGAAACAGAAAACAACACAAGAAACCACAACACCGAATATAATGTGCTTCACCCCCAGTGTAGGGGCTACGTCCACCAAAATGCATTTTATTCAACTTGCTACAAAACCGCAGTTTGATCTGCGCACTCAGCTGCAGATTTCTTCAGTCCTTAAAGCTGCGCACACAGCAGTAGGCCTCTGCGCACACAGCTGTAGATCTTTCCTTAATCCTTCTTACAAAAACCCTCTGCGCACACAGCTGCAGAGGTCATCCACGCACACAGCTGGGACTTAACCTTCTTTACAAAATCAACCTTAACCTTGCCTTAATCTTCCTTACATCATAAAACCTAACCTATATTCTTTACACAAGCGCTTATTTATACTGCGCATTTTTACAAAACCATGGTCTTAAACCATGGGCACCTAAAAACCCTAAACCCTGGATTTAAACCACGGGTTTATTACAACAAAAGAGGGTTTGGACTTACCCTGACATCCCTAAGACTATCTTGACCCATAACTCCGCTTACCAACAGCCGCGAAGTTACCACAACTAGTAATCTTTAGGGTACACGCCCCAACAGGCCCCTAAGACTCACTAGTGGCCCGTCCCGGGACACTCTTCAGCTTCTCTGGTGGCAGAATTTCGCTGATGAGACATAATGTACTGCTTGGTGAAGCTCTCCATGCTGCTGCCGGCTGCATACTTCTGTCCTTTGCGGCAGTTTTACTGATGAAAGCCGTCGCGACCACCTACAACACCATCCTTTACTGTAATGGTCGATACCTGACCATCCACGACTTTGGGGTCCCCTAGGATTGCGTGTCCCACTGCGGGAGGAGTATAGCTGGCATGGTTCTGTTACACCGAAAGACTGCTTGGTGGGATTTCCCAGAGTCTTTCTGCGAGGCCTCACGCCCTTGGTTGCTCTACGTTAGAGCAAACTCCTGGCCGTCTTTGCAAATTTAGAGCAAACTCCTGCCTGTCGATGTACTTAGCCAAGTAGAACTGTGCTAGCGGGGTACTTAGAAGGTGCTGCAGACCTCTGTCCCTTACTTCCCGTACTAACGCCTGAACATTACAGTCGTTCGACATAGTTCAGGCTGAATATGTCACAGATGTGCTTCAGGTAGAAAATACAGGTCGAGATAGCTCCTTATAAAATCCCAAGGCTGAATTTGGCATCATGGTGCAGAAATGATACCAAATATGACGAAGTTCCAGGAATATGCCCCACACAGCGCCGAATTTTCCCAAAATCTCATTATGACCAGTAATGAGAGCAACGCTCGTGCTAGCGCCACTGAATGCAGTATGTCCCATCCGTCACATTTTGGGTTGCGACACACCTTGACAATTTTCGACTTCGACACAACCTGACCCTGCAACCTACGACCAGCTTGTAACTTCGCATCCTGTGGACAAAACAGACTACGATAATTCATAGTGTGACGAGCATGTTACTTATTTAGTTGGAGCTATCTCCTGTTCTGAGTACCTGGCCTGTCTATGTACTTTTTTAAACGGCTCCCATTTATCATAGAGGGGAAAAGCTCACCATTTAACTTGGCTAGCTGAACTGCGCCCCTGTCAGTAACTTTCTGTACTACATACGGTCCTTTCCAATGTGTCTTAAAATTTCCAGGGAACTTCATGAATTTGTTGTCATAAAGGAGCACAAGATCACCCTGCTGAAAATGTTTCATCTTGATGTGTCTGTCGTGCCACGCTTTTTCTCGAGCTTTCTGCACCTGTTGTTGGAAGCCTGCGACAAATCTATCCTCCTCAAGTTCTAATATCTGTTTCAGTCTTTCTGTGATTATGGCTGGGTGATCCATCTCGGTGAAAGCAGAGATCCGGAGGCTAGGAACAATGTATTCCATGGGCATGACAGCTTCTTGTCCATAAACTAGTTGAAAGGGTGTATGGCCTGTCAACTTCTTGCAAGTAGTTTTGTAAGCCCATAGTACCACTGGAATTCGAAGATCCCAATCATTCCTGTTAGCGTTACAAACCTTTGTCAAGGCATGCTCAAGGATTTTGTTAAAAGCTTCGACAGTCCCATTTGCTTATGGGTGATATGCGGTACTCTTTTGATGATAGACCTGAAATTCTTCGGTCAATACTTCAATAGTCCTGTTCAGGAAATGTGATCCCTGATCACTCATAAGAACTTTGGGACACCCAAATCTGGATAGGATGTTGTCGAAGATGAACTTCGCAGTAGTAGCAGCGCTACAAGTCTTGACCGGTTGAGCTTCGGCCCAACGGGTAAGATAATCAGTTGCTGTGATGATGTATCTAGCTCTTGACTTTTTCGCGGGGGGGTTGATAGGTCCAACAAAGTCAATGGCCCATTTGTCAAAGGCCTGCAATGTTACTTGCGGAGCTAGGGGCATTTCATCCCTCCTAGATGGTTTACCTGTCCTCCGACATATGTCGCAGCTGTGGCAATATTCTCTTGCATCTTTGTGAAGTGTGGGCCACCATAAACCGGCTGTCAAAATCTTCTGCGCTGTGGCTTTGCCTGCGTAGTGCCCTCCTGCTACACCAGAGTGTGCTTCCGCCAAAATTAGAGGTTTTTCGTGTTCCAAAACACATCTGCGCAGTATCTCATCTGGTCCCAGTTTATACAGCTGCCCTGCTATTAAAGGGAAGTCCGCGGCTCGCACCACCAACTGCTTCTTCTGCTGTGTGGTCATCTCTGAAGGGGGGATACCTGTAGACAAATACTGAGCGATACCCTGGAAATAATCATCAACTATCTGTATGGCAAATAATTGTGCATCGGGGAGGCCTTCGTCCATGTTGGTAGGTTCTTCGCCTGATTCGAGCCTCGACAAGTGGTCAGGTCCTAGGTTAAGTCTTCCAGGCTTAACAATGATCTCAAAATCATACTCTTGAAATAGAATTAACCATCTGCATATTCTTCCACCTAGTACAGGTTTGTTAACCAAGTACTTCAAAGCAGAATGGTCAGTAAACATCTTAAAATGAGATCCTAGCAGATAATGTCGGAATTTTTGTAATGCATATACCATAGCAAGGCCCTCACGTTCTGTCGTAGTATAATTTTTCTCTGTTGTAGATAACTTCCTACTGGAAAAAGAGATAGGGTGATCGATATTACCTGCACCTGGATGGGCGAGCACAGTACCTAAAGAAATAGAGGATGCATCAACATGCACATGAAACTCCTTGTTCCAATCAGGGAATACTAGGATAGGGGCAGTGACCATTTTTTCTTTCAGAATGTCGAGGCTTGCTTGGAATTCTGGTGTCCATTCGAACTTAATATCCTTCTTTAGCTGTCTTTCCATTGGGGCAGTAATCTTGGCATATCCTTCGATTAATTTCCTGTAGTAACCGGTGTGACCCAGTGTTGTGCGAAGTTGTTTGACGGACTTCGGAGGTGGCAGGTTCACAATAATAGCAATCTTCGTAGGGTCCATCATCAATCACTGCTTACATACCACATGACCAAGGAGAATGCCAAAGGGTGCACAGAAAATGCACTTTTTCAAGTTCAAGGAGATTTGGTGCTGTCTGCATTTATCCAACATACGTCTCAAGCTAGTTATATGGTCTTTTACTAGCCCAAAAATTGTCCAATCATCAAAGTAAGCTTCTAGGAATTTGTGTATGTATTCCTTGAACGCGGAGATGACTACTCGCGAAAATATGGCAGGTGCATTCTTCAGCTCGAAGGGCATGACAGTATACTAGAAGGATCCCATCTTGGTAGCAAAAGTTGTCTTGTGACGGTCCTCTGGGGCAATTCGGATCTGATGGTAGCCCGAAAACCCATCGGTAAAAGAGTATACTTCTTGACCTCCGACATTGTCGAGCACTTCATCTGTAAAGGGAGTGGGAAAAGGTTCGTGTAGACAGGCATCATTGAGTTTCCTTAGATCGACACAGATTCGGATTTCACCCTTAGTCTTCTTCTCCTGGACGACCATAGGGCTGACCCACTCAGATTCTTTAACAGGTTCAATTATTCCTGCAGCAAGCATCTTATCCAACTCTAGCTTAACCTTTTCCTTGTATTTTGGATTCAATCTATAAGGGCGCTGCTTCACAGGCTTCGCATCAGGCTTCAGGGGGATCTTCATTACTCCGATATCTCCCAAGATACCTTTCATTTCAGAGAAATTTTTCGGAAAAAGATCTTGGTATTCGTGGAGAAGTTGAGTTACCTTGCTGACCATCTCGTCATCCCAATAGTCGCCAATGGTAGAAAACTTAGGCTGTTCCTCGGATCCAATGTTAACTATGCGCGTCTTCAAGGGCTGCGTCACTTCGGGAACTTCGACTACCGCTCCATGCACGTCGCAGTATCCTTCTGATTCAAGGATATCGAGACGACGCGGGTCCTCCTCCTCGTCGACTGTGAAGTTATAACATTCGACTGCGAGGGCTTCTTGTGTGGCCCAAACAGGGCAATTTTCTGTCACTTCTTGTTCGGTAAATACCTTAGTATGGATGATCCTGATAGCGGCGTCGAGGGCTGGATAGACATCATTAGTAGATAAAGTATGGATAAAGCTATGAACAAGACATTCCCAACTTACAGTGTCTTGGTGAAGTTCAGCCTCCGTGTACCAGTTCTTCGCTAGTGGTCCCAGCGTGTGCACAAATCTATGTACCCACTCATCCTGAGGTACATACTTCCATACCTCATAGCATTCGCGTAAGTGGTCCTATGGACAAGTTTTCCCATCAAACTTGCTTCGCGCCTTTGCCAGCTGGTCTAAGAATCTCAGGCAAAGGAGCTTCTGACATGCTTTCTAGGTAGGGATCTGCCTCTTATGGCTCGTCCACCATCTGACTGCTGTGGCTCTGAATGCTGACTCTAGGGCCTTCATTTTCTATAGGTCTGGTATCTGGTCCGAGAATTTTGCAATAAATAGTTCAGGATCTGTCGAACCATCATACACAGGTATAGTTCTGGTTTGTGAGTCGACCCATCGGAGAGATTTGGTAAGGCAGGCCTTGCTGTCCCGATGGTGCTCAAATAATCGATGTTTCCAAATTTCTAATTCATCTTTAGAGTCCGTCATACAGGAGCTACCAGACTCCCACCCTGCGGCCGGAGGATCCACATAACCTTCTTCCTGCGCCGTGATAGTAGATATAGGTTCCATATCAGCGTGATCCTCATAGCGGAGTGGCTCGGTGTACCATTCCCCTTGTGAAGGATCCAGGGGCAGGATGACCCTGAAGTATTTCCCTTCAAAGACCATCTGTCTCTTCTTTAGGTTGATGACTGTAGCATTTGCCATTGCCCATTCAATTCCTAATAGGGCCGGGTAAGGGTTGCTATCATCAATGATCTCAATTACTTTGAAATCCGTGAAAGTGCTGACTCCGTCAATATCTATTTGGAGATCCAGGAATCTTCCTAAAGGTACGATCTTTTGTTGGTTGGCTAGCCGCAACTGTATAGGGGACCAGGCAAGGGTAGGTTTCCCCATTTGTTCCCAGGTTTGTTTGGGTAAAACGTTTACATCGGACCCCAAGTCTAGAATAACATCGGTCATATCATATGCCCCTATCTGAGCATTCAATCGCATTTCCCTACCGGTCCTGCTGACTCGATGAACAGTTTTGTCCTGACCACAAGTTTGCAGAGATTCGCAGGAAGCGATGACGTTCTGTAGCTCATTCAGAGCAGCTTGATTTCTTAAAAGTTTGAGGCAACTTTGCAAAAAGGTAGATAGTATACTTACTTTATCCAGCGATGCGTCGCAGGGTGACGACTGGGGCTGCGCAGGCGCGCTGGGTGGGCTAGGGCTAGCAAAATCCTTCTTGGCCTCCATGAATGTCTCTTTCTCTCGAATGATATCAAATGCAGGAATTTTCTCCAGAGCCTTACGAACTAGAGCTTCGACAGGACGGTTTGGCGTATTTTGGATGTGTGTCGTAACTCCACTTCTTGTAACGACATTAATGGTTTCCGCAGGGTGAGGCTCCACAGAAATCATCTGGAGGCTCTGAGTAGGGGTATTCTGGCGTGCCTGAATCTAAGCGATCAACTGGGGGCACTGCTCAATCACATGGTCTACGGCGCGGCAATACCGACACGTCGTAGTGGGGTTCCGACAGTCACGAGCCAAATGCCCTACTTGGTTACAATTGTAACACACGAATTGGCTTCGGCCGCGCCCGGCCATGCCTCCACGGCCTCCAGAAGTACCTCGTCCCGAGGCGCCCCCCTGGTATCCATAACTATCGTTGCTTGGGCCTTCAGTGTGCACCCGGTAGGCATCATAGGTGCGGCACTCATCCTCATTATGACCTACAGATTTGCAAAAATTACAGTAGGAGTTCTTAGGTCCTTGTCCATACCTTTGCAGTAGGTAACAGTTCTCAGGTCGGTGTTGACCTGTCGTTCTGCAGAGCTCACAATAGAGAACTTGAGGTGGAAAAGGGTTCGGCGCACCGGTCTACAGGTACTTGTTTACCAGAGGGCACCGTTCCTTGTCGTGACCTTCGGTCCGACATTGTGTACACCAGACCTCTTCACGATCAGGTTTTCCCTTTTTCATCTCGCGAAGTTCTAGAGCCATCACGGCCAACTGTGCTTGGATTTGAGCAATACTTGAGTCATCTCCGGCAGGGGCAGTCTCTAATTTCATTGCGATTTCCAGAGCCTCTTGTTGGTCACCAACCTTCTGTTGCATGAGTGGAGTTCGGATATGTGGTAGTAATGCTGCAATAAACCATTCCTTATGCTGCGCAGGACTAATGGTAAAGATGACTTGGTCCAGTAGAACTTTGAATCTCTGATCAAAGTCCCAGACTGATTCGCCCCGCTGCTATTGAATCTCCTTGAGTTTAGTAATGCTCTGGGACTCCGATTTAAGCTTCTTAAATTCTTTGACTATAGCCGCCTTGATCTTGCCTACTGTAGGGCTCTGAGTGCTGGAAAATTTCATGAACCATGTCAGAGCCCGGTCCCGAAAAGAAGTAATGAGCTGCGCGGCTCGCACATCCGGATTTGTAATTTTCTTCGCGTTCCATACCACTTCACATAGAAACCAGAACTATTCTGGGTCCTCTAATCCCGTGCCTTTAAAGATGGGGAGTTTAATGTCATCAACGAGGTGGGCCATGGGGTTTCTGGGGGGGTTGGGAGAGGGACAAGATGTCGATGGGGGGGGATTTACAGGGGCAGATTGGACTCTGGCCGGAATACTCGGGCCTGGTTGACTCTCAGACTGCGATGGAATCTCAGGGGTAGCAGAGCGGCGTTGCGGGGTGACCGGAGGGTTTCCAATCGAAGGGTCGTCTTCGGAATCTGACTCTTCAGGGTTTACAGGGGTGGACGCGTTAACCTGACCTAAGAAAGAGGGGTCAAAATATTTCTTATACCTTTTTCCGTTTCGCAACAACCCACTTTGCTCATCGAAGGGAGTGTCACTTGCAAACATATGTTAGTACAACGAAACTAATAGTCCGATTCAAACAGCAATATACCCATTTTGGCCAATAGTATTTCAATCCTAAAGCTTAATAAATTCACAAACTTACCGCAGGGACCTTTGAAAAACTGTCGTTCAGCTTCGCTGAGAGAGGTGCTCGTGTCACAGGCAAACTCTGTTACAAGGGCTTCGAACGTTCGCGTCGTCCAAAAGTCAACGGCGCGGGAGACCTCGTCGTTCACGTGTTACACAAGATTGACCCTTGCGGGGGTCCACACATGGATCCGCCGGGCTTTGAGAGTTCGTCTTCCTCTTTGTGAACCTAGACAACCACTGGTGCAACTCTATGCGGATATTACCAAAAAAAATTCATAAGCATCACGAAAAACATACCTTTGTAAAAATTCACTTGCATTTCACCGCGGAATGGCGTTCTCTTGCTGCGCCAATTGCAAACAGATCTCAGCAAACCAATCACTGATTTCCTTCACAGAGGGCCTCCAGAACATAGCCCTTGTGGTACAAGGTAAACCCTTCTTGAGCAGGTAATGAGTTCAACCGGCAACGGAACCAATTTGTTGGGCAATAGGGCAGACCCGGGTTTAATCTTTTTGTGTCGCACCAACAAAAGAGCCACAGTGTTGGCCCTTTCGGAAACAACCTGCGCGCAGGTTGCAGTCTCACCCGAAACAGCTATGGGGTGCTGCAGAATCAGATTTCTGCAAGCAAAGAGGGGAATTACTGTACCTTATCCTTGAATAACCTTGTCTATCAGTAATCACAAAGTTTTACCATCTATTCTCATGTAAGTTCGTAGATAGATAGATAATCGTGACTTGCTTAACCCACTACAGGGAATTCACAGCGAAGCTTATTATTTAGCAGTGATCTATATTATCAAATGTATTCTTATTAATGCATAAAAGATAACAGAAACAGAAAACAACACAAGAAACCACAACACCGAATATAACGTGGTTCACCCCTAGTGTAGGGGCTACGTCCACCAAACTGCGTTTTATTCAACTTGCTACAAAACCGCAGTTTGATCTGCGCACTCAGCTGCAGATTTCTTCAATCCTTAAAGCTGCGCACACAGCAGCAAGCCTCTGCGCACACAGCTGCAGATCTTTCCTTAATCCTTCTTACAAAAACCCTCTGCGCACACAGCTGCAGAGGTCATCCACGCACACAGCTGGGACTTAACCTTCTTTACAAAATCAAACTTAACCTTGCCTTAATCTTCCTTACATCATAAAACCTAACCTATCTTCTTTACACAAGCGCTTATTTATACTGCGCATTTTTACAAAACCATGGTCTTAAACCATGGGCACCCAAAAACCCTAAACCCTGGATTTAAACCATGGGTTTATTACAACAAAAGAGGGTTTTGACTTACCCTGACACCCCTAAGACTATCTTGACCCATAACTCCGCTTACCAACAGCCGCGAAGTTACCACAACTAGTAATATTTAGGGTACACGCCCCAACAACAAGCGATGCCACCGCTTATGGCCCTTAGTCCAAAAGTGATTATTACTAGAACCGCTCTGTCAGTGAAGGAGAAATGCGATACCCTAGATAAAAAGGGAAAAAGAGTAGCTTATGGAGGCTTCTAGATTATAAGCCTCGAGATATCCCTTATCCCTACTGTTGTGGGTCTGTTGAGCTCAATATCCCCCATCCTAGGATCTTGGATACCACCTCACCCACCAATCTCTCAACCTACCCGATCCATTTAGCCTTATAAATATAAGCTTATGGCCATGGTTCAGGGGGAGAAATCTTAAGGTATTGTTATGCTATTGGATTGATCACTTGGTCCATACCATTGGAGAGCATAGAGAGAGCTAGAGTCGGAGCTTGTGGGGATGAGAATGCTTGGTTTCATGGAGATGCATGTCAACACTAAGGCTTGGTTGTAAACTTCTTCATATTTCTTTAATGCAAGTTGATTTCTGTCCCACATATATTGTTGATGTTTGATTTCACATGTATGTTGTTGGATTCCCTAGTCACTAACATAGATTAGTAGATTGTATTCTGGTTGCTTTGATCTGTTTCGTGTTGAGCTGATTGCAGGTACACAAGGTGACTATCGAAGCATTGCATTCCAGGTATCTACAGTGTCTAGGGAGAGTCTTCAACTGTTGCCCTCTATTTGTTCTGGATCTGAACCATTCAAACCAGTGGAACACCTTGCTGTCCGCAGGAGGTGAAATATTCCAGCTAACAAATCTGGCGACTCCGTTAGGGAGTAGTATATCAGTTGTTCTGATCTTCCTCACTCTGCAACTCTTGTCCGAATCCAAGCTCCTTCTTCTTCAATTCTGTTTAGTCAGATCTACTTTCTAAATTGCTTCATTTGAGTTTGAAACTTCCATATTTGAGTTATTTCAATATTTTATGCTCTGTTTTCATACTCAATTCAACAATATTTTCCCTGATCTAGTCTTTTTCTGACTTTATCCATCGTTCTTCTTGTGTTTTGGTCATTTACAGGGAACCGTGCCTATGATGTGTATGAGATCCCACAGCCTGAACAAAGTGGGTAGTACGTGGTGCCACCACCTGTAACCTATTGGTGAGAAGTGGTGCTGTGTAGGAAATGCTCTGTCAACACCTAAGAAGCACGGTGCTAGGTAGGCATTATTCCAAATCATTTTTTTCCTCATTTTTCTTTGCAAAAATTTGGATTTTGTTGCTTTCAGTTTTGCTTATCAGAATTGTGTTACTGTATTTGATGTTTGTGGCTTGATAATTTTATGGTTTAAGATTGATTTGAGTGGAATTTCAAAAGTTTGATTAGGTCTTTTGATTGTTCATCCACTTCTATGCTTGTTGGTTGTGTTTACGAAAGCATTTCTTGTTTTGTGAAAAGCTTAGGGTGTTATTAAAATATCTTTTCATTTCTGTTACATAGACTAAAATAAGAACACTAGATTAGCTTCTATGTTTCATTTCTTATTTGCATAGCAAACTTCTTTTTTCCTTCCTTTAAAAAAGAAATTTTTTGACTGAGACTAGAATATTATCATTGAGTGTTGGACATTGGCTTTCTGATTGGATTTACAATCTTTTAGGACCTTCATGATCTTTTGGCTCTCATACATTTAGAACTATCTCAATCAAAATAAAAAAATGGTAGTTTTAAGTTAGATTTGCTTATGCTTTGATAAAATTGAAAAAATAGAGTGCATTTGCATATAGGTGTGCTTCTTGTTTTTATTTTAGGAAACGTGAGGGAAAACACACAAAGGTAGACAAAAAAACATGAATGAGAGAGCTCTGCAAGCTTCCACTACTATGAGGAATGGAGGACGTGAATGCATGAGGGAATGGGCAACATTTTTGGGTATTTACTTGGACCATAATTCAAAAACAAGTTTTCTAAAATTCGATGGCTTCTCAAATTCTAATTTGACTTCCATACTCTTCCCATCCCCTTGCATTAACTAACTCATCCAATTTTTGGTAGAAATAAATGATTGGGCACAAAAGACAAAATGGGTAGTTGACAGTTTGATCAGTTTTCCCTTTGACATTTGGATTTCCCCCATTGGCTCAAAGGTTTGAATATCCCCCCTTTATCCTTAGGAAATCATGCTCCCATCTCTTTAATTTTGCATTGACATAGCTAGTTGTGGGTATTTTAATTAAATTGCAAATGTACATAATGTCCAAATTATAATGTGTCGGGATAACATGAAATACCATCAGCATCGATTTTAATTGCTGAAACATAAACCACTAAATTTTTGGTGAGGCCTTGGAATTTAGCTCCACACCATGATTAAATACAATACCACACCATGATTAAATACAATATTTACATCATATATATTTTAATGCAAACAGTGTCAAAAACAGGGTGTTACACTAGCACCACCCTACCACCGTAGTTTGATTTCTTCATACTTCCATATCTTCTTGGTTCTTTAATTTTGTCACTGATCTTTCATCACTTTCTTGGTCTTTGACATATGCTGCTACTACATTTATCTAGACACTAGAGACACCTTCTTTCTTATTCCTAATTATGTTTATATATTCTTTTACTTTTGTTTTGAATCATTGCATGTTCTCAGCCTATGCTCATGCCTCTTCATCATCGTGCCTCTGCACATCTCTTATAATTAATTTATCATTCTATTTCTTGCTGATTTTAATCAATTAATTTATCATTTTGTTCACTATATATTTCTAATTAATTAATTAATTAAACTTTTTGTGCATCTCATGCCTCTTCGAATATCTGTGGTTTTATTCCATCTTCAGGCCTTCGGGCTTTATTTATTTCATGTCTGCGGGCTTTCTATCTCTTTCACCAGTGGGCATACTCCAATATTTTTTGGGCTTCCTTCATCTGGGGCATGTTTCCTTCTCCCATCCTTCATCTGCGTTCATTTCTAGACACAAATGGAACTTAAACCTCTATATCTATGGGCATAGCCTTTCTTTTGTGTGGGATTATGTCTTAAGTCCCTTTGCGAGTAATCATGTTTTTCACTATTTTTGGGAGAGCAATAACTCACATGTGAGAGCACCAAATAGGATTCTGATTTTATGGTTGGATAGCTAGTTCACCAAGCAGAAAGGCCATGCTAACTGATGAGTTTTATCTTTAAAAGAACACCTTCTTGTGGGAATTTCCAACTGCCTCATTAACAATGTGTTTTTGACACTTAGTCAAATATTTTTATTCATATGTAAAACAAATTTTCTTCTAATTTGGCAGATTGATTTCTCCCTCAAGTGATTACCATAAATAAAACTACAAGAATGGTTGGATGGCTACTTGAATGGTGAACAAGATCATGTCAATTGATGACCTAATTGACACATGCCCAACACCTCGCAGACATTTGAAAGTGGTCTTCCAAACTACTGATTTGACCCTTAGACAAATTTATTCAAACCCTAGGTCACCAAGGCGATTTTATTTTTTCATCTATTTATAACTTTGTTTTTTAATTTATTCAGTCCCTCAATTCATGGATATATTCTCCCATTGGTTGTGCAATACCCAAAAACGAAATTCCCAACCGTGTCAATGTGGAAACAACAACAAAACGTCCAAGAGAGATCATAGCCCCTAAACATTACCAAAACAACTTCCCATCCATGGGGAAAAATGAAGAAAACTGCTACCAATGTGAGGGAAAACACACAAAGGTAGACAAAAACTACAAGAATGGTTGGATGGCTACTTGAATGGTGAAAAATATCATGAAAATTGATGACCTAATTGACACATGCCCAACACCTCGCAGACATTTGAAAGTGGTCTTCCAAAGTGCTGATTTGACCCTTAGAAAAATTTATTCAAACCCTAGGTCACCAAGGTGATTTTATTTTTTCATCTGTTTATAACTTTGTTTTTTAATTTATTTCAGTGAAAAAACTTTGATTTGACCCAAACGGTGTCCCAATCTCTCTGATCCTTTTAGAACTCACTTGAGAGTCACCTCCGACGGTGTCGGCCAATCTCTCTGATCATTTCGGCGCTCACTCGCGAGTCACCTCCGAAGATGTCGGCCAATCTCTCCGATCGTTTCAGTGCTAACTTATGACTCACCTCTGATGGTGTTGGCCAATCTCTTTGATTGTTTCAGTGCTCACTTGCAAGTTTCCTCCGATGGTGTCGGCTAATCTCTCTAATCATTTTGGCGCTCACTCATGAGTCACCTCTGATTGTTTTTGGGGAATTTCTTTCAGTTGTGCCGAAACAATATTTCCCAACCTCTCCAATCGTTTTGATGATACTGGATTAGTTACACCAACCTGGATGATTCAGCCAATCATTTCGTAGCAAATGGATGAGTTATGTTGACATGGATGATTCAACCTATCATTTCAGAGTGATTGGATGAGTTACATCGACCGTTTCAGAGTGAATAGATGAGTTACACCGACATGGATCATTAGATCGATCATTTTAGAGTGACTAGATGAGTTACATCAACCGTTTCGGAGCGACTAGATGATTTTTACCAACATGGATGATTAAGCCGACCATTTCAGAGAGACTTAGTCAATTTCCAACATTGTCATAGTGTCCTAGAATGATGACAAATTGCAACAATGAATTCCTAATAGCACCAAAACACCATCATGTGGTTTCCTAGCCTCATCACACTTGTCACATCATCACTTCCTTTGACATTAATTAACTTCTTTGATAACTAAACTCAATATTTCCCCCCTTTGGAATTGATGGCAATAGCTCCTTAATTTTCTCCCCCTTTTACATTAATGAGAAAGGCTTCCTTCTGACAACTTCCCTTGTTAACATATATCCCTCTGACATGCCACCTTTTCTTCTTTCTAACAAATGCCCTTGCCAACATGTCTCTTCCCTTTGTTAAATGTACATGGTACTAATCATTTCTTGAAGAATGATAGTCTTAGTTAGAAACCTTATTTTCCTTCCTGCGGCAAGTATTTGAATGATAACCTAAGTGATAAATCCATAGACTCCCCCTATCATTGTGCTTCCTTCTGCTCCATTATTGAGTCTCTCTCAGTCTACTTCCAACCAATTTTATGCACCTTTCCTCTATGTCAACCATGCACTAGTTTTATCATTTAACCATGATCATCTCTTGTTTTTGAGGAAGATAGATTTCATCATACCTCAACATTAGATACCAATTGAATTTTCTGAATTTAAATCCCCCTGAGTATATAATCCCTCCTAATGTTATTTTTAGGGTTCTCTTTATATCATGAGAGATATTAGAAAAGGATTACACAATCACTATATCCTTCTTCATCTTCATATTTATTGGTGTATTCTTGTACATCTCCATCTTGCTTTTCCTTATAATGAATGCCAATTTTATCTATGGCACTATTATGCTTATCAGCATCTTTGGAGACCTCACTGATGTTTGAAATTTGTGTTTCTTTCGAGCCTTCGTAATATGACTTTTTCTTCCACATCTTCCCATGAGGTGTCCTGCTTATTTGTCCTTTATCATCTTCTGTGTTTGTTTCTTGTTTTTTTCCCTTAGTCCTGCAGTCACCAGCTTTGTGACCAAACTTATGACAACAATAGCAATAACCATAGAAATTTCCTTTGAAGAATATTTGATCTTTTTTCTTCCCAACTTCCATCTTCTTCCACTTTTTCTGAGCCTCTACTGAAACATTCTTTCGTAGTTTACATTATCTATCTATATGTCCAAAGTTATTACATTTGTAAACTCTATGTCATATCTTTGAAGAGATCCAAAATGGTTATGATTTCTTTCATTTGGTTCACTATGTGCATCCTTCTTGTATTCATGAACCTTTCCATAAGATCAGCATTTCAGGGCTTTATGACCAAAATTATTACAAGAATAACAATGACCCAAAAAGATATATTGATATCTATTTGTCATTGGTCTCTTAGACACCTCATTAGTTCTGTTTTTGTGATATAAGGATGGAACAAATTTCTTGCTTTCTTATTTTTTAACAGGACTCTTTAGTGCATCAACATAGCTTCTTTTATTCCCACCTTGGTTTGTAACAGAGGAGTATCCTGGCTTCTTTACTTTGTCATATCCTAGGTGAGATTTATCACTTGATGGTTTTTGTCTACTTAATATGTCATCTAAGATCTTTGAGCTGTTCACAAACTTTGATTTGATATATTTTTCATCAACCCCTTTTCTAAGTTGAATAATCTATTTTTCAAGTTTTTTCATAATCTTGGATTATCTCTTTGAGTAGAACTACTAGGACTTCTTCAATCTTCTTACCCTCTTGTACTATGGTTCTTCAAGTCCATAATAACTTGATTTTTTTATTTTTGGTACTATGACAGTTTCTCTTTCAAAACTTTGTTGCTTCTCCTACATTTTTCAATTTCATCAACAAAAACAATGTATTGAGCTTCTAGGTCCACTTCTAATTCCTCATATGATTCACCATTATGAGTTTGAGTATCTATTCCCAAGAATAGGATTTTTTCATATTTACTTTCATCGTCACTATATTCTTAGGAATACAAGTTTTCTTCTTTTTCTTAAACTTATTCTTATTCATGGCCTTACACTTATGACAACAAGATTCTTCATGATCACTCTCCACTTGTTTTGGGTAAGTACACTTATTCAAAAAAAGTACAATTCTTCCACAGTTAAAACATTTGAAAGGTATATTTCCTTTATATTTCCCAGTACCTTTCTCAAGTTTTCTGATGAAGAAAGCTTCTTCATCATCTAGGTTCTCTAATTGATTCTTGGATAGGGCTTTAAATGCTACCTCTTTTCTTGAAGGTTCATTTTGTCCCGTCATCATCTCATATGCAGTGAGAATCCCATGTAGTTCATCTAAAGTCACAATATCAAGGTCATTTCATTATTCTAAACTGGACTCCTTTGAGTCATACTTCATTGGCAATGTTCTTAGTACCTTATCAACTACTTCTCTTTCCCTTAAGTTTCCTCCAAGGCCTCTAATAACATTTACAACTTTATCTACTCTTAGAAGGTTTTCTCTAATGTTTTCTTCTTCTTTCATTTTTAGGCTCTCAAACTGCCCTCTATATGTCTAAATCTTGGATTCTTTGACCTTGGATTCCCCTTCATAGATAATATTTAACTTATTCCAATATTGTTTGGTAGTTTTGCATTTCATGACTTTTACAAATACAGTGTTTGCCAATCCACTCAGGATGGCATTTAAGGCTTTTTCATTTCCCTCATATTGGCCTAGCTCCATACTGTCTATAGGTAGGTTGTTGCCTATATTTTTATATTCTCTTTCAGTCTCTACCAAAACCTTCCATCCAAGAGACATCAGATGGCACTTCATTCTCACAATCCAGTATGCATAATTTTCTCCTATGTATAGTGGTGGTATGTTGGTGGCTAACCATTCTTGTTGATCCATAGTGGTTTTTATTTAGGATCTTCCTTCCAGTGGTTAAACAGTAATGAAGGAACCTACTCTCATACCAATTGTTGGAATATTGGACAATACTAAGAGGGGGACAAGGTGAATCAGTATTGATGACTTTTAACAATTTAAACCACTTTTAATTTATACATTAGCACACAATATCAAACTGAACACACACAACACAAATTTATTATGGAATCCCTAATTGGGTAAACCACCAATACTTCATATTACTACAAAATTATTTACAAATAGTTTCTGCCCGCTACTACAAACAAGGATGGTACTACACCCTATTTACCAGCAACTACTAGAAGAAGGCTACAACCCCCTAGTTTTACCAACTTCTACTAAAAGGATTCTACAACACCTTATTTACAAGCTACTACAGGAAGGAGGCTATGAACACTTGATTTTACCAGCTACTACTGAAAGGATGCTACAACACCCTATTTACCAACTACTACTCGAAGGAGGCTACAAA
The DNA here is from genome assembly GCA_001517045.1 of Pseudotsuga menziesii. Classification (NCBI taxonomy): domain Eukaryota; kingdom Viridiplantae; phylum Streptophyta; class Pinopsida; order Pinales; family Pinaceae; genus Pseudotsuga; species Pseudotsuga menziesii. The sequence continues at coordinate 437,660 of LPNX010583522.1, read as the reverse complement.
CTCCTGGTTTTATCAGTTGCTACTCAAAGGATGCTTCAACACCCTATTTACCAGCTACTACTGGAAGGAGGATATGACCCCCTATAGGAATGTTTCCTACCCTAGCACCACCCTACCACCCTAGTTTGATTTATTCAGACTTCTAGATCTTCTTGGTTCTTCAATTTTTTCATTGATCTTTCATCACTTCCTTGGTCTCTTACTTTTGTTTCTGCTACATTGATCTGGACACTAGAGACGCCTTCTTTCTTCATCATAATTCTGTTTATATATTCTTTTACTTTTATTTTGAGTCATTGCATCTTTTCAACCTATGCTCATGCATCTTCATCATCGTGCCTCTTCACATCTCTCATAATCAATTTATCATTATGTTTCTTACTGATTTTATTCAATTAATTTATCATTTTGTTCATTATATATTTTTAATTAATTAATTAATTAATTAAACTTTGTGTGCATCTCATGCCTCTTCGAATCTTTGTGGGTTTCTTCCATCTTCAGGCCATCGAGATTTATTTCTTTCATGTCTGCAGGCTTTGTTGCCGCCTTTTAGACACCTGGGTTATGTGGCAGAAATATTCAAGCCACTCAGTGTGTCCTTGGGGGCAAGTCTCGAGTCAAGGCTGTCACCTTGTTCTTGACTCCTCCGTTCAGGCTAAATCCTAATGAAGCCAAGGGGGGTAAACCCTATTAAATTTATAAGGCTAATTACTTAGTATGATGGTGTTATATTGATTAAGTTGTTTAGGATTTTCTTTTTGAAATTAACCTATGGAAACAAAAGATAACAAGATGCAAGATTTAAAGCAGATAAGCACATTAATGACACTCAATATATATATATATAATCGAAAGAATTGATCAAATAAATCACCAGTTCCTTAAATGGAGTCAACAGAGAAAATAATGTGCTTGCATGCGCTTGAAAGAATGTTTTGCAAATGTCTCTTGGTAGATTTTAAATTAATTTGTATTGTGAATGAATTAAATTAGGCAAAAAAGGGGACTCCAGATATACCCGAGGGGTATTTGGAGTATGTCCAAAAGTGAACTTTCATGGCTACCCGCAAGGTGTTTGTGGGCTGGAACAGAGTCTCGGAGACTGTGTTCATAACATACCCATCAGGGTGTGACAGAGATCAGCACCTTGATGTCACTTTCCAGTTGTTCCCACTCCTTTGGGTATTTTTCCACCGTTTACGGTTCGTTCAACGCGTTGGATTTTCACCTGATGCTTTTTCAATTTGGGAGGTGAAGACTACTTAATCTAGTCACTCAAGTGATTTTGATGCAGCTTGACTAATTGGATGAACCGCAGACAAGTACAGAGCATACACACTGGATTCTTTGTTATTTTTAGTAAATTTTAAAAGAGGTGTTCTTATTAAAAAGAAAACCCTCTAGGAACCTCTTTCGGTCCAAGTGGACCTCAATCGGGGAATCAAGGAGGGGTTGATTTTATTATGATTATTAAAACAATTAATGATAGCAGATGAAGCATAAAAAAATAAGCAAACCACAATTTTCTAATTAGACTACCACGACCCTTTCTTCACCTTTCGGCTCAAAAGGAGGCTCGTGGGGTAAGTATTAAAATTACTTTGAAGCCACCAGATATGGAATATGACAATAATTATAAGTCAAATTATACTACCCCTGCAGATTACAACTACACTAGATTGAAAAAGGATGAAAAAATGTAAAAAATGACACGGATGCGAATCCCCCCATTGGGGATGGTGAATAGGCTCGAAAAGAGCCTATTCGAAGATATTTTTATTTTTATTAGCAGAAATTAAAATATCAGAAAACTGAAATTAATCCACTTGGTCCTTATATGGAATGAGACCAAAGGTTTACAAATTGCAAAATTTGAAATTTTGGCAAGACGAAGGCCCCTCTGGGGGGTTTTGAATGGTCCAAAAATGATTTCCGGACAGCACCTCCTACTATTTTATGTTACACCTGATAAAAACCATAAATATTTTCACAGTTAAATATTCCCAAAATTACTTTGAAAGTACTTTTGGATGAACACACTTTTTACCCAAAAATTCTAAGTTAAAACTAGTTTTTAAAGAATCGAAAAAAGAACCAAGGAACGCAAGATTTCCTTGGGATATTGGCCTGATTTTTGGGAAGCAAATATGAAGAACTTAAAATTCTGAATATAAATTTTTAGATTCTAAGAAAACAACCATGCATTCAACAAGCTTTAGATCTACTTTCACAGCCTTGAAAAATGACAATTTTCCCTAAAACTAGATCTAGAATGCTTGTAAAATTTATTTAGGAATGAGATATAGTTTATGAGATTTAAGGAAGAAAGATATATGTAAAATGAATTCTGAAATTGATAGATCTAAACAATTTTAAAGCTACAAAACAAGTAACCGGACTAATTTTAAAACAATTGAAGGAGGAAGAGGAAAAGAAGAGCGCTTGTTGCTGGAATGGATCTGCAAAAAATACTAGTTAGTGGAATGCCGAGGGACAATTGTTACGGAGAAAAATTCCTATGGATTGGGATACCACAATAGACAGGGTAACCACAAAAATCAATCCTTTCCCATAATATGCAAGAGAAACAAAACATCTAACACTAAAGGATCTTGAAACATACCTTATTCCGGATGGTTGATGTAGATCCCCGTTGAGCTTTTCCACTCTCGCTTGTATTAGCAATTTTCTCTTTCAACATTAAGAAAACAAGACAAGCATGCTATATAATGGATTTATATCTACTCTAGCATATATAATCAATAACATATAAGCATTTAAAAGCATCCATGGATTCAATACTCATTTAAATACACATTATTGGACAGGAAAAGATATTTCCATTAATATAAATCAGAGATTACAATAGTGACAACCTCTATCGGCATGTCTACGAACAGGAGAAACTAAGTCTTCCACTTGGTCCTCCACCACTTCAATACTCCATCTCCCGATAGCAAGCTCACAATAAAAGGAAAGCTTGGGAAGAACACAAAGTGCTCCAAGGGACAAAGGGATGCATACTCAAGTATAAGCTCCGGAAATAATCGACTATAGTTTTCTTGCTCTTCAATTCCTCTCCTTTCAATGTATCCAAAGGGTTCCTTATATAGTGCTTCAATGGGATAATGGAAGGTCAAATCCGAGCGATCTCAAGGAATATGGAAGGCCAAGAGACAAGTGACTCGGATCCACATCAAGGAAAACTCCAAAAATATTTGGCCTTTTGCACACATCCCAATGTACATGGGTTTAAGGGTTATATCTGTGTATATACGCGAGAAAGGGTTTAAAAGTCGCATATGGAAAATAATGCATGTTTTTAGGTATGATATTGGAAACATGAAAGGTACAAAAATGGTCCATGGGGTCCAAAGAGTCTGCAGAGGGACAGGGAAGGCCATAAATGTGTGATCCACCATGTGTGGTAAAATCAGCTATAACAGATGCCCCCTAATGTGTGAGGTCAGAGGGCTGATATGAAGTGGAGTGATGAAGAACCAGGTGGAAGAACCATCCATCCAATAGTATAATACATTAATCAAACTCTGCACATAACTGTAAGTACATATAGAAGTCCCAAATACATAAGAGTACAATGGCCATGAATAGGCATGATACAAAATATGACATGTGTGGTCATCGCCATGTACAATATAGATAGATCAGCATCTCCATGATGAAGATATACAAAGGATCATGATCTCCATGGGACCTAAAGATATACAATGGATCAAGATCTCCATAATGGCTGAAGATATATGACATACACTGGAATCAAGTCACAAGAGCTGAAATCTCATGAACAATAGCACGATTAAGAAGGTAGCATATCAGAAATGCCACCACTATGGCCCAAGTCTTCTACACAAACCACTACAAGTACATGTCCTACTATGTGAATAAAGGTGTTGAGGTTGAACATAATAGTCCATCATCTGATTACTGGTCATTGATGTATACCATTAACAGATGCGAGATCACCCACCGATAATGAAAATGGAAATCAAGGTACTAGAGTGCAATCTAACAAGTGTGAATAAACGTGTTGAGGTCAAACACCTGAAAGAATCCATTGATTAGGGGGCATTGATGTATTCCCAAAACTGTTGATGCAAAGAGAACCTACCACTAATGTCTGTAAGTCTCAAGTCACTCAAATGACTCTAGACTCATATCCTAGAATAAATGATCTAAATTCAATGGGATGAAATTCACTGGAAGGAGGGCATTAAGGCATCCCCCATCATCCAGCACGACGTACTTAGAAAAGCTATATAATGTGGAAGGACTCGATCATAATGTGCATGAACCAGGACAAGTACCAAGAATGGCCGACATGCAAAGTCAAGAAAACTGAGGAATGGCCAACTTAGGCTTCAACCTCCTTTGAACAAGAGCATAAAAGCAAATGGTGACTGAATGTAGGCAACATAGATTCAATATACAAAATTGGGAGATCTCCGCGACACAGGAGGCATCAACAGAGGCTCCATAGGGACTGGAAGCTTAACTAGTCGGTGGAGATAAACTCAAAGAAACGAGTATAGCTCCTAAAGTCAAACTATTAACCCAACCAATGAATGTGATATACAGTGCTCTATTCAAAGGAGACATGACTCGATTGCTTCCAAAGATAACATCTTTTCCTGTCCGGATTTTTGGTTTTTTTATTTTTTATTTTTTGGACTTTTTCAGATATTTTGAAAAGCTTGAAAAAAAATAAAAGTGCTTTATAGTTACAAATCTAGGAGGAGACGAGTGTCAAGGGGAAAACAAACTAGTTCCAAGCAGTGGAACATACCTATGTTCAATGCAAGGAAACATGTGTAGGATAACGACACTCGGGGGAAAGTCCCCTCTCGGTAAAAAAATGGTGAATCAAGCTGCAAAAGATATATAAAATAGCTTTGCTTGGCTAGACATGAGACAAGATCGGTCTATATGGCTGATAATCAAAGTCAGGGAAGCCGACATAAGGCTCAATAAGGCAAGCAAAACTCATGATAATGCAATTACAAATTGACATAAGGGAGTCCAGGGGAAAAGGCCAGCAAAAAGATCAAGAGGAGTATGAAGCTCTTGCTCAAGGACATGGCGGGACTAAAAGGGACTCCCGAACCTAAGAGAGGACTCACAGCATGGGTACCAAATGCAAAAAGGGAGCTAACTAGGACACCCATGTATAGGAAATCTCTACCATTCACATAGTATCACTTCTAAGAACAACATGAAGGTTCTGTGCCACCATGGAATGGGTTCGTACCTAAGGTTAAGATGGAATGGTCATAAGGAAATGCATAAGTGCAAGTGGATGTGATATCATAACCTATATGCTAGTTCATACATAATACCTATGATAGGCACGAATGGGTCGAAACCTCGGAGAGAGTGTACAAAAGCTGGACCCTACATGACAACCACATTAGTAAAAAAAACCCTAAATAGTCAATAAAAATTCCAAACTATAGGCTACAAGGGGGATTGATCATGACAACTACTTTCAAAGGAAACAATGCGGTGGATGATGGGACATAATAAGGAAAGTTTGAAGACCCAACGTTCACGTATCCACTACCACCCCCATGAGGGTGAACACTAGTGTAAAGACCAAGTGAAGGGAATAAAAATCCTCCACAAATGGAGTAGAGGATGGAATATGACCATTCCCAAATCTATGAGCACGGTAAGGGGCTGTGATGCCCCCAAGTCTGACACCAGGGTCTGTACTAAGACCAAGGATGAGTGATAGGATACCAGGAATGCCGAAAATAAAAGGACTCAAACTCAAGAGAGCATAAATATACTAAAGTAACCACAATCCCAAATGCCAACTAGCACACAAAGAGCACACTCCTAAGAAAATCTATAGCCAAAATACAAGAAAACCAAGGGGAGGATATGTGAGCTCCCGAATGCAGCAGGTATGTCTCGCCTAGGAGAGGCTCGAAACTCCCATACACTACAAGTGGAGTTATGTAACCAATTATAGTGGCCCTCAACTTCAATGCATAAAGAGACTATGCTGTCCGACCTCTACCTAGCCAGGAAACTCATAGAATAACCTCTATGAGTACCCCCTATGATACCTAGGTAAGGAAACTAAGGTCGCCTCAATATAACCAATGCTCAAGCGGACAGTCGCAGGCAGGATCGACCATATGGGTAGGGTAGCAAAGCCCAAAACTCCGAAAAGAGCCCCTAGATATGAATACAATCCTGGAAATATCTCTGATGCTACTCAATTATGACCAGGGGTCATCCCAATCAATAACCGCTCACACTACCTCGTGCTTAACTCCCGTGTAAGAGGAGGATCCTGAGAAAACTAATTATATAAAGGAATTTCACACTCTCACTTGGACAGATACCTAATTGTTTTTTTTTAGTGGTCTTGGAGAATTTACTCACAATGAACTATTCCAAGACCCTAAATCCTAATCTTGTTGGTGCACTCTAGAAAATAAACGAGTGTAATTCATTTTAATTAAGTGTCGATTTTAATTGGCTTTGATTACTCAAAGGGAAATGGTCATTCAACTAGTGCTATGAAGACTCATCAGTGAAATAAAAGTGCACACCATAACAAACAATGCTAAGTGAAATATTTGTCAAATGAAAAACAGGGTATGCCACTACATGAGATGCATATATATTCCTTCAATGTCAATGCAGTCATTCCTATATGAAAACGTAAACACAACTCTCATCCAAGCAATCCAATGCAAGTACCTCCTCAAATCCATATCTAAGATGCAACTAAGAGTGCAACTACTTTGTATTTTTCAATATAAAAGAATGAAAAATGCAATAAAAGTCATCTAAAACTCTCAGTCTCTACAACAAGTATAAAACACGAGCCCAACAAGACACCGAGACAAAAAAGAGTAATGCACTAATGGAAAAACAAAAAGGATAAATGACTAAAACTGCTTCCAAAGAAAAATCAATGAAAAGGCTATCTCTGGTCACAAAAGAAGCATCCAACAGACAACATCAAAACCAAGGAAGACCCAACCACACTCACAACCCACCCAGAAACTTCCCACAACATCAAACTCACCAAAAGGGAGTATGTACGCAACTATTTAAAGAACAACTGCATATATACATGACTTTTGGCCAAAAATATGGCCAAAAACCTGCATGTATACGTGGATTTTGGCCAAAAACCTGCATGTATACGTGGATTTTGGCCAAAAACCTGCATGTATACGTGGATTTTGGCCAAAAACCTGCATGTATATGTGACTTTTGGCCAAAAATCCACGTATGTACGTGACTTTTGGCCAAAAATCCACGTATGTATGCGACTTTTGGCCAAAAACCTAAGATATACAGAGAAGACAGTGGTAAAAAGCAGGCCAAGGGTCCAACCAATAAAGGGGAGTGTCAATGGATGAACATACTAAAAAATGCAACACAGAAACAAGGAGAAACAAAGAGAAAGTCAAGAATATCAAGCACATTGTGCCCCCAAACCCCAAAGAAAAACAAGGAATGTCCCCAATATGGTCGCCAATTCTGTTACGGAGAAAACTTCCTATGGCTTGGGGTACCACAATAGATAGAGTAACCACAAAAATCAATCCTTTCCCATATGCAAGAGAAACAAAACATCTAACACTAAAGGATCTTGAAACATACCTTAATCCGAATGGTTGATGTAGATCTCCATTGAGATTTTCCACTCTCGCTTGTATTAGCAATTTGCTCTCTCAACATTCAGTAAACAAGAAAAGCATGCTATATAATGGTGTTAGATGTACTCTAGCATATATAATCAATAACATATAAGCATTTAAAAGCATCCACAGATTCAATACTCATTTAAATACACATTATTGGACAGGAAAAGACATTTCTATTAATATAAATCAGATATTACAATAGTGACAACCTCTGTCGACCCGTCTGCGAATCGGAGAAACTGAGTCCTCCACCTGGGCCTCCCGGCTTCAATCCTCCATCTCTCAATAGCAAGCTCACAAGCAAATTCAAGTTTGGGAAGAACACAAAGTGCTCCAAGGGACAAAGAGATGCAGACTCAATTATAAGCTTCGACAATAATGGACTATAGTTTTCTTGCTCTTTAAATCTTCTCCTTTCAATGTATCCAAAGGGTTCCTTATATAGTGCTTCAATGGGGTAATGGAAGGTCAAATTCGAGTGATCTCAAGGAATATGGAAGGCTAAGAGACAAGTGACTCAGATCCACATCAAGGAAAACTCGAAAAATGTTTGACCTTTTGCACACATCCTGATGTACGTGGGTTTAAGGGTTATATCTGTGTATATATGCGAGAAAGGGTTTAAAAGTCGCATATGGAAAATAATGTGTGTTTTTAGGAATGATCTTGGAAACATCAAAGGTACAAAAATGGTCCATGGGGTCCAAAGAGTCTGCAGAGGGATAGGGAAGGCCATAAATGTGTGATCCACCATGTGTGGTAAATCAGCTACAATAACAATGCCTTCACAAAACAATCGGATGCCTAGTGGATTCAAGCTAGATCCATAGTTCGTCCAACCGTTGCTACCTGAAAACTAACAAACAATCTTGCACAAAAGCCTTATGAGATTTGGATAGAGATATATGAAAAAAGAGAGGGATTACATGCAAATAAACTTATTTAAACATGTATAATCTGAATCTTCAAACATATATGCTATGAGATATTGAAAGACAAGTAATCTTACTTTCCCAACTATACTCCTATTGATTCAGCTAAATCATTCAAGCCAGAAAAGCTTCAGATGCAAAAATTGAGAGAAAGACACTGGTAATAACAAAAGCTGCAAGACAATGTTAATTCCACACACATAAGAGCATTACACCATTTTGGCCTCCAAAGCTTCACTTTATTCCAATAGCAAAAGATATTACACAGTATTACAACAGCAATAGCTCCTCAATCCAACTTGCACTAACTCAGAAAGGAGGAAACCATGCTTTATTTATACAAAAAAATGAAACCCCAGCCTAGAGGGGGCACAAATCCCAAGGAGATAGACAATTGCAGCTGAAGGAGAGTCCATCAATGCCTGATTTGAAGCTTCCACAGATCTTCCACTGAGCCTAATTGTCAATCGGAGGGTTGATTGAGCTGACACATCAACCTGCTGACTGAATCATCAACCACAGAGCTCCCAGAAGAGCCCACACATGTGGAGGAGAGAGAGAGGGCACAATTCCCCATAAAGGAGGCTGAAGTTCAACTCTAGATCTACCCTGATCACCTCCTTCAGTCAAGGAATTGCAATCTTTGGTTAATTTGGTGCCAATGAGACTGATTTCAATCAAATCGATTGAGAATCCACTGATCTATGATTTTGGATTTGCTCCATTATTCATTAATTTATTAATTAAAATAATCAATAATTGATTTTTTGGGGCTTTCTAACCTTAGTGATGGAAAATCACTCAAAACTTGGAAAAAGTGGGTCTATGGGTTTACATGGTGCTCTTAGCTTGAAAATGATCACCCCCATGATTGAAACTGATTATTTGGCCCACTTTTATTACAAAACCAATTTTTCCAATTAGACTATTAAAAAATAGCCTAAGTTTTGTGGAAAAATTAAAATTTAAAAGCCTTAAAAAATTAAAAAAATTAAAAACCTACGGGGACTTAGACATGTTCATATGACTCGACCATGATGCCTAGCATGTTTATACATTAACACATAGACTCTATTAACCTCAATAGGCCTAAATGCCAAGCCGACCACCCCAACGTTGGAGGTATTGAGTGAAAAAACTCAGTAATTATCAGTCCTTTATTCGACAACCAATAATAACCAAGGGAAAAAACACCCTCGGCTGATCGGATTGACAAATAAAGTCTAAGAGACCGAGTCTTTTCAGATACTATAATTCTATAACATCTTATTACAACTCCCCCATGGGGTATGAACATGTGATATAGTACAACAAGCACTTCCCAGAAGCACTTTTGAAGGTCTTCTGAAGTTCGAACAAATAATCTTTGTCTGGTTCACCAAGCTCACTTGATAAAAACCACTAAGTACAACTTAGGTGGTAACATCTGGCTCCAACTATGGGACGTGTGCTCGATCTGGTCATAGGTCAAGGAGAGGATACGAGAACACTAGAATCGCTGGTTTATACACCCTGTAAAAACATCTCAACTTGACAAGAAAACCTTAGTAGCACAAGCTTCATGTAAAATCCAAATGAACCATTAAGCTTATTTATTTAAACAAAATAAATGTAGCTAACTAATGAAAGAAAAATTTGATTATAGCTAAGTACAAATCTGAAATGCAGAAAGTAAATGCTCTCTTTTAAGGGGATTATTTTCCTACTCTAAGCATGATATAAAAAGGGTTAAGTGTAATCAGAAATCCAATGTAACCACATAAGAATTTTATTAACATAAAAAAATTTCCTCGTCTTTGGTTGCCGGCCAAAGTAAGGATACTTTATTTAGAAAATGCAAACCTGCGTGATGATCCGGAATGGGTGGGCTAGATGGGAAATCATAGGCATGAATAAAGTCATTAAAGTTCTTCCAAACTGGTATGTGCTTGCACATGCTGCTTCCATCCATGAATGGATAGGACTGATATACCAATCGGCAGGATGAGGCAGACTGACTACATCATCATACTAATCATCATGGCTTATCAAATGATAACTTGTTGCATAAAGCCCAAGTAGCCCCAAATCATAAGGAACCTCTACATGTGAAGAAGATGGCTGAGAGTGGTATTCCACTAACTGCATCACATCTGAATTTTCACAACATTGCTTCTCAATGTCTTCATTACCGATACCTTTGTGCGGCTCTGCATGATATGAGTCTGAATGACCATATAAGAGTTTTGAATGTTGCTCTTCTATACTAGGATTTTCCTAGGTATCTAGATCCATGCTTCCCTCTATGGAAGTATGGTATATTGGACTTCCAAATATTTCTAAATAGACACTCCCCTTGCTGGATATAGCATAGATAGGATTCTTAATAAGATATCCACAAAAATCCCAATAGTCATCAACACCATCTATGTCAGATGTGATGGATTCACCAATGCTGATATCAAGTTTTGATATCAAGTTATCTTTGTCTTCATTACTGATACTTATATATGGCTCAGACTAATCATATGGATAAACTACATGCTTCTTTTCCATATCAAAGTTTCCCAAGGCCACATGGTCCATGCTCTCTCCTTTATATATGCCATAGACATGATAATCAACAAAACCATCAAATTTTTTGGTTCATTATTTTCCTCTTTATTCATGTCATAGACTGGATTTTCCATGAACGTCCAGGACTCCTCATCAACATATTTCTCAGAGATAAGGGAGTCTTCATCACTTATATCATGATCCAAGTTATACTTGTCCTCATTTTCATACTCATCTTCTTCAGAGAAAAGGCCACAAGGAAATAAACCTTCCAGGCTGTCATCATTATATGGAGAACACGTAGGAGTCCCATCATGCACATTACAGTTTTCATCATAAGTTTGGTTTCATCCTTAGGTTTGTACTATTTAGCTGGTGACAAAGGGTAGGCCTGGCCTACCATGTATACATGATCAGGCTCACTTGAAGTTGTTTCCTGACTACTGACCTCGGGAAGTCCATGTTCCATGACTTGATTTGCAACATAACAAGTGCTTTCTTGGTGGAATTTTTCACAGGGTCTACACCATGGAATTAATTCTTCTACCATGTTAGCTGAGTCTAACTGGTTTGGAATCCTAGTCTCTTACTGAGGAAATTTATTTTGATACATCTGATTCTGCTTGGGCTGAAAGTTCCTAGGTCCATTATTCCTTTCCATTGTGATTATTCTATTTTGCATATGATTCAACTGTGTAGAATGATTGGCCACTAGTTGGTTTTGACTAGTAACCAAGTTTTTTATCATGTCTGTCACCTTTTCCACGGGATATTTAGAAGTTCCCTTTTCTTCTATTTCAATGGATTTACCCTTCTCTTTGTTGTAGGAAGTGTTTCCCCTAGTGTAACCTAGAATGTTGGACTTGCTTGAAGATTGCATATTCTTTTCTATTTTCTCGGCCAATTCCTCAGCAGTTTTCAGATCGACCAGTTCTTTATCTCTCAACCAGTACCTTAAGTCACCGGTGAAGGCTTCAATGTAGGATATGAGGATAGAGGCATTTTTTGGCTTGATTTCTCTAGGAAGGTCCGCAACCACACACATGAATTTAGTGTTAAATTCATCCATGGTTTCATTCTCTGTCTTCTTTATGCTATAAAGGGCAGTAAGCAGATGTCCTGGTTCCTTCTTTTCTCCCCACTTCTTACTAAAACCAATTTGGAATTCGCTAAGATTTTTATATGAATCATCATCTAGGTCTAGGTACCACTCTTCAGCATCATCTTCTAAGGATAAAGAAAAGAGCTTCATTTTGACATCGTCATGGTCATGGGCAGCATCATTGCAATAACTGACCAGGTGCTCTTTGAAATTTCGAAGGTGAGACTTGGCAGTGATGGCATTATTGCCCTAAAATGTGGGGAGCTTCTTGATAGCATATTTTGGAATGGCATGGGGAGCACCTACTATCTGAGAAAAGTCAAGGGGTTTGAATAATTCCATCATTTCTTGAGATTGGTGAACATGACTCTCTACAAATAAGTGATGGATATCTGAGAGGGATTGGTCTCCTAAATTTTCAAGGTACAAGAAGTATGCCTATTCAATATTTCCCTAATAAACCTTTCGAGATTAGGGAGAGGATTGAATAATTGATGGCGGTTTCTTCAAGTAGAAATTATTGGAGGGATGTTAGACAGTGGAGTAGCCAGATGGATCGAGTTTTAAATTTTATGTTTTTTAAAGACAAGATCAATCAATTTTTTTTTTATCTTTTTAGTTGTTTAGAAAAAAAGTTAAGTTAAGTCATACTCGGGAATAAAAATATTTATCCCTGACAACGGTGCCAAAAAGTGTTGCTTCCTTTCACACACCTGCGTTACGTGGCAGAAATCTTCAAGCCACTCGGTGTGTCCTTGGGGGAAAGTCTTGAGTCAAGGATGTCACCTTGTTCTTGACTCCTCCGTTCAGGCTAACTCCTAACGAAGCCAAGGGGGGTAGATCCTATTAAATTACCAAGGCTAATTACTTAGTGTGATGGTGTTATATTGATTAAGTTGTTTAGGAGTTTTTTTTTAAATTAACCAATGGAAACAAAAGATAACAAGATGTAAGATTTAAAGCAGATAAGCATAGTAATGAGACTCAATAATATATATAATCGAAAGAATTGATCAAATAAATCACTAGTGCCTTAAATGGAGTCAACAGAGAAAATAATGTGCTTGCATGTGCTTGAAAGAATGTTTTGCAAATGTCTCTTGGTAGATTTTAAATTAATGTGGAATGTGAATGAATTAAATTAGGCGAACAAGGGGACTCTAGATATACCCGAGAGGTACTTGGAGTATGTCCAAAAGTGGACTTTCATGACTAATCGCAAGGTGTTTGTGGGATGGAACAGAGTCTCGGAGACTGTGTTCATAATGCATCTGTTAGTCTATGATAGATATCGGCACGTCGAGGTCACTTTCCAGTTGTTACCACTCCTTTGGGTATTTTTCCACCATTTACAGTTCGTTCGAGGCGTTGGATTTTCACCTAATGGTTTGTCAATTTGGGAGGTGAAGACTAATTAATCTAGTCACTCAAGTTCTTTTGATGTAGCTTGACTGATCGAATGAACCACAGCCAAGTACAGAGCATACACACTGGATTCTTTGTTATTTTTAGTAAATTTTAAAAGAGGTCTTCTTATTAAAAAGAAAACCCTCCAAGAACCTCTTTCGGTCCAAGTGGACCTCAATCAGGGAATCCAGGAGAGGTTGATTTTATTATGATTATTAAAACAATTAATAATAGCAGATGAATCCTAAACAAATAAGCAAACCACAATTTTCTAATTAGACTACCACGACCCTTTCTTCACCTTTCGGCTCAAAAGGAGGCTTGTGGGGTAAGTATTAAAATTACTTTGAAGCCACCAGATATGGAATATGACAATGATTATAAGTCAAAGTACACTACCCCTGCATATTATAACTACACTAGATTGAAAAATATGAAAAAATGTAAAAAATGACACGGACGTGAATCCCCCCAGGGGAGATGGTGAATAGGCTCGAAAGAGACTATTCGAAGATATTTTTCTTTTTATGAGAAGAAATTACAATATCAGAAAACTGGAATTAATCCACTTGTTCCTTATACAGGTTTACAAATTGCGAAATTTTGAAATTTTGGGAAGACGGAGACCCCTTGGGGGGTTTCGAATGGTCCAAAAATGATTTCCAGAAAGTAACTCCTCCTCTTTTATGTTATACCTGCTAAAAACCAGCAATATTATCACATTTAAATATGCCCAAAGGTACTTTGAAAGTACTTTTGGATGAACACACTTTTTACCCAAAAATTCTAAGTTAAAACTAGTTTTTAAAGAAGCGGAAAAAGAACCAAGGAAAGCAAGCTTTCCTTGGGATCTTGGCCTGCTTTTTGGGAATCCAATATGAAGCACTTAAATTTCTGGATATAAATTTTTAGATTCTAAGGAAACAACCAGGAATTCAACAATCTTTAGATCTACTTTCACAGCCTTGAAAAATGACAATTTTCCCTAAAACTAGATCTAGAATGCTTGTAAAATTTCTTTAGGAATGAGATATAGTTTATGAGCTTTAAGGAAGCAAGATCTGTGTAAAATAAATTTTGAAATTGATAGATATAAACAACTTTAAATCTTGAAAACAAGCAACCGGACTAATTTTAAAAAATTTGAAGGAGGAAGAGGAAAAGAAGAGCGCTTGTTGTTGGAATGGATCTGGAAAAAAGACTAGTTAGTGGAATGCTGAGGGACAATGCCTTCGCAAAACAGTCAGATGCCCAGTGGATTCAAGATAGATCCACAATTCTTCCAACCCCTGCTACCAGAAAACTAACAAACAAGCCTGCACAAAAACCTTATGAGATCTGGATAGAGATATATGAAAAAAGAGAGGGATTACATGCAAATAAACTTATTTAAACATGTATAATCTGAATCTTCAAACATATATGCTATGAGATATTGAAAGATAAGTAATCTTACTTGCCCAACCATACTCCTATTGATTCAGCTGAATCATTCAAGCCAGACAAGCTTCAGATGCAGAAATTGAGAGAAAGACATCGGTAACAACAAAAGCTGCAAGACAATGTTAATTCCACACACATAAGAGCATTACACTATTTTTGCCTCCAAAGCTTCACTTTATTCCAATAGAAAAATATATTACATAGTATTACAATAACAATAGCTCCTCAATCCAACTCTCATGATTTTGGAAAGGAGGCAGCCATGTTTTATTTATACAAAAAAATTGAAAACCCATCCCAGAAGGGGCTCAAATCCCAATGATATAGACAACTGCAGCTGAAGGAGACTCCATCAATGCCTGATCTGAAGCTAAAATGAGCTTCCACTGAGCCTAACTGTCAATCGGAGGGCTGATTGAGCTGACACATCAACCTGTTGACTAAATCATCAACCACAGAGCTCCTAGAAGAGCCCACATGTGTGGAGGAGAGAGAGAGGGAACAATTCCCCATAAAGGAGGATGAAGTTCAACTCTGGATCTACCTTGATCACTCCTTCAGTCAATGAATTGTAATCTCTGGTTAATCTGGTGCCGATGAGACTGATTTCAATCAAATCGATTGAGAATCCATTGATCTAGGATTTTGGATTTGCTCCATTATTCATCAATTTATTAATTAAAATAATCAATAATTGATTTTTTGGGGCATTCTAACCTGAGTGATGGAAAATCACTCAAAACTTGGAAAAAGTGGGTCTATGGGTTTAGATGGTGCTCTTAGCTTGAAAATGAGTACCCCCATGACTGAAACTGATTATTTGGCCCACTTTTATTACAAAACCAATTTTTCCAATTAGACTATTAAAAAATAGCCTAAGTTTTCTGGAAAAATTAAAATTTAAAAAACATAAAAAATTAAAAAAATTAAAAACCTAGGGGGACTTAGACATGTTCATATGACTCGACCATGATGCCTAGCATGTTTATACATTGACACATAGACTCTAATAAACTCAATAGGACTAAATTCCAAGCCGACCACCCCAACTTTGGAGGTATTGAGTGAACAAACTCAGAAATTATTAGTTGTTTATTCAACAACCAATAATAACCAAGGGAGAAAACACCCTAGGCTGATCAGATTGACAAATAAAGTCTAAGATACTGAGTCTTTTACAGACACTATCATGCTAGAACATCTTATTACAACTCCCCGATGGGGTATGAACATGTGATATAGTACAACAAGCACTTCCCAAAAGCACTTCTGAAGGTCTTCTGAAGTCCGAAAAAATCATCTTTGTCCGGTTCACCAGGCTCACTTGATAAAAACCACTAATTACAACTTAGGTGGTGACATGCCTCCTATCTCTTTCACCAGTGGGCATACTCCAAGATTTCATGGGCTTCCTTCATCTAGGGAATGCTTCCTTCTCCCATCCTTCATCTGCATGCATTTCCATACACATATGGACCTTAACCCTCTATATTTGTGGGCATATCCTTGCTTCTGTGCAGGCTTATGCCTTAAGTCCCTTTGCGAGTAATCATGTTTTTCACTATTTTTGGGAGACCAATAACTCACACGTTAGAGCACCAAATAGGATTCTGTTTTTATGGCTAAATAGCCAGCTCACCAAGCAACAAGACCATGCTAACTGATGTGTTTAATCATCAAAAGAATACCTCCTTGTGGGCAATTTCAAATGCCTCATCAACCATGTGTTTTTGACACTTGGTCAAATATTTGTCTTCATATGTAAAATCATTTTTCTTCTACTTTGGCAGGTTGATTTCTCCCTCATGTGATTACCATAAATAAAACTACAAGAATGGATGGATGGCTACTTCAATGGTGAAAAATATCATGTCAATTGATGACCTAATTGACACACACCTAACATCTCGCAGGAATTTGAAGGTGGTCTTCCAAACTGCTGATTTTACCCTTAGAAAAAATTCTTCAAACCCTAGGTCACCAAGGTGATTTTATTTTTTCATCTGTTTATAACTTTGTTTTATTATTTTATTTGGCAAAAAACCTCTAAGTTGACCAAAATGGTGTCCCAATCTCTCTGATCATTTCGGCGCTCACTTGCAAGTCACCTTTGACAGTGTCGTCCAATCTCTGCGATCGTTTCAAGGCTCACTCATGAGTCACCTCCAACGGTGTCGACCAATCTCTCCAATCATTTCGATGCTCACTCATGAGTCACCTCTGATAGTTATGACCAATCTCTCTGATCGTTTCAGCTTTGACTCGCGAGTCACCTCCGACGGTGTCGAGGAATTTCTTTTAGTTGTGTCGAAACAATATTTTCCCAACCTCTTCGATCGTTCTCGTGATATTGAATGAGTTACGATGACATGGATGATTTAGCTGGCCATTTAGCAGCGACTGGATGAGTTACACCGACATGGATGATTCAACTGACC
Organism: Pseudotsuga menziesii; assembly: GCA_001517045.1. Taxonomy (NCBI): domain Eukaryota; kingdom Viridiplantae; phylum Streptophyta; class Pinopsida; order Pinales; family Pinaceae; genus Pseudotsuga; species Pseudotsuga menziesii. The sequence goes on along the minus strand of LPNX010583522.1, from coordinate 420,109 downwards.
ATTTCAGAGCAACTAGATGGGTTACACCGACCATTCCGGAGCGATTGGATGAGTTACGTTGACCGTTTCAGAGTGAATGGATGAGTTATGCAAACATTGATGATTAGGATGACCATTTCGGAGTGAATGGATGAGGTACACCAAGCGTTTCAAATATGCAGGATGGGTTACACCAACATGGATGATTAAGCCGACTGTTTCGAAGAGACTTAGTCAATTTCCAAAATTGTCATAGTGTTCTAGAATGATGTCGTATTGCAACAATGACTTCCTAATAGCACCAGAACACCATCATGTGGTTTCTTAGCTTCATCACACGTGCCACATCATCACTTCCTTTGACATTAATGAACTTGTTTGACATCATTGACAACTAAACTCAACAATGTGTAGAAGGAGAGTGTATGAAATGGCGGCTCACAAGCCAACAACAATCTCTTAAACCAAACTGTGATAGTGGGTCACTTCAAGGCGAGTCTACAACAAAGTAGCTAGAAATCCAACAAGAAACACTACCTATAAAAAAAATGACTCACTAACCTATGGTGTATGAGTGGAAGCAAGCTCCTAGCTACAAGTTGGAATCCCCTCACAAATCGTATCCTCTGTAGGGGGATAAAATCCTAGTCAGACAAATATGAAATGGAAGAACAATATAGGCTAAGAGAATCCCACTACTGAGAAGGACCTATAGGTAAAAGAGCCCTATACGAATGGCAACTAGGATACCTCGTTCATGACACATACGGTCGGTTTACTGATGCTTCAGCCCTTTGGCCCTCGACACCCTATATACGTTGGCATGCATGAGGAGGACTATGAAGGTTTAGCCTTTGGTACAAGATGGAGTGCAATATTCCACCCTGACTTCCGGAACCCCTTCGTTGCGGCTTACTCCTGTTGAGGAGGGGGCCTCCCAACAAATTGGTTGTGACCGTGTCAACAAATACAAGAGGATTTTGGTCCCCTAATGGACAACGACTATGTCTAAAGATATAAGTGACAAAGCGGTGTTGTTTGGATGCATATCCCCAAAGTCATAACCTAGCTACAACATTTTTTTGTCCTCAAGTGAGGTTACAATGTTGGTTGTATTAAGTTATTTTTGAGGCTTGCTTGGGGTCAGGAACCAATATTTTCACTTATGTGGTGTGAAATGTGTGCAACTGATGTGTATGCCAAACCAAACAATTCACGGTGAAGATGTCCCAATCTCATTGCCGAGATGCAAATATAACGCAGTAAAGAACAATAAATATGCTGCAAAATAAAATTTTCTTCCAGAAATAAAATATACTTGAAACAAATGAGCAGTAAAAGGAACTAATCAAACGTATGAAACATGCATGGGGTCTCAACTAAGTGGGATATCAAAACATACCAAGGCACTACAAAAAGATCAGATTTGGAAATAAAACAGGTTGAAACAAGGTTTGGGAAACACTGGGGGTTTGAAACAGGAACCTGAAGCACAAAAACAGACTAAAAAACTGCAGATTGCACCTGTCGGTGGAACAGGAATGATCGGGTTCACATGGAATAGAGGAACAGTCGTGATATGAGAAGAAAAATAGTTGATGAACTCAGGTCATGCAAAATAGAGGGTTAATCACGACAGGTCGCATGAAACTGAGTCACAATAGCGACCTGGGTCTCTTTGGAACTTGGGACATGCACGCTCTGGCTTCCCGATCTAGGTCACGCATATCGAGCTAAAAGGCGTGACCTAGGTCGTGCTTATCGAGAAAAAAGGCACAACTTGATCGCGGCTTTCAGCCGGATAGGTATGACTCGACTTGAACATAATTTAAAAAAAAAGGCTATCAGTTATGGCAGAGGGGAGGCACTAGCGCAATACTGGTTCAAATCTGCCGTGAGGGGGTCATATCTGTGACGGTTGAGGGAAGAAGAGAGGATCAAACCAATACCAAACCTGCAAAACCAAATATATGTATGGATCGATTGAGCAGAGACACCAAAACTGTAGTGGGAATTTCTACCCAGCTACATCAAATGCACCAACCTTAGCTCGTCGAGAGCATACGGAAGAGTTCAATACTAACAATAAAAAAACAATAACAAGAAATATTTTGAAGGGTTTTAACATATATATCAAATAAGTAATGCAGAAAATAAAATAGACACACCTTTCTGAAAATGGGCCACCGTAGTCGTCCTTGGAAGTGGTTATGCAACTCCACGGCTTGGTTCTCCAATCTCGTCCACAACTGGTTGTCAAGTGAGGGGAATGGATCCAAATGGGTACAAAGTGAACTCTACGTACACCATGGGAAATAGTGCGGCAAAAATATGGAAGGAATAGTATGTGACATGACTGATGTCAAAATAGAAAAATGTGATCCAAAAGTGTTTTGGAGGAGTCCTTCACAATGTATTTATAGTATAGTCCTAGGGTTTTTTAACAAGATAATGACCCATGGTATTTATCTATGGTTTTTTTACCCAATCTCTTTTTTAGGGTCTTTTACCCTTTTGGGGAGAGAGTGGGGATAAATCATAATAAATGATCATCATCCCTTCATTTATGGGAAGGAATAATGATGTTTTGGACTATTTTTTGTGGAAATACAATTGTGAAGGTAAAAAAATGAGGAAAATATGGTGGGAATATGGTGTATGTATATGGTTTAGACCATGGAGAGCTAGGTGAAGACTTTTTAGTGTTAACACCTCGACTCTCATTTTTCACACATGTGGAGCGAGTCATGTGTGGACTTTCAAGAACATTCTAGAAGGACCAAGACCCTAACCCTAATTGGGAGTTGGGGCATGCAAAAACCCTTCAATACCCAAAATGGCTATTGGGCTATGTTAAATACTAGATCATCAAGAGAATAAGGGGGGCATTTTTTTGATGTATTGTATTGTTCCATAGTTGGAAAAAAACACTGGGGAGTTGATACTAGAGCATAATAGAGAAAATAAGAGATCTTGTAGCAGCTATTCTAGCCACATAGACATATGTAACTCTATAAATAGTGCAATTTGACATAAAGAGTAAGGCATAATCTTCATTTGTAGCTAAGTTTTCTGCGTAGTAAATTTTCCCATGGTATACCTTGTATTATTATGTACTTATTTACGATAGCATTCTTAATTCAATTCTAGTTATTAGCATTCAATAAAAGTAAGTTATAAAAAAATTAAAATTGTAAAATTCGTTGTAACGAATTGTTCTGGTATAATGTTCATAACAATTTACGGATGATTACTTTAACTTTTATACCATTAAAATATATGTTTAGAATTATTCCAATTTTAAAATGTTCATTTGACTTTCAAAGCTTTTACGATTAATCATAATTATAATAAGATTTTCCACTTAAGGAATTACTCTCTTCCCTTTTTTTTATGACGAATAGATCATTCACTCAAAATGTTTTTAAAATTCAACACAATATATTAACATTAACTTTAAAAAATTTCGTAACTTCAACACAATTAATTAGCATTAATTTTAACTTTTAAATGCAAATTCACGAGAGGTTGCAATCTCATAAAGGTTTAAAAATGGAATTGAGGATTCGTAGTTTTATTACACTTGTGGGTTGTACTATCATGTGAATGTTAATATGATGAATGTCATTATTTGTTCCTTCACATAAGAACAACTATGGTAATCACACGAGTGTTGGAGCAACACCTAAACACATCGCAATTTGACTTTATATGGTGAGTGTATTTGATTGTTGCATTTTCCATTTTAATAGTTTGGTAACAAAGTGAGAGTATTCTCTCTTTCTTTCTTTTCTTTACAAGCTCATAATTAAATAATCATAAATTAAATTTGATAAAAAACACTAAGTGAGATATTTTCATTTACACTTTTTGTTTATAATTCTTTTTTTTAAAGGATAAAAGAGATAGTTACAAATAATGAGATAACTTATCATTATAAATAACGAGATAATTTATAATTATAATGAGATAATTTATAACAATAATAATATAATGGCTATAAAATATAGAATATAACATAGCCATCTTCTTCAAAGAAGTTGGAAGCCTTTTAATGTTCCAAATGTATTTTAAGTAATAATTTTAGTAACTCTATTTTTTTTTACTAGCAAAGATTTAGATGCTTCAATAATGCTCCCTGGGAAAATTCACAAGCATATTTTCTCCCTTGGCCTTAGCGAATTCATGATGTGGTCAACCTAAGTTTCAAGTCCAAATTCAATCCAACATTCGCTACCTCACAATCAATAATCCAAGTTATAGGGTTTTGAGCCACAATCAAACCAATATGAAAATCTCTAATGGCATCATTTTTACTCTACATCCTTCTAGGTAGTTATGTTAATCTTACTACATCTTTGTTTAACCTTGTTGGGTTTGTCTGATCAAAGTATAATCCTACTAATGAGATGCCAGGTAATTGAAAACATGGGTATTTCCTTTCAATCAGAGAATACCCTTGTCTCTGTTTATATGAAAGTTAGCTATGCAATTCCATGTCATGCAACAATTATCATTCTTAATTATATCATAACATTTGGTAGGCTCTATGAGTGGGTTTTGAAAGGAAATGGAATAGAATTGATGAAGCATTCACAAGTGCAGTTAGTGTAGATTCAATGGAGGAATCTATAGAAACAATGTCAACCAATCACAAATCCTTGATTTGACAAAGGATACCAACCAATATTGTAAGTATACCTTTTAAAACAAACAATGGCTTTCAACTTTTCTAAATATTGGTGTATTATTTCAAATTTAACACATTTTCAATATTAGTGTAGTTACTTAATATGTATGATCTTTATATGGAATGCTTTCATTTCTTATACAAATTGTGCATAGTCTTAATATCTTCTTCTTGTTAGGTAGAAAAGTATCTATATTCAATTAGATTTACTAATTACATATATAGCGATTGTGGTAGTGCATCTACGTAAAAGTGATCCTTGGACTAAACAGAGACTTGAAAAAACCAATTTTATCTCTGATTTTGGAAACCCCTTCCATTTTCGATGCTTGTACAAATACAAGGTCATTTATGCCCATTTCCCATGATAATAGTCATTTTTAAAGGGATTGTCCTCAAATGTCACCAAACTTAAGTCCTTTTAAGTCACTACAAGCCGAGATTTTAATCAAAAGTCATGTATGTTGACAAACCTTGTAAAATTAAGTTGATCCATTTTGTAAAATACTAAATTGATGTTTTCTTTGTTAATCAACCTTGAACTTCTTGGATAGCATTAGACAACTTGTGAAGAGACTCAATTTCCTTTTCAGAACTAGTTTTAGTAATTTTATCTGAGGGTCTTACTCATGATCAACAAAATAAATCACAATTTTATTTTATAAAATAAAACCTTAATTAATGTATTTATAATGTAATTGGAAACCTCTTTCCACTCTTGAGACCATTGGCAATCCATATTCCTCGCATAAATTTTTTCCTTGATACCAATTTCAAGTTTTGCTTCCCATTGACTAGTTATAATATTAATTCTTAACAGTGAAAAAAAGTTAATAAACATAATAGCCATGGCTCTAAATTATTCATTATAAGCATGCAAACATTCCTTGGAATTCCTTCAAACCATGCTTAGTACGTCATGCATAGAAATAATTTCATAAACAATAAATTAAACAACATATAATAGAAAATATATTACATGGAATTCAAACACATTTGGGCCTGATCTCTATCAATTTCTTCCAACCAACTACAAGTGAAGGATGTTCCTCCCAATCATAGGTACTCTATTAAGCCTTCTCCTTCTTTAACGGATGTCACCGTTGATCGGAGGCTATCAGTGCACAAGGGGTGAACTTCCACTGCTTCCTCTTCATTTCACAATCACACTCATCTCAGAGAAATCCTCACCCAAGGGAAACTATCCTCTACTCAACTGGTGCAATTAACCACCCACAACAGAACCCAACCCCTCATTCATTCCCCATTATCCTACACAATGCTAGCGAAGGTAACCCATTCCTTACACTACAATCCCTTAGGTTGCCCTCTTCCCATTTTGATGCTCCAGTACATGCCAAAAAGGAAATATATATGACAAGGCTCGAGGGATGCCACATTGTAGGAAAAGTTTTCTAATCTACAGGCACCAATTTATCAGGGTACCTAGGCTAGTGATTATTAGAATGGGATCAAGTGATAGATTATGAAACACCAGCCTTCCACTAGTTTACTAACTAGAGCTGCCATATCATGGATGATAGCTATCCACCATGATGGAAAGAATGAAAACTCAATGATTTTCTCACAAGATATATTGATAACTATGATTTTACAAGTGGATTCCCCAAAAGTGACTACTTTTCCATTTTTAATCTCACTTACTATAACTAATCCCATAATTAATTAAAGTGATACTCAAACTAAAGTGAAATAGATTTGGTTAAAAGTGTTACTGAAGGCTAAGGAAATTAGCTAGTTCCTTCGCCCCTTATCCTCTCTCACTTTCCCACTTGTGGAATCATATCCTCCTTTCTGTTTTTCATCCTTCTCCACTTGTAGTTATCAAGGATTTTTTTTATATTAAACAAGTATATACAACATTTACAATATCCATGGTCTACAGAACATATAATTCTGGAATATAGTCTTTGGTTCATTACACATAAATTCACATATTGAGGTCCAAAACGTGTTGTTACATTCCCTTCCCCATTAATTTAGGCATTTTCCTCAGTGCATATCAACACTATGTACAAGTACAAACTCTACAACAAAATATTTCAAAATAACTGCAGGTCTACCTACCGAATTGCATCCTCCATCCTCACATTGATTTGTTAGGGTTATAATGCATCCATCGACCTTTACCTACCTTCTGGCTCTATTTTTTGACATCGTAATCTTCCTGTCAAGGATATGGATTGGTTGCACTAGAAATATCTCCTTGAATCTAGTTCCACCTTAATCACATCCCATTCAATAATGTGGTTAGGATTAGGTATATACTTTTGAAATACTGACACGTGAATTACATTATGGACCTTTGTGCAAGCATGTAATGTAAGCTCATATGTAACATGAACTATCCTAGTTGATGTTTCAGATGGCCCACAATATATGGGTGCTAGCTTATGATGAATTTTAAGTTTCAATGAACTCATCTTTGGTTCGACTTTGAAATACACATGTCACAAACTTTGAATTCTCTTGCTACTATTCCCCTGTTTGCATAACGTTTCTATCTATCCTATGTTGTCTTTAGATTCTACCTAATATTTACAATCTACTCTTCCATGTCTATAAGCAATTCTGGTCCAATTACTATTATGTATTTTGGATTTCCCCAAATGATTGGAGTGTTGCATTTTATATCATACAAGGATTCAAATAGACTAATCTTCAAAGAAGCATGATACCCATTATTATATGCAAACTCTACCAAGTACAAGTAATCTTCCCATTTATATGGTTGATCCATCACACACATCCTCAACATATCTTTGTAGTGGATATTTCTCTTCGACTACGTGTGAAAGCACCAACCTTAGATCCGAGGGACCTAGAGGTAGAGTTCATGGTGCAAGGAAAATCATCCAGCCTTGACTTACTTAACACACAATAAACACCCTGTTTTCTTAGAATTTCTTTCAATTAACAAAACAAATGCAACTATGCATACCTTTGTAAATGGGCCACTGCAACCATTTGCGGATTTGGTCCAATGGCTTCCACGATCTGGTTCTCCAAGTTTTTTCTCCAACTAGGGTTTTCAATGGGAATGGAATCAAGGATTTTATGGAGTAAACTCAACATACAATGTGATGTGGAAATATGTGGGAAAAATTATGACAGACAAAAATCAGGACTAAAAGTGTTTGTGCGGAGACCTTCATAATGTATTTATAGGATGATCCAAGATTTTGTTTCCCATGATATTGGTCCATGGTTTTAATTAGTGCATGGTATTGGTTCATGGTTTATTACCCATTCTTATTTTAGGGTGTTTTTGTCTTTTTTTGAAAGAATGGGGGTTTTTTTGCAATAAATGCACATCTTCCCTCTATTTATGAGGGAAGGAATAATGATTACTTGGATAAATTTGGAGGGAATCTAATTGTGAAGGTAAAAATGGAAGGAATAATTATGGGATTATGATGTATAAATATGGTGTTGATCATAGCGAGATATGTGGAAAATATTTTGTGTTAACAATCTTCAAGAACTTAATTAACTTTCTCAGTCTGCCCACCCATCTATGGATTATATGTTGTACTCAAATTTAAATTTGTTCCAAATCCTTTGAATAACCCTTTCCAAAAGTTTGAATTAAACTTTGGGTCTCTATCTAAAACAATATCTTTTGTTATCCCATTCAACCTGACAATTTCCTTCATATATATTTTTGTTGTGTTAGTTATTGTATGCATTGACTTGATTGGAATAAAGTGAGATGCCTTCGTTGACTTGTCCACACTACCATGATGTAACCATGGTGTTTCATTGTCCTAGGAAACTTAGTGATAAAATCACTGGTCACCACATCTCATTTACACTTTCGTATTAGTAGTGGTTGTAACAAACTTGTTGGATGTTTGTGCTCCACATTTACCCATAGACCTTCCATGCACTTGGCTATACACTCAACAATATATTTTTTCATTCTTGGCCAAAAGTATTGACTTCTCATGACTACAATTGTCTTTTGGTACCTAGGATGTCCTTTATATGGAACCTTATTCATCTCATTAATTACCAGTTTCCTTACTTCAATGCATTAAGAACATAAAATCTATTTTTATTCATAGTAAGTCCATCATCTCCCAAGCTGTATCATTTGTATTTTTGCTAAACATTTTCCTATTGCAATCCTTCTTTTACCTGAAGATAATGTTCATCCGAGATAATAGCCTCAAGAATCCTAGTTCTTAAATATTATTTACACATGTTAATAGTTGTAGCATGCATTGCATGTACTCTCCTTATGAGTTCATCCATAACCTTGTTATCTTTCCCTTTTATATGTTTGATATCAAAATCAAACTCACATATAAATCCTATCCATCTTGTCTACCTGGCATTCAAACCCTGTTTTTCAAACAAATACTTCAATCCATTGTGATATATTCTTAATTCAAATTTCTTACCCATTAGATAGCGTCTTTATATATTCAATGTATGTACAATAGAATAAAGTTGTAATTCATGTGTGACACAATTTTATGTTCCTTCAACTTTTTTAATTCATAATGCACCACATGCCCATTTTGCATAAGCAATCTGCCAATTTCTTCTTTGCAAGAATCTATACATATCACAAAATCTTCATATGGATTTAGAAATTCCAAGAATATGTGTATTGGTGAGCAATACCTTTAGCTGTTGGAAATTTTTCTCACACTATGGATCCCATTCAAATTTGATTTCTTTCTTTTGTAATGATGTAATTGGATGTGCCATTTTTTAGAAACCTTCTGTAAATCGTCTATAATGTCCAACCAATTCCATAAATAACATTACCTCTAATACATTTATGGGTGTATTCCATCCCATGATAGTTTCAATCTTCTTTGTATCTACCGTTATCCCTTCCTTCGATATGATGTGTCCAAAATATTGAATTTGCTTCTAATAAAATGAACATTTACTTAACTTGACATAAATTTGATCTCTCCTAGCACTTGTAGTACTAATATAAATTAATCGTCATGCTCCTCCTTTGATTTTGAATAAATAATAATGTCATCTAAGAATACAATGACAAACGTATCCAAATATTGTTTAAATATGTCATTCATCAAGCACATAAAGGTAATTGTTGCATTTGTTTACCCAAATGGTAGCACTACAAACTCATAATGACCATACCTGGTTTTGAATGTTTTTTTTCCTGATGTCTCCATAATTTATCCTTACTTGATGATAACTTGATCTTAAATCTATATTTGAGAAAATACTTTCTCCCTTCAGCTTATTAAACAAGTCATCAATTCTAGGAAGGGGATATTTATTCTTCATAATGACTTTGTTTAACCTGAAGTCAATACAAAACCTCTATATTCCATCCTCCTTATTTACAAAGAATACTAGTTCTCACCAATGAGACACACTTGGGCATATGTATCCTTTATTCAACAACTCTTCCAATTGCATATATAGTTCCTTCAACTTAAGTGTACTAATCTTGTTAGGAATTTTGAAAACTAGGGCATCTCGAGGTACCAAGTCAATAGAGAAATCAATGTCTCTTTTAGGCGGAAAAATGTTTGGCTAACACATGATATTTCCAAAATATCGAACACATTGATTATTCGCTCACGCAAATAGATCACATATCAACATGGTGATGTTTTTACATGGTTAAAACCCTTGAAGAGGGAAATAGTCCATGGCCCCATATAAATAGTTGTTTGAGACAATATTATTATGGAAAAGAAAAGAAATGTTACAATAAGTTTCTCACAATTGATCATAGATAAAATTACCCTCCATGATCTTTAAATAGAGATCATGGACCAATCAAGTGCTAAGCCACATATCATTGGCAGCTAAGATAGAGTTGAGCATGAACCACCATATCACTCTATGTATATAACATATCATGTCCATTGGATTACATATGCACAGATGCATACTAAAGAAGCACTCTTTACCTGAAGAGACATTTTACCAAGTTTGGGAGGGGGGAAAAGATGATGGAACCATTGATTGTGTATATAAACTTTATAGATCCATCATTTTGAATTGGAAAAACCTAACCTCTAGGAAATGCTTTTCTGAAAGGAAACCAAATTCAAAATGGTTACCTAAAGAAATAATGACAATGATGGAGGATTAATAAAATCTATGCATGATGCTGGAACCTACAATCTTGATGCTTAATCACACCTATCGATATTCTAGAGATAGTCAATCTATAGACAACAAGAGACTAGAGGAATATTCAAATGGATTCAGTGGAACGACTAAATAGTCGGTTTGGAAAAAAACTGAATGGTTGACACGAACATGGTTGGTGAAAATAGAACAACCGAATAAATTTTGGGATGTTGCAAATTCTATGGAAACGATTTGGACTGGAAAAGACCCCTACTTGTGGACCATATCTTCCCTACTTTTAGGAATTTGGTTAGATATGGAAACTATAAGTAGGTGGCCCTATGATTTATATAACATATCAATTTAAGATGTTTATCATGGTCATTATGCATTATGATGTTTTGATCGCAATGCTCTATGCTTAAGTGCTTAAATGGTGTCTCTCGACACCACATTTTCTTCTTTGAATCTTGTCCCCTTCTTTTCTTTTTATTCTCTATAGTTAAGGCTGAGAGGTTTCCCAACATGGTATCCAAGCAACGATTTTGACCTAGCCCTATTGTCTGAAAATCATGATGAGCTGGATCTAGTGTTGATGGACTCTCAGAATAATATTTTTTGATTAATACCTATACCTGAGCTTTGATCAGATATGCTAGATCATAAGGATGGATTCCAAGATAGAACATGCTATTCTCAATGGACATAATTATGCTATCTGGGTGACAAACATGGAGACCTTTTGGAAGAGCAAAGGACTATGGCAGTTTACAAAGACTTCCATTACTGATTCGACAAGTGTCGATGCCAAGTTTTCTATCGAATTTAAGAAGGATGATGTTGTGGGTGTTATCATGACCTATATTTCGAGGGAGATTGTTTCCATGCAAGTGGGATCGACTATCCTCACACCATCTTGACCAATTTGAAGACTCTGTTCAATAACATATATGAAGAAGAAGTAATGCAGATAGAAAAAGAGTTGATGTCTCTAGAACCTCTTTCCTTTGATTGGATCGAGGACTATCTGGCTCATATCAAAGAAATATAACCACAATTGGGTGAATGTGGCAAGGATTTTCTGAAGAAGGATGGACAAGTTATCAAGTTGGTTTTAACAAATTTGAAGACACCATATTATGTATTCTTCTCTTCCTTTTTGGATAATTGGATGTCATGCAAGCAAGATGGTAAGGAATTTACTTTTGATATTTGATGTGATTTGTTGATCAAGGGCCAACAAAATTTTCTTGAAGAAGGGAAGCTTGGTTGCAAAAACCAGGATCACTTGCTAAAAATGAAGGTCAACACAAATCCTAAAGAACTTAGTCAATAGGATGAACGCCTATAATGTATCAACCAACCAACAAAAGGGAAGACCAAAGAATCATTGTCGTCGATGAATAAGGGTTGAAAGAAGAAGACCTGACGATGTTGTTCAAAGGTGGGACATGCCGAGAAGAATTGTTGGAATAAAATGAAGGACTTAGAAGGCATGGTCAATCACTTGAAGGATTTTGCATTGAATTTGAAAGTCATCTAACTGAACTCCTGCAAATTATACCTTATTTATCAGTGCTTCTCAGGAATTACATGCTCACACCAATCAGAGTCAATGGAAAATGGACTTTGGATGTACTCATCGCATTTAGTAAGAATGATTCTCTATCCTCTTCCTTAAGTGGTGCTCTTGAAGAGAATATTTATGTTGTTTATAACTATACCCTCATTTTAGCTAAAATTGGAGATTTCAAATATCAACACGGTCATATATCTGACGTCTATCATGTACTGCGCATCTTAGTGCAATTTTTTTGTCGGTTGCTCAACTAATGAAGAATAAGAAGACTATTGAATTCTGGTCGGATCACTTTATCATGAAGGATCTAAGGTGTGGAGGGGAAGCTATTTCCTCTAGAATTTTGGATCTTAAGGATAGACTTTACAAATTTTGTGATTCCCAAAAAACTAGACCAACTTCACTCGTTTCCCAGGTAGATTATAGAGGCCGAATTTGGCATGAATGCCTTGGTCATCTAAACTTTTAAGTATGAAGATGATGGCAACTCAAAATATGGTTACTGGTCTCCCAAATATTGTTCCAGTTCATGGATTTTGTAGAGCATGTATGCTTGGGAGGAATCACCAGGAACCCTTTGATCGGGGAAAAGCATGGTGTGCAAAAGAACGACTGGAGCTTGTTCAAAATGATCTTTGTTGCATGAAAAGACAATCAATTGTAGATGCAAAGTATATTATGACATTTATTGATGATTTATCTCAATTTACATGGGTTTATTTCTTGAAGAATAAGAGTCAAGTCTTTGAAAAGTTCAAGGAATTTAGGGAACTGGATAAAAAGTAGTGTGGTCGACCCCTTAAATGTTTGGAATTAGATAATGGTGGTGAATATGTGAGCCGACAATTTGAAGGATATCTCTTACAGAATGGAATTTCTTGTCCTATATGTGTCCCTCACAACCCTAATCAAAATGTTGTCGTAAACAGGAAGAATTGAACCTTTGTAGAAATGGATTGATTTATACTACATGCAAAGGACATTCTGATGAGATTTTGGGCATAAGGTGTCTACTCAAACTATCTTCCAAACCTTATGCTGACCATAACAATATTGACATGACTCCCATCGAGAAATGGAGCAGTCAAAAACCCGTTGTCGGTGACCTCATAACCTTTGTATGTGTTTCCTAGGTGCATATCAACGACAAATGCAGGAAGAAACTAGATGAAAAGAGTCATTCTTACATCATGATGGGATACTATGATGAGTCAAAATCCTATAAACTATTTCGTCCTTTCAAACAACATATCATATTCATTCGTAATGTATTATTTGATGAGATGATTTCAGGTAATAAACTATTGAACTCCTCTCCCAATCCATTAAACAATGATCCTTTTGATATTCTTGAAGAGTCTAGATCGAGTGTATCTATTTCTAGAGTATCTACTAGATTGTCGAGTTCTCTTGATTCGACTAGTGGTTGTTCTATTGTGACTATTGAATTTGACATTTCGGCTTCCTTGACGGATGAAAATCGACTTGAGTCACCAATAACTTCCTTAACTCAGTGGGATTATACGATAATTGAAGTTGTTGGAAAAGATGCTTGTTGAGCCGCAAAAACACCACATTTTATTCATCATTTTACACACTATTTATCACCTTATTCCATTATATCCTTCCATAAAACCATTAACATTCACCACTTTCATAATACATATGGGTTTATATTACCATTTTCCAAATCATTTATTTTTGAGTATTATTGAGTGAATTTATGGTTAATTATTGAGAAAAATGACATATTTTCATTATACTTTAAAGTTGGGTAAGTTTGGTGATGTTTACAGGTGTATTTGAAGACCTTAACAAGCTCAAAAGTGGCCACCTAGCCTCAGATTCGAATTTCATCTTCTAGATTTGGCTAAATTCAAGGAGAAGATCATGGACATGTGGAGAGAATATCTCATCCAATATTTGGTTGAGGATTTAAAGGGATGAGTTGTAGAATTGTTGAGTATTTGGGGGGATGAGTTGTCTATTTGTTGAGAATTTTAAGGGATAGGTTGATAGAATAGTGGATATGTAATTATGATCACTTATCTTGAGTTTATGTATAAATAGGAGGGCTCTCTCCTCATTTTGGTTGGAGATCTCAGTAGTGGTTTGGAAGTAGAGAATAAGTTCAAAGTTAGTCATAGAATAGGATTTCTGATAGTTTGTAGTGGAGATGATGCTTCATGCACCTCCTTTAACTCTCTTATGTTAATATAGATTTCCAACATTTCTTTCTCTATAAGTTGTCAGTGTAGATTTCCAGTTATGTATTGTTTATGAATTGTTAGCATAGGTTTATCGTGAGCTCACCAGTTTATTGTTAATTGCTTTATACCAGTTAATGTTATTTGCTTTATACCAATTTATTTCATGCATTCTTATGTTTCCTTAGATCAGATTTATTTCCTGTAATTTCCTATTTTTAGATTAGATTTATTTTATATCATTTCTTGCGTTTCCTACTTAATTCAATTTCAGTCATGTATTTTTAACTTTAGTTCTAGATTAGGTTCAGTGACACTCTGCCCCTGCATATATTTTGTTTGTGCCTCACAAGTTTATGCTCTCTCCGGGTTGACAATTAAATTGTTGAAATTCTATTATAAATTGTTTAATGTTTTTACCCAACATTTTGGCGCCGTTGCTCGGGAGGTGCTAAAAGGGATCAGGTTTTAAATAAGTAGATAGTTTGTTTTTATTAGATAGAAAGGGGGAGGGGAAACTGTAATATGCAAAGACGACTTCACTTCGGAATTTCTAGGATTTTCGTGGTGTAATAGCCAGACGCATCCACTATAGTGGGTTTCCCCAAATCCTTGATTATTTTCTGGAAAGCATTTACTTTTTCTGCAAATTATTTCCTTTGATTGCTTTATGCAAGTGTGTTTATTTTTCTACAAAGTATTTACTTTTTCTCCAAATTATTTTATTTTCTGCAAATGAATGTTTATTTTTCTGCAATTATGAATTTGTTTTTATGCAAAGTTTTCATTTTTCATTTACAATTTGTAGTTTAAAGTTTCGATTGCTTTCGTTTTTGGGTGCCTTTATTTCATACTAACTTGTTTTAATTTTATATGTTCATTTTTGTTTTATGCAGATTTTTGTGCACTTTTTATTTTTATTTTTATTTTTGCTAACTCATTTTGTACTATTTCTGCATTTGTCATGTACTCGTTTTTTTCACCTCTTTTCTTTCTTTCTGCATTTGATTTGATTCTAGCTTTACGATGAGCATAAGCTTAGAGAAGCTCACTCAGATCCTAGCAAAAGTCAGGATCTCCTCTTCTCACTAACAGGAGATCTTGACAGCAGTTAAGAATGAAATCACTCTTCCTGAAGCGAACAATCAACAATCAACATTTGAAGAACCCTGCATATCAGACAAAGAGCACCTATTTGAAGATGAGATTGAAGGGGATGAAGGAGGGATCTCGAGTGTTCAGCATGCAAATGAAAGCTGCATCGAACACAGGTTTCAAGTAAGTGTTAGGTTAGATCAGTTTTGTTTTTGTTTCTGCTTTGTTAATTTACATTTACAATTCCTAATTTTTCATACCTTTGAATGTATTAGATTTCATTTGGTGAAATTAAATTTAAATTTCTATTTAGTTTTGTTACATAGATGGTTACATTGGCACTTTCATTATACTTAAATGGTTGTGAATTTCAATTAGAATAAAGTAGGTAGATTTTAGTCTTTATTTCTAATTCAAGATCAATGTAGGATGCTTTACTTTGTTTTAATTAATTGTTCATTGATATTTTCATTTCCTTGTCCTATTTACTATTATGTTTTTAAAAATAGTTTAATTCTTTAAATTTAAAAAATTACTTTTTGATATCTTTTTAGTTTGAATTTTCTTTTTATTTAATTTTATTCTAGGAACAAAAAATAAATTAGGAGTTAGCTTCTTTTTATGAACCATTAGTAAACAAATAAGAATATAGTAAACAAATACTGGTTTCAGTTTTCCTATAGAGTTTTAGTTTTAGTTTTATAATGTTTTTGTTTATTTTAAATGTTAGTTTTTAAAATAGAATTTAGATTTAAATTATAGGGAATAAAAATAAGAAATAAAAATAAAAACTTTACTCTTTCATCAACATTTTTTAGTAGAAATAAAAAAGTCTATTTTACACTTAGGAATGCTTTAAAAACAAAGATTTAAAAAGAATATAATTTTTTTTAATATCAGATTTCTTTATTAAAGTTTTCAGATTTGTAATAGTAATTTGAGAAAACCTACAAATATTAGACATAATGAAAATAATAAACATTATATAAACAATACAACATTTAATATTAATGTATATATAAAAAATAAAAAAAATTATAATAGAATCATATAAAACCAAAGGAACAAATTTTTTGTTTCAGCCCTTTAAGTGGATTCGCAAAGACTCCGCCATATGAAACCTGCACATGGTCCACTGTACGAGACCTATGAATATTCCATCTTCCCACCTAGCATTCAATTTGCGCATTCGACTTGTGTGTTCTACTTATAGTTTGATATGCACGTTGGACTTACCTCGATCCACCTTTCCTAAAACGACCCTGCAAACATAAACAGTTTCTCCATAATTTTTCAATATATAGCTGCCCTATAAATTAAGGTATAGAGGTTAAAAAATCCTACATAGAGAGGTCAAATAAATGTAATTCACTGTTGAATTTCGCATAGCTGATGGCCGTCGATTATCCAGCTCCACCTGTAAACCAATAGAGAAATTTTGTTCGTGGTAAAGCTTTATTTGGAAGCCCTATGTTGTTGCGACCATCTTTGCAAATCAACTAAGAATATGGGTTCACTCTGTATAAGATCTGATCCATAATGAAAATGGTTTGAGATTGTTCCAAACAACCCCGAGAAGCTCCACGTGTATTGACTGCATGTCAATCAAAGGAAAACTAAGAATAGGATCCAACGAGATTTAAAAACCATCGCACCTGAATTCTCCATAGAATTGGGTGCAATATCGTCAAATTCTTTAGTGCATTAGTCTAATTGCTTCTTTCTACTCCTTCGTGGAGGCTGTAATCAATAAAATTCACATTTGATAATTGATTGCGGCTGTGTAACATGATGACACGCCTTCTTGGTGAGGAAATTGATCTGGTAATTAGTAAATAAGCTTGACCTTCCTTCTAGATAATTAGTTCAGCTATTATAGAGATCTGGTTAATTACTTATGGTTCGTAGAGATCCTTCATCCTCATTTTTCATAATTTTGTGAGACTTTATTGTATTCATTAATGATTTTAGGTGGGTGGCTCTTCTCTAGAAATTGGCATGCAATCACTTAATGTGAGTTTAAACTTGTGCCACGTCCTGCAATTTGGTTGCTCTTTTCAAAAGGTTGGAATTTATATACATTAATCTAGCGGTGATATTCTCATTCGCATAGTGAACTATTGATGCCCTTTCTTCTTGCTGTCGGATCGAATCATGGAAAGATCTAGATGCTACAACTTTCCAGAAGGGTCATGGTTGATAATGATGGGATGTGGTATGCATGAAATTACTAATTTCCAGAACTATCACAAAACATGATCATCCATCCTGACTGGTAATCCTTGAACACTTGGCGTAAGGTTTAACTTCAAATCTTTTGACAACTGGAATCGTGTCAATCCCCACGCTGGTGTATTAAGTCATGATAGCGATGTGTGCTGAGAGTGTAATCGCATGATCCCTCCCTTCACTACCTAGAATGACAGATATCTTAGTTAACCTACCTACACCCTAATCTTAGACATCGCTCCAGTCTATTAAAGATACCAATGCTTGCATACATGTACAACCTGCATAGGGTTTAGTTCTGGTTATTTAGTGTGAACAATGTTACTGCACTTTTGAGCTCATGCTCTGCTACATGCTCCATAGATTGGGAATATTCAAGGAAGACTCTGCACTACATTTCAAACCAAATAGAAATATCTTAGGCCTCCTTTATGGCTTAAGGAAACACATTTTTTTTCATTGCAAACATTCATCCTCTTGTTGGATTTTGTCAAAATTTGAACTTACCTAGATTCGTAAGTGTCTTTAGATTCACCATAGGCTTGACCATGATCATTGTATATGAGTAATCTATTATTTCTAAGATCATCAGCTTGGCGATATTGGGCACCATCGCCATCATAGGATGCATAGGGCGATTGCTGAATGTAAGGTCATATCCAAGAGGCTGTGAAAGAAAAGAATGGAATGACAGAAATAGTATGGGTAGATGATTTCCTTCTCATTATTCAGAGGTGTTTAAATAGGAAATACAAAACAATATTATTGTGGGTGAATACCACAGTTAGGTAAATACCACCGTGGGTTACCTAAATCTCTAACCTAACTACGGGTGAGATTACTCTCTTCAACACACCCCCTTAATCTCAACTGGCAGTACATCATCAGCACTGTCTATGCCTAAGTGCTCTCTCTGATATACAAATGCAGATGTTCCCAATGGTTTGGTGAACATGTCAGCTAACTGCTCCTTAGAGCCACAAAACAGTAAAGAGATTTGTTTTTCATTGACTAACTCATGAATGAAATGATAGCGAGTGTCAATGTATTTGTTTTTTCTATGACATACATTATGTTTAGACAACTGTATTGCAGAGTTATTATCATAGAAAATAGAAGTGGGATCTTTTAGAGTGTGTCCCATATATTTCAACAGTCTTCTTAGCCAAGCTGCATGGGAAGCTGCTGTTGTGGCTTCTACATATTCTGCTTCTGCATAAGACATGATCACAATGGGTTGTTTCTGAGATGCCCAAGAGATCAAATTTGTACCCAAATGGAAAGCATAACCAGATGTGCTTTTCCTATCATCAAGACTACTTGCAAAATCACTATCAGTGTATCCTGTAAGAGTGTTGTCTGGTGTATGAGTGTACCAGAGGCCATATCTAGGTGTGCCTACAACATATCTCAGTATTCTTTTTCCAACATTCCAGTGAGAGTCTTTGGGAGACTCCATAAATCTGGATATAAGACTGACATCATATATCAAATCAGGTGTAGTTGCAGTCAAATACATTAAACTACCTACCATTTGTTTATAGAGTGTATTGTTTACTGCTGGTTCATCGCCTTTCTTGGTTAACTTGGTGCCAAGAGCTATAGGGGCTTCTGCTGGTTTACATTTATCTATTATGAATCTCTGGAAAATATCAGTAGCATACTTATGTTGTCAGATAAAAATACCTTTTTCCATTTGAGTAACTTCTAGGCCAAGGAAGTACTTCATCAGTCCTAGATCAGTCATTTAAAATTCTTTTTTCATGACTGTCCTGAAATCTTGAAGCATCAAATTACCAGTGTAAATAATGTCATAAAATAAAGACATACCATCAATATTTTTCCTTGCTCTGTTTTGACATATAGAGTGGGCTCATTGCTTCTTTTGTTGAAACCATTCTTGATGAGGTAGGAGTCAATCTTATTGTACCAAGCTCGTGGAGCTTGTTTTAGACCATACAAGGCCTTTTTCAGCTTATACACTTTGTCTTCATGACCCTTGACAGTATAACTAGGTGGCTGGTCTACATAAACTTCTTCTTCAAGAATTCCATTAAGAAAGGAAGATTTGACATCCATTTTATACACAGGCCATTTATTTTGTGCTACAGTGGCAAGGACAGCTCTGATGGTATCCATCCTTGCTATAGGAGCAAAGGTTTCATCATAATCTATACCATACTTCTGTGCATAACCTTTGGCAACCAACCTTGCCTTGTTCTTTTCAAGTTCTCCTTTTTCATTCAATTTGGTCTTATAGACCCATTTGACTCCAATACTGGTTTTGTCTGCAGGGATGTCAACAAGATCCCAAGTCAAATTTTTCTCTATTGCATCAATCTCTTCATTCATGGATTTTACCCACTGTGCATCCTTCATTGCTTCGTTAAAAGATGTGGGCTAACAGGAGAAGAGAGAAAATTGAAGTTGTTCATTAAGAATTGGAGTTTGTTCATATAACTCTGTCAAGCTTTTGGTTTTCCGGTTCTGTGGTGGACCACTTGCTGCATCTTCTTGCTGCTATACCTCCAATCTTGGAAGTCGAATAGGTAGATCTGGCTAATATGAGTGATCTTCATGTTGTTGTTCGAGTACACAGGGTACTCATAAAAGACCGAACACCTTGAGCAATCGCTTCACACAAATAGATCACAGATCAATACACTGATGTTTGTCACGTGGTTAAAACCCTCAAGAGGAAAACATTCCATGACCCCAGCCAAATAGCTGCTTGGAGCAATTTACTATGCAAAAGAAAGAAAATTACATGAGCTTCTCATAATCGATCAACTAGCCAAGGACCCTCTATGCTCTTTAAATAGAGATCATAGACCAATCAGGTGTTAAGCCACGGATCAATGGTAGGTATGATCTAAGAGAAGTTGAACCGTTGGATCACTCTATGTCTAGAACATATCATGACCGTCAGATTAGAATATTTACAAATGCATACTAATGCATACTAAAGAAACACACTTTTACCTAACGGATATATTACACAAGTTGATCTTAACTAACTCCTAAGTGTCTAAATATCCTAACATCCCCCCCTTAAGAACAACTTGGGATAGGATTCAAGGATTTACAAAAGTGACACTATTAGGAGAAGGAAGGAGGAATTAGAGCCTATCCCCCCTTAAGGACACATTCCTAAACTGTTAACATAGACCGAAGTTTAGAAAACTTCCCTTCTGTAAGAGACTTGGTGAAGATGTCTACAACTTGATCATCTGTAGGGCAATAGAGAAGTTCAATAACACTATCATGAACAAGATTTCTGATGAAGTGCATATGTAGCTCAATGTGTTTGCTACGTTGATGTAGAACTGGATCTTTGGCAAGCTTGATGGCTCTTTGATTGTTGCACCAAAGTGGAGTAGGCTACTACTACTCGAATCCAAACTTTGAAAGAATCTATCAAAGCCATAAAGCTTCCTGACTGGCATTAACTGTGGCTCAATATTCTGCTTCTACTGAAGAAAGAGCAAGAGCTTGCTGTTTCTTACAAGCCCAAGTGACAGGTCTGGATCCCAGACTAAAAACATAACCTGTAGTAGACTTTTGATCATCAGGATCCCCAGCCCAACCTGAATCAGTGAAACCAAACGACACAGGTTTCCCCCCTATACTGTAATGAATACCAAATTGAATTATACCTCGAATATATCGAAGTATTCTTTTTGTTGCTTTCCAGTGACTTTCATGAGGAGTTTGCATATAATGGGCAACACGACCAATGACAAAGAAAAGGTTAGGACGGGAATGAGTCAAGTATAAAAGACTACCAACAAGCTAATGATACAAGGTGGCATCTACTTCAGGGGAAGTACAAGTGGCAGAAAGTTTGACTCCAGACTGGAAGGGAGAAGGGGATGGTTTACAATATTCCATGTGGAAGTGACGAAGAAGGTCACAAGCATACTTAGATTGGGAAAGAAATATTCCTTCTTTGGTTTGCAAGACTTAGAGACTAAGAAAATAATGCAAATGTCCTAAGTCTGACATTTCAAAATTTTGCTTAAGACCAGATTTCACATGGGTTATAAGTTTAGGGTCACTACCAGTAAGGATAAGATCATCAACATAAAGAACAAGTATGATGAGATGGTTTCCTACTTTCTTGCTATAGACATTGGGGTCAGAATGGCATCTAGAAAAACTAGTGTCAAGGAGAAAGCTATCCATTTTGGCATACCAAGCTCTAGGAGATTACTTAAGACCATATAAGGATTTCTTAAGGAGAAAAACAAGGCTAGAGTTATTCTGAACATATCCAGGAGGTTGTTCCATGTAAATTTCCTCATTTAAATCACATGTAAGAAGGAAAAATTGACATCCATTTGATGGACTTCCTAGTTATGTAAGGCTGCAAGGGAAATAACAAGGCGGATGGAGTTCATTTTTGCTATAGGGGAAAAGGTTTCATTGTAGTCAATCCCTTCAACTTGGGAAAAATCTTTGGCAACTAACCTTTCCTTAAGTCTTTCAAAACTTCCATCTGATGCATACTTAGTTCTGTAGACCCATTTACATCTAACAATTTTTCTTCCTTTTGGAAGAGGAACAAGATCCCAAGGATCATTTGCCATTAAGGAACGATATTCTTCATCCATAGCTGCATCCCAATCTGGATTTCCTGAAGCTTTTGCAAAAGTTTCTGGATCATGATTCTCAGAAAATTGAGCCAAAAGGGAAGAGGCTCACTGAAACTGGGAACGTGTTCGACGTTGATCTCTAGGATCACCGGCAAGATCACCAGCTACTTCAAAAGTTGAACAGACCCATCGAGGAGGCATTGGTGCTGGTGCAATTGGAGGAACATGAGCAAGCGGAGGTGGATTTTCATCCTCACTATCATCATCAAAAACTGGAGTTTGAAACCTGTCAAGGAAGTTGGAGGAGGAAGAAGAAGAAGGCACAATTGCCGAATCAGGCTCGCAGGCCAAAGATGGAACACCCGCCAAGTTAGGCTCGTAGGCCAAGAGATTTTCATAAAATTTAACATCTCTTCTAATGATTATATCATGTGAATGGGGATAATGAAGTCTATAACCTTTTACATCTTTTGAATATCCAACAAATATGCACTTTTCACTTTTAGGCTGCAATGCTTTCCATTTTTCATTCGGAATGTGAGCCCATGCTTCACAACCAAACACACGAAAGTGACTTACTTCTAGTTTAATTTTACTCCATGCTTCCGGTGTTATACCTTGTAAAACTTTAGTGGGTGTGCGATTAACTATGTAATTTGCACAATTTATGGCCTCAGCCTAATATTGAAGACTTAGTCCCTTAGATTGGATAATACAATTAGCCATCTCTTTTAAAGTGTGGTTCTTCTATTCAGCTACACCATTTTGTTGTGGTGTATATGGAATCGTGTGCTGTTGTTGGATTCCTTGTTCAGTGCAGAAAGTAGTGAACTTGTTGTTAACATATTCTCCTTCATTGTCAGATCTTAACTTAATATTCTGATGACCAGATTGTTTTTCAACAAGGGCCTTGTAGGCCAAGAACATGTTAAATACTTCACTCTTAAGTTTTAGGAAGTAAACCCAAGTGCGTTTGGAGTAGTCATCAATGAAAGTTAAGAAATGCTTAAAACCAGAAAAGGATGTAGATGGAAGAGGACGACGACGACACAAGCTCCAAAGGAACCAGACGTGCTAAGAGGCACATTTGTCAAAACTGTCCCGATGATGTTTTTCGAGTACACAACCGGAACAAACACCATCCTTGCAAGATACCATTGGAAGACCAGTAACCATATTGTCTCTACATAGTTGTTTCAATGAGCGATAATTTAAGTGACCAAATCGCTCATGCCAAAGTTTGCTCAAGTTATCACTATGAGCAACAAAAATTGAAGGAAAAGGTGATGACCCAAAGTTGTTAAATTTGTACAACCTGGTAATAACATCTACAGTTCCAGTAGCAAGGACATTTTGAGGATTTTTAAAATCCTTGATTACAACTTGGTGAGGTGTAAACGTCACAGTTTTACCTTCACCTAAATGAGTAATTTGATATATTGATAACAAATTGCAGGAAATTTTTGGAACACATAGTACATCATTGAAATGACCATTTTCTATTGGAACTGTTCCAGATCCTACAACACTTAGAGATCTATCATCACCAACAAATATTTTTTTGGTGTTACATTCATGCATAGTAGAAAAGATGGCTTGATCCTTAGCCATATGATAAAATGCTCCAGAATCAATGAGCCATTCATTTGAAGTAGAAGAATAATATGCAGTATAAGAGTAACCAGAAGCACAAAGTGCATGTCCATGAGAGTTAGATTTTGAAGATGAATCTAGGCTGATGTGGTGCTTCTTCATTGCTGCTTCCAAGGATGTCATATTCTTGAAACACTTAGATTCATCATGATTATCTTTCCTACAAAAATTGCAATGATGCTCAATTTTCTTTCCTTTTGGATTGCATACTTTTTCATGTTTTAAAGAAGGAGATGACTGAGAGGGTTTGGGACCCTTGTTGTTTGGCTTATTATTGCGAGAATTCTATTTCTTGGGAGGCTTGAACTTTTCTTTCTTTTGGGACAATAAGGATTTCCCAGATGTATCTACATTGTTAATTATTCCAAGATGAATGAGCTTATCTTGCTCTCTAATTAAGGAATCACAAAAGGATTCAAGGCTAGGCTCTTGATAGCTAGCTGCATTCAAGGATTCTTTCATGGAGTAGAATGTAGATACAAAAACAGAATATCCAGGTCCAAGTTTGGGAAGAATATGATAAATACATTGTTTGTCTTCTTTCTTAATCTTGCATTTTGCACATAAGAGTCTAAGAGTTTTATACTTAGATAAATAGTCTTGAATGCATGAAAAATCATTTGAATTCAAGGAAAACAACTCATTCTCAAGTTGATGACCCCGAATTTCAGTTTGTTTACCAAACATAGATTCCAACTTTTCTCAAGCTTTATCAGGTTCATCAATTCCAGATATGTGGAATCGCAAATCAGTAGAGATTGACATCCCAATCAATCCACGAGCTTCATCACATCTATTTGCCCATTTAATTTTCGTATCATCATCAGTGGGTTCTGTTTCTTTCCCTGAGGATATGCTGAAAAGTCCCCTACTTCATAGAACATCCTCCATACAATATTTCCATGAGAAATAGTTAGAAATTGTACGTATAATATCACAAGGGGTAGCCATACTGTAAAATAATAGCTGAAAAAATAGAAACTAACTGGAAAAAACGGCACTGAAAACTGATTCTGGATAATGAAGTTATGCTTGATCAAAGAAAATGTTGAAGATGTCCCCAATAGTTACGTGGCATATATTAACTTGACCAACTAAAAAAAGAACCTCTCTCTTCCCAAGATCAACCTTTGAAAATCACTTTACAATAAAGTTGCTTAGAAGTGAATCACTTTTGTAGAATATGTGAGGTTCACTTTTACAATAATGTTACTTTTAAATAGTGCGGCAATAAATTAAAAGACTTAAGTGATTCACTTTTTATTTTATTTTATTTATGTGAGATGCACTTGTGAGATGCACTTTTACAATAAAGTAACTTGAAAATAGAAATTGCATGCACTAAAAAGTAGCTTAATAAGACTTGAACTCAAGACCTATTAAGGAATAAAGCAACTTTGGACCAAGTGAGCTCATTTTAAAAGGTACGTAAAAGAATGGAAAGAGGAAAGGGGCTTTTTTTTTCACTCTTCTCTCTCATTCTCCGTGTGTGCCTTTTTTTTCTGCAAATCACAAAAAAAAAACAAAAAAAACTTTTCCCACACAATGGGGTTAGATCTTGCTTAGCTTACCTGGAAAGTATACGTTTTCAAGTTTTTTCGTTGTTTCTGATTTTTGATGATTGCACAAGGTGCACAACAAAGAGAATACGTAGCCGAGAAGACAAGAAAAAACTTTCCCTCACTGTTTCTGATTCGCCGCGATTGCGTAAGGTGCACGGCAAAGAGCATACGCAGTCAGGGAAGGCAACAGTTCGAGACTAAAACAAAAAAAAAAGATCTAATAATAAAATTGATAAGATATGAGAGATTTAGAAAAAAATTAATCTGTCACTGTAACATTATACCTTCAGATTTGCCGACATGGGTGTTTCTGGAACAAACGGAAATGGTTTTCGCTAAAACAAAAACTATTTCCCATGGAAACTGTGCTCCAGACGCAATGGAATGGCTTCCACAGGAAAAAAATGCACAGAAAATCTAGAACCATAAACCCTTTCAAAGTTTCAGCAACATCGGTTCCAGATCTTGATCAAAACTGAAAACGGCTCTTCATAAAAGCTCTGATACCATGTTCGGGTACACAGGGTACTCCCAAAAGACCGAACACCTTGAGAAACCGCTTCACACAAACAGATCATAGATCAATACACCGATGTTTGTCACGTGGTTAAAACCCTCAAGAGGGAAACAGTCCATGGCCTCAGTCAAATAGCTACTTGGAGAAATTTATTATGCAAAAGAAAGAAAGTTACATGAGCTTCTCATAATTGATCAACTAGCCAAGGACCCTCTATGCTCTTTAAATAGAGACCATAGACCAATTGGGTGTTAAGCCACGGATCAATGGTAGGTATGATCTAAGAGAAGTTGAACCATCGGATCACTCTATGTCTAGAACATATCGTGACCGTCGGATTAGAATATTTACAAATGCATACTAATGCATACTAAAGAAACACACTTTTACCTAACTGTTAGAATATAATCCGTTAGGGTTATATATTGTAAATAAATAAATAAATAAATAGTAGGAAGCCAAAAAGGCTGAGCGGAAGGTGAAACCCAACCGCCATGTGATTTGTATAAATATAGGCATTTGCATTGGAATAATAATCAATCGGGAGTTATTACCAACAAGTGGTATCAGAGCGCTGCCATAACTCCTGCCTGTTGCCAGTATGCCCATTCCTGGCATTCTACTTTCCAGTCCATTACCAGACTACTCCATCAGTCTGCCAATCGAGTCGCATGCATTGTATGCGTTACAATTCCTTCACGCTGAGTTTTTCTTGTGCTGTGATCTCTGCGTTGTGTATTATTCATAAGCTAGGTAACCTACGCGTGATATACACTACCATTTAGATCGAATGTTAGACTAATCCCACCAGCTGGAAGCCTGGAAATAGCCTTAGTTTTGGCTGTGAGGACTATCTAGAACTCGCTGAGGGAAATAAAGTTGCAGCCACTCGTTGATTCAAAACCCTAATTTCTGAGAGCATATTGTTGTTGCGACCTTTACTTCACACATTTTTTTAGGGTTTCGTGTTGAAAAGAGAGAGAGAGAGACAATGTCGTCTCAAAATTCCAATGCCAATTCAAGTTTGAGGAAGCTCGTCTTTACCTGAGCCTGCAAGTGGTCTCACAGAGAGCTGCTATCTACATTTGGTTGTGAAAGATATTATACTAGCTGCGTTGAAGACCATTCTGCGTAGAGAACTCTGTTGTGAATGATATTATACTTGCTGCGCTAAAGACCATCCTACGTAGAGAAGACTATCATGAATGATATTATGCTTGTTGCGTTGAAGAGCTATGCTGATGGTATTAAGTGACTGATATAGATTGCCTTGAAGTCTAAAGGCGGTGTGAAGGACTCAGTGAAGAGCCTACGTGGATAATGACTGTGAAAGACTGTGTGGTGAGGAGCTACGTTGAGTTGAAGTATTGAATCATTATTTGCTGCGTTGAGGAACTGCGTCCTCTATGCTGCGTTAATGAGTTGTGTTGTGAGAGCTGCAACAAGTGGAGACTGCATTGAGATAAGTGAGACTGATATATATCTGCGCACTATTGGAGACTGTGCACAAGCCGATATGTTTCAAATTTTATAGCTGGAAACGTGTTTTGAACTTGCACGTGATTACCATTTAGCATATCAGGTCTCTCTATGTATTGTAGAGCAGTAATGTTTCTGTCCTAAGTTTTTGGCCTTTGATAGCTTTAGAGTTTAAAAGTTGGATGCTTATTTTGCTTTGTAAAATATGGCAATGCATCTGCAATACATTTTAAAATCTGATTGATATTAAGAAGAAAAAGAAGACTACGCACTATTGTTGATAGTGTCGATTCCAGCTTTTTTCAGCAGAGTGAAGACCGGTGGAGACCGCTGGAGACACAAGTTTTTTTCCTCCAGAGCAGAATGTTATGTTGTGTAGTTGACTTAATGGAGAAATAATTTTCTACGTATGAGCTCAAGCTATAAACTTGCATTGTATTCACCTTGGCAGAGACTGTAGACCTGCAAGGTTATTATTTTTTATTTCTCTTTAAAAATTACTCTAACAATTGTAAAAATGCAATCTATAGCATCTATAGTCGATGCCACTCTCACCGGCAAAGACACCTATTCAGAATGGTGGAGGAAGATCAAATATTCCTTCGTCTACAATGAACTTTGGGACAGCATTTGTGAAGGCTGCACAATAGAGACAGAAGCTGGAAAGTCCATAACCATAGACCCAAGAACTCCAGAATCAGAGAAAGAGAAGGCCATTTGGAGAACAAAAGATAAGAAATCCTTAGCCGTAATCACTGCCACTGTCAGTGAAGAGGTGAGCCAGCACATATTGCCTGCAAAATCATGTTTTGAAGCATTAAAAAAATTAAAAGAACTTTATGATTCACACTCTGAAATGGAAGTTATTCAACTAATGTTAAAATTATTCAGTCTTGAAGTAAAAGACAATGATCCTATGTTAGTTGCCTCTGAAATCAAAGCCATTATGCACAAGATTCAAGCCTCTGGTATGAAACCAGATCTTCCTCTTGTAGCCTTTGTAAAATGTTTGTATCCTACTCACTCCAACTATCTTGAGTCATTGCAAGCTAGTGACAAGTTCAAATCACTAACATTTGACACCCTGGTAGAAAAGGTAGCTGATAGAGAGAAAGCCTTTGGTAAGAAGACAACCGAGCCTACTGGAGAATCACTTTGCTTTGCTCAAAAGGAAAAGAACCACGCCAAAGACCAATCCAAAGATCATCCCAAAGGAGAAAGCAGCAAGAGAGGCAGAGGAAGAAGAAGCTTCAGAGGCAGAGGGGGCAGAAATGACTTCACCAAAAGATCAGATTTGCAGTGCAAGCATTGTGGAAAGACTGGGCACACATCAGATCAGTGTTGGGCTTCATGGGACTCCATCAAAGACAAGCATAACCAAAATAAAGATGATAATAAACATCAAGATGCTAGTAAATCTTCTGATTCTGCTCATTGTATTGTTGCAAATTGTAATCTTGGAATTAATGAAATAACTTCTCTTTCATCTTATAAAGATTATTGGCTGCTTGATACTGGTGCAAAATCACACATGACATTTAGAAAAGACTGTTTTGAAGAACTGAATGAAACAATAGATGGCATAGTTTACTTTGCAGATAAGTCAAGTATTAAACCAAAGGGAATGGGCACCATTCGACCGAAAATGCCTGGATTCCCTAATTTCTTGTTGAAGAACGTTCTCTATCTTCCAAAGTTGCAGAGAAGCCTGCTGTCCTTGGTCGAGATTCGACAACAAGGCCATTCCATCCACATGTTTGATGGAATCATTGAAATAAGAAAGTCCTCTGACAACCAAGTGATCATGACTGGATACGAAGATGGAAAGCTGCTGAAGCTCAAGGGTTCATCCGCAATATTTCAGAACTATGCCTACCTCTCTCAGCATGGAGAAGGTAATATGTCATCTAGTTCGCATGCAAGATTTGGTCATCTAAATTATAACAGTATTCGTTTGTTGAGAAAGAATGGTGTATTTGGCTTTCCCACCATTCCTAAAGAGAAGAATAAATGTGATTCATGTATTTTAGGGAAACATAGTAAGCTGCCATTCCATGAATCTAATTTCAGAGCAACTAGGAAATTAGAGTTAGTACATTCTGATTTGTGTGGCCCAATGCCAACTCCTTCAGCAAATGGGAACAAGTATTTTATGACATTTGTTGATGACTACTCAAGAATGTGCTGGACATACTGTTTAAAGACAAAATCAGAAGCATTTCAAACATTCAAAGAATTTCATGCATTGATTGAAAAACAAGCACAATAAAAAATTGGTACACTTCGTACTGATAATGGAAAAGAATACACTTCAAATGCTTTTGAAGCTTATCTTCGTCAACATGGAATTTCACATCAGACTATCATTCCCTACAATCCTCAACAAAACGGTGTAGCAGAGAGAATGAATAGAACCATAATGAATATGGTTCGCTCAATGATGTTTTTCAAGAATGTAAAACTAATGTTTTGGGTTGATGCAGTAAAATGTGCAGCATATTTGAGAAATAGAAGTCCATTGAATGCACTTGATAACAAGACTCCACATGAAATGTGGTTTGGCCATCTCCCTTTAGTCAGGCATCTCATATTTTTTTGGTTCCACCTGTTATGCCTTGATTCCGAAGGAGCAAAGAAACAAGCTTGGTGCTCGAAGCAGAAAGTGCATTTTCCTGGGGTACGAAGAATACTCCAAGGCATACTGTTTGTATGATGAGGTAAACAAGAAATTTGTTATTTCCAGAGATGTCATTTTTCTTGAAACTAATAAAAATGACCAGTCCATTGAGAGACAGCTTGATCATCTGGAAAATTATCCTCATCCAAAGACATATTCTGAAAATGAATATGAAATTCCAGACCTTGAAGGGGGGATTCCTATTCTGGATCAACCTTTGGAATTTCCATATGAAGCACCAACACCCCCACATGAAGAAGTTCCTGCTACTTCACTTGAACAAGAGGTTAACCTGGATGATGTGATTGAGAGAATTGAAAGACTCTCAATCAACGATGAAGCTCCACCAGCTGATCAACCAGGACCATCATGGAAGATTCCTAAATGGGCCACAAAGACACTTGAAAGTGTCCATCCAAATGAAGTTGGAAAGACAGGAACAAGAAATTCGAAAAGACATGGAGGATAAGCAGATAATTCAGGTGATGACATGGATGTATCATTTGATTGTGAATTTAATTTATCTGCTAACTTTGAACCAAATTCCTTTGAAGAAGCTTCTACTCGTGTTGAGTGGAAATAAGCTATGCAGAATGAGTATGATGCACTCATAAAGAATGGAACTTGGAAGCTGGTTGACCCTCCAGTTGGAACCAAACCAATTGGCTGCAAGTGGGTGTACAAGAACAAATACAAATCAGATGGCTCACTTGACAAGCACAAAGCAAGGCTTGTAGAAAAAGGTTATGCACAGAAAGAAGGAATTGACTATGAAGAAACATTTTCTCCTACAGCAAAATGGGCTACCATCCGTACCTTACTCTCTTTAGCTGCTCAGAAAGGGTGGAAAGTTCATCAAATGGATGTGAAGACTGCTTTCTTGAATGGATACTTGAAAGAGAATGTCTTCATGTCTCAGCCAGAAGGCTTTGTTGTGAAAGGAAAAGAACAAAAGGTATGCAAGCTTGTCAAATCCTTGTATGGCCTAAAACAAGCACCTCGTGCATGGTATGAAAAGTTAACCGAGCATCTTTTGAAGTTAAATTTCAAACATTTTGATCTTGATGATGCAACATTGTTTATAAAGAAAGTTGGAAGATCTGTTGTGTATCTTGTGGTGTACGTAGATGATCTTTTGATGACAGGGAACAATGAGAGCTATATAGCATCCATAAAGAAAGATTTGAGAAAGATCTTTGGAATCACAGATATGGGACATCTCCACTATTACTTAGGAATTGAAGTCACTCAACATCCTAAGTACATATTCCTATCCCAGAAAAAATATGTTGGAGAACTACTAAACAAATTTTGCATGACAGAATGCAACCCTATCTCTAATCCAATGGAACAAAAAATGAAGCTCACATTAAGCGAAGGAAAATAATTTGAGGATGCGACCAAGTATCGACAACTGGTAGGAAGGTTTATCTACCTTACAACAACTAGACCAGATATTTCTTATGTTGTTGGCATACTTTCAAGGTTCATGCATAAACCTTGTGAAGGACACTGGTCAGCTGCAAAAAAGAGTTCTAAGATACTTGAAGGGGACTCAAGACGTTGGACTCAAGTACTCTAAAGTGGATGACTTCAAACTTATTGGGTACTCAGACTCAGATTTTGATGGTGATAAGGAGACAGGAGTATCAAATTTTGGATACACTATGAGTCTTGGATCAGCAGCTATCTCATGGAGATCACGCAAACAATCAGTTCTGGCAGATTCAACAACAGAAGCAGAATATGTGGCTGCAGCTGAAGCAACGAAAGAAATAGTATGGCTCAGAAAGATACTTGAAGATTTGCAAGAAAAACAAGAGAACTCCACTCCATTACTGGTTGACAATACTTCTGCAATCAAGCTGGCTAAGAATCCTAGATTCCATGATCGAACCAAACACATCAACACAAAGTATCATTTGATTCGACATCATGTAGAAGCCAAGACAGTCCATCTTCGACATTGTTCCACAAATGATCAAGTTGTAGACATCTTCACCAAAGCGCTTGGATGAGAAAAGTTTGAAAGGTTCAGAAACATGCTCGGACTTACGAACACCCCTTCGGATTAAGAGGGGGATTGTTAGAATATAATCCGTTAGGTTTATATATTGTAAATAAATAAATAGTAGGAAGCCAAAAAGGCTGAGCGGAAGGTGAAACCCAACCGCCATGTGATTTGTATAAATATAGGCATTTGCATTGGAATAATAATCAATCAGGAGTTATTACCAACACTAACGGATATATTACACAAGTTGATCTTAACTAACTCCTAAGTGTCTAAATATCCTAACAGTTGTATGTTTGAAGGATCACTCCAGCATTTGTCTTCAATGAACTTTACGTCTCTGCTCACCACAAGCTGCTTGGTGACAGGATTATATAGCTTGTATGCCTTGTGATGTTCACTATAACCAGTGAAAATGCAGTGCTCACTTTTCTTATCTAACTTTCTTCTGAGTTCATTAGGTATATGTGCAAAGGCAATAGAACCAAAGATTATAAGATGTGAGACACTAGTGATAGTGCCACTCCATGCTTCTTTAGGAATCTTGTCTTGGACAGTTACTGTGGGTGATTTGTTGAGCAAGTAGACTGAGCATCCAACAGCTTCATCCCAATACTCATTTGATAGCTTCTTGTGTGACAACATGCTATGGGCCATGTTCATGATGGTCTGGTTCTTCCATTCAGCAACTCCATTCTGCTGTGGAGAGTATCTGGTGGTGAACTATCTCTGGATGCCATGCTGCTTACCAAAGTCTAAAAACTCATGTGAATCATATTCACCTCCAGACTTTCCAGACTGCTTCTTAGTGAGAGCCTTGAACTCTTTAAACTTGGAGAAGGTCTCCAATTTGTGCCTGAGAAAATAAATCCATGTTTTTCTACTAAAGTCATCAATAAAGGTAAGAAAATAAAAACTGCCTCCTATGGATTGAGTTTGCATGGGTCCACATAGGTCTATATGAACTAATTCAAGTTGCTCTTTGGCTCGAGATGTGGAAGTGGGAAAACTGTCCCTATGATGTTTACCAGTGATACAATCCTCACAGGTGTTGGATTGTTTATGAATAACCAATAATCCTTTGATCATTGAATGTTTGTGTAGGAGATGGAAACTTTTGAAGGGAATATGACCGAATCTACAGTGCCATAACCAGGATTCATCTTGACTAGAAATTGTATGAACTACAGGATGTGGAAGGTTAGCACTCCTAAGACTAAGAGGAAAGATTTTATTCTTGGTCATTTCAACTTTGGCTATGTGTCTCTTACTAGGAGGTTTATCATAGATAGCACAGTATGTAACATGAAACCTAACATCATACTTATTCTAAAGTAATTGACCTATACTGATCAAATTTACAGTCAAATGATGTACATAAAACACCTCATGAATGGACATTTTTTCATTTTGATTAGTAAGTATAGGAACAATACCTTTGCCTTTTGTTGGAACCAGAGAGTCATCTCCTAGCTTGAT
The DNA here is from genome assembly GCA_001517045.1 of Pseudotsuga menziesii. Classification (NCBI taxonomy): domain Eukaryota; kingdom Viridiplantae; phylum Streptophyta; class Pinopsida; order Pinales; family Pinaceae; genus Pseudotsuga; species Pseudotsuga menziesii. The sequence goes on along the minus strand of LPNX010583522.1, from coordinate 386,255 downwards.
ATTCATGATAACAGAGGAATATAGACTAGAGAATAATGACTTGTTACCTGTCATGTGATTGTTGCAACCGCTATCTAGTAGCCATAGATCTGAGTTGCAGTGTTCTTCAGTTGCTTGATAAGATAGAAACATCACCTCTGACAAGCTTTCTTCTTCTTTGGAGACATTGGCTCTGCTATTGTTCTGGTTATTTTTCTGGTCCGCTTACTTCTTTCTGCATTCTCATTCATAGTGCCCATACTTCTTGCAGTAGTTACACTGAACATTGGACTTATTGGTCCATCTCTTGCCTCTTCCCCTCTAACCTTGAGAGTGGTGAGAGTGTTCTGAATTCTCTAAGTGTTCATGATTGGTTCTGTCTTCCGTAGATCGAGACCATTGACCTCTTCTTACTCTACCTCGTCCTCCTCTGCCTCAACCTCTATTGAGGGAAGCCTGGGTGCTGAATGCATTGGTCAATGATTCTTCTTCTTGAGTGAATCGTGCTTCATGAGATAGAAGAGATCCAGTCAACTTTTCTAGGGTGAACTTAGATAGATCTTTCGCTTCTTCTATGGCAGTCACTACCATAGCAAATTTCTTGGTGAGACACCGAAGAATCTTTTGAACAACTATTTTTTGTTCTAGCGGTTGACCATAGGTTTGGAATTGGGTTACAAGACACGAGACTCTAGTCATGAATTGATCTACAGATTTTGACTCCTTTATCTTTAAAATTTCAAATTGAAGGCATAGGGTTTGCAGTCTTACCATTTTAACGTGATTGGTTCCCTTGTAGGTTGATGCAAGCAGATTCCAAGCCTGATGTGCATTGGTAGCACCTGAGATCCATGGGAAAATGGACTCTTCAATGCAACATTGGATCAGCCACGTGGCTGTGAGATCTCGGTCTCGATGAGCTTCGAGAGCATTTTTCTGTGCATTATTCATTGTGGCCAGAGCAACAGCTTCGGGTTTTGTGAACTCGGTTTCCACCATATCCCAACATTTGTTAAGCTGCAGAAATGTCTTCATTTTGATAGACCAAAATTCATAGTTAGATCCGGTCAGAATAGGCCCGGATATCGGCTTCAAAGAGCTTGTATTAACCATCGGATATGACTAAAAAACAATATTTTCCCTTGCTCTTTTTTTTTTAAAATAAAAAATGCCTTGCTTAAACTTTTTTTGAATATATATAAAAAAAAATTTGCTTAGTGAGTTGTTTTTTAATAAAAAAAATGCCTTGTTTAAAAAAAAAAAATCTGGTTGTACAGCACCGCTCCTAGTGCAAAGACAAATGGCGGTGAGGGGGCGTGGTGCCCAAAATTGGTACAAGTGACCGCAGTTCATTGTGGTCTTTAGATATATGAAAGGCAGCGGTACCGCTTATGTTTTCTTCAGCATGGGCGGTGGCACCGCTCTCGCAATGTGGGAGAGAAGCGGTACGTGCAAAAACCAAAAAAAATTGCAGATACAAACTGTCTAAATAACACAGATCTGAAGGCTAGGGTGGCAAAAGATCCATAAAAGTGGGAAATTCAGTGGAAAACTGCATTGATTAGAGATCACGGCCTTCAATTTGCAGGAACCCTCGACAGTATCATCGTCTGGAAAAAATCTCCACCCTTTTTTTTTTAGAATAATTCCAACTTGAAAGCTGGTGAATTCAATGACGGCCGGTCAGGAAATACTATAGTAACACACACACAACATTCCACATAAAATGAATATGACAAGTTCATGTGAATCTCTGAACATAAAAAAATAGTCAGTAACATCGTTGTCACCAGTCAAAATTTGAAGAAGAATTATTTATGAAGATCGTTTGAACAATGGCTGTCAGAGAGCGTGGGGATAATATGCAATGGAATGACACTGTTGGAGGTGAGATCAAGCCCTAGTGTGAGCAGGATCAGATTGGATCACATATCTGAAGAGCTTGGGTGGTTGCGCAGGCTGATATGATGAGGGACAATGGTGTTCACACTCTCTAACTCACACACTGGATGGTCTGTGATCCTCGATGATCTTGATCTGAACAAAATGAGAAGCTAGATTGAAGGGACAGATCAGTAATCACCCCCTCAGCTTGAGCTAGAGTGCTTTCCACTCTGTGAAAAGGATTACCCCAACAATGGAAGGATCAAGCCTTAGGCTCTGATACCATGTGAAAGAAAATAATAGAATTACAGAAACAGTACGGGAAGATGATTTCCTTCTCATTATTCAAAGGTGTTTAAATAGGAAATACAAAACAATATTACTGTGGGTGAATACCACAGTTAGGTAAATACCGCCGTGGGTTACCTAACTCTCTAACTTAACTACGGGTGAGATTACTCTCTTCAACAGAGGTAGGAAAAGCTTGTGGGACAGATGACCTTTTGCATTTCCCAGAGATCAAAGCTGGAATTTGCTGTTGTAATTATATTTATAAATAGGCTAAAGATTAGACAATAACCATCTATCACCATTCATCATTGTATATATACACATCTATCGTTGTTATGTCCCCGCCTGAGGGGATATATATGAATCGGTCAGGCCGATTATTTTGACGAATTTGAAGCAACTTCAACAAAATTATATAAATTTTGCTATAGTTTCTATTAATTTTTTTTGGGGAATTATTTAAATATTGATATATCTTTCTTTTTATTGGTTGATATAGGTGACGTAGGCCTGGGACTTTGTGCCCCAAGACCCGGCGGCGGGCTAACGTCAGCAGCATTAACTCACTCAGATGAATTAGTTGAGAGTTTGGCGTAAATTTTTGTGTGTTTTCTAAAGTTTTGCGTGAAATATCTGTCAAAACCTGTGACAGACTGACAACTGACCACTCTGCCATGTGAACTGCTCTGACAACCGACGTTACTCCACCTGCTGGCCATGACCAGAGTTTGTCTTTCATTTTGCCACCTGCGAGTGATAATGAGAGTGTAGTTAGTGTGTCACCCTCATTGCTCAACACTTGGATATTTACATGCATTTGTCTGGCACCTTCATGTCCTCTTGGCTATGCTTGTGAAATTGCTCAACACCTGGATATCTACATGCATGTGTCTCGCACCTGCATGTCCTCTTGGCTATGCTGGTAACACAAGCAACTAGTGGTGTGGCTTTACACATTGGGCTTTCAAATTTGGAGCTTCAAGAATGCAGAAGGGAGGGTGCTCGAGAATATAATGACCTAGTTTACCCCAATATTCTTCCATTTCTTCTTGCTGCGTATGCACCCAATAATCTGTGTTCCGTCGAAGAAATAAACCTGTAAAACTACAATGCCAGCTCGTACACGAGCATTTGCAGCTTTGGCGATGATGCCACCGATCCCACGCACTGGAATTATGGGATCGCGTTGAAGTATAACTTCAATATCGACAACAACAATTTCCCTACTGCCTGTGTGGAGTGCGACCAGAGTAAAGGCATTTGCGGCTTCACGGGAATGTACAATTCATTCACCCGTGTTTGCAGAAATGGAGTCAATACCACCACAAACTGCTATGGGCAACGTATTTATATTACTTTTCTTTTCCAGATCTCGTGGTTCTATGTTCTTTCTTAACAACTGGGTATAAAACGAAAATGCTTAAATACAAAACAAAAAATACAATCTGTATTGTTGCAGAGTACTACTGGAGTCGAGCCCAGAGTCACAGATCTGCAGCTTTAGGACTCTGGATTACAGGTCAGTACAAGCATTCTGTAGTTCTCGGATTTTTGCTATCGTACGGTTATGGGTTTTTCAGTGTTAATCCAGTTTTTTCTGACGTGGGTGCAGGAATCATACTGGCCATTTGTGAACTCTCTCTGTTTCAGATTTGATTGTTTGTAATGGGGATCTTGATTCCTTGAAATGCTGTTAGAAAAATAGGAGAGGAGAAGGAGACTATTAATGTGGAAAGACCCACCAATTTCTATCGCCTCTAATGAGTCATTCCAGTGATGGCTAAGTTGGGTTAATGAGTCATTCCAGTGATCGCTAAGTTGGGTTCTAGCTCGCACACAGGTCGTATCTTATTTTAATTTGTTTGGTTTTTCCACAATTTACGTATTGGTATAGACATTATTATATTTAAGAAAAGAGACACAGCACATATACGATACGGTAAATAGATATAATCGAATCCAACCACTGGTATTTTAGACTTATATAAATACATGCCGAGTAAATGAATGTTATTCACTTCAAATTGCCCAGGTGAATTTGAGTAAGCTCTTGCTGCTCCCCCTGTTAGTCTCTTGGTTAAGATAATGTTTATGCAGTTAAGTTGATAAATATTTAATGTATTTCTTCATTATGTTCTGAAGTGAAGATTGTTTGGATTGTAATTTGTATTGTGGATCAGAATATTTGGCGAAGAAGAAGAAGAAGAAATGGTTGCTGTTATTAAACAACGTGAGCCACCTCCGGGATATCCAACTGGAGGAAAAGCAAAGGAGGAAGAAGCTCCTCAAGTTGTTGATGATAATAATGAAAAGGCCGAACAAAATGATGAGGATGATGGTGAAACCGATCGGGGTTTAAGTTCAGGCTTCATAATCGGTCGCCGTAAGCCTCGGTTACCTGCTCGCGGTTACTCTCGCCCTGTCATTTACGATCAATCTTCTTCTCCTAGTAAGTAGACGTAGTATTATTATGGCTCTAACATCCATATATATTTGGGTCTAATTGGATTGGTGAGCAATCATACTAACCATTTTTGTTGGTCGTTGGCATCAGATCATGGCTGTCATGGTTACGAAAACCATGGCCAGTGTTATGGTTACCAAAGCAATAACCAAATCTTTGTTCAGGGTAAGGCTGCATGAATTTTGTTACTAATTGTATGAAAGATCTTGAATATTCACAATATATTTAGCATTTTGGATTCTCTTTGTGTGCAGATGAAGAAGGCGGTGGATATGGACATACTGATCAGCAATACTATCGACAGCCAGCTCCTCCTCCACCTCGTCGTCGCCCATTCTATCGACAACAATACTGATCTTGGAACAAAAATATATTAGTGATAAGGATGCACTACTTGACTGTAAATAACATATTGGGCTATAAGCAATGGCCCAATACTCGAGCTTTGCAGGTTTCAAATGCCTATATTTTCTAATATCTAATCTAACAGCTTTCCTTTCTTGATTTTTTTTTTCTAAATATTTTAATAGTCTTTCCTTACTTTACTATATTTTCTAACGAAACATGGTGCCCTTTGTTAACCATGTCCCTTTTACGTTACTAAAAAAGACTTTGTTATCTATTTACTTGTTTTTATTATATTTGTTTTTCTGTTTGCTTCTTTAATGCTTAAATAAGTATATCTCGATGCTTAATTGAGAACAAGTTCACCTTCCTTCATTGTGAATTTTTGTTGTTTATGACAATACTTTTCCATGCTCGCTATGGATAAACTTATACCATCAAACTCGAGAATAAATTATTTATATAACATTAAGTTCACCTTCCTTCGTTGTTGATTTTTGTTGTTTATGACAATACTTTTCCATGCTCGCTATGGATAAACTTATACCATCAAACTCGAGAATAAATTATTTATATAACATTAAGTTCACCTTCCTTCGTTGTTGATTTTTGTTGTTTATGACAATACGTTTATTTCACAACAACAAGGAAGCGAGAGCCCATGAGACTAAGAATGAAACCAGACGTGAGACTGAAACCACCATAGTACCAGAATGAGGGGAATCAAACTTGCACCTCAAGGCCAAAATATCAAAATACTTAATGTTGGTAATACCTTGTAAACCACCTGTGTCTCACAACTGCTCTGCGTATGGGAATATCCTTGAACATAAATAAATTTATAAGTTCGGATATCCGGATACAGATGCAGAAAGCCAGATATTAGGGCAAAACGGTGTTAAAACTTCCACATAGTTTTGGAATCATACTCTTTCCAGCCTCGAGGTCCTTGATGGGCATTGCATGTCTGAAGATCTGCCCAACTAAACCTGTGAAGCCACGCAGGTCGGTCAATTTAGACATATTATAATTGTTTCGTCCTGGAAGTTTCCTTTCCGTGCATGCAGAGCACCTGTTAATGCATCAAGGAGATGGTAGAAATTTTAGGCCTTACACATATTATGGTCCTGCCCACTTTTGTGCACACTTAGGCCTGTTAATCGCAATGAATAATACCCGCACTCAGATGATTACCCTACGGGATTTGTACCTGCGACTGGATTACATAATAATTTCTATCTTCTTGATAGATAGAAAGTCTATGAAATATCTTTCTATTCAAAACTGCAGCACTGCATTCTCTTGATAAACCGAGTCCCGCATTTTATAATTGACTAGGTATTGGGATAGCAAATAGCTCAATCTAAAATCTAAAGTGAAACTTTTGTTTCACTCATGAATATTTGAGCTTATTGAAGAAT